>QXTE01000009.1:900-450778 GCA_003942145.1 Platysternon megacephalum | reverse complement strand
GGGGGGGGGGGGGGGGGAGGGAAGCAAGAGGATGGGGGGCAGGACAAAAATCAAGTGTGCTTAGAGGTGTAGCGACCAGAGTACTTATCTTTTACTGATAATATTCAATTCCACACTAAATAGATTATATTCCACTAATATTTTACCAAATCATTCAGAATGCAAGCTTTTGGGGGCAGGAATCTATCTTCTCTATCTTTTGCTGTCATAGCCAGATACAGCTGTGGATGCTGCAATGTAATAAGAGCAAAAATATCTTTGTAAGTTTTAGATCCACAAGAAGTCTTATGGGTAAGAGAAGAATGGTGTTCAAATTTAAAAAATCTTTTTATTACCAACGTTCACTTATGCAAATGGAAGAGAAATGTCAACATTCTTTCTCCCTCTCCCCCAATTTCTATATTCAGTATTGCATTAGTCAAGAAATAAATACTGAACTATAGTTCCCTTCCCATAGGAGTTAGTGATGTTCCATCAGCAAACAATTCATTATTTTGGTGTACTCATTAATTATATTTAGTGTGCTTTCCTCTCTGATTTTTACTGTGTATAGACAGAAAATGTGACAGTGTTGAGTTTTGACATTTCTGCGGAAACCCTTGGGGAGCCAATATTAGCATGTCAGTTAAATATAGTTTTATTAATTTATTATTATCATCATCATCTTATTATGATGAAAGATAGCTTCAACAACCAGTAAAAATAAGTTGCCTGGGAAAGGCAGTCTTTGAAGAATAATCAAAATTGCACTGAAAATCTTGTGGATGCTTAAAATATGGCGGCTTGTGGTAGGTATAAGGAAAACTGAATTATACGTTTACCTATCTGCACCCCTTCTCACTTTCACATCTGTCAATGAGCGTCGCCATTTGCCATTGATCATGATATGGTCAATCTGGTTCTTATCTCTGCCATTTGGAGAACACCATGTCAGCTTCTGTATTTCACGATGTTCAAATAGGGTTCTGCCGATGACTAGGTCATTCATACTAAAGAAATCAACAAGCCTTTCTCCGTTTTCATTCATAGTTCCACTCCCTTCTTTAAAAGGATGGCAACACCCTCATGGTGTTGTCCATCATCCCGTCCAGAAAATAGCTAAGTTTCTCCCAAGGCAGTTGTTAATCTTCTGGATCCCATCCATCTGCTCTCACTGACACCCAGGATGTGTAAGCTGTAGTGTCTCATCTCTGCGGTGACCTGAGCTAGCTTTCAGAAAGGACAGGCGGGGGAGAAAAGATGGAGGAGTTGCACTGTATTTAAGAGAGCAGTATTATTGCTCAGAGCTCCAGTATGAAACTGGAGAAAAGCCTGTTGTGAGTCTTTCGGTTAAGTTTAGAGGCGAGAGCAACAATAGTGATGTCGTGGTGGGCATCTGCTATAGATCACCACACTAGGAGGATGAGGTAGATGAGGCTTTCTTCGGACATCTAACAGAAGTTTCCACATCACAGGCCCTGGTTCTCATGGTGGACTTCAGTCACCCTGACATCTGCTGGGAGAGCAATACAGCAGTGCACAGACAATCCAGGAAGTTTTTGGAGAGTGCTGGGGACAACTTCCTGGTGCAAGTGCTGGAGGAACCAACTAGAGGGCATGATCCTCTTTACCTGCTGCTCACAAATAGGAAATAATTGGTAGGGGAAGTAGAAGTGTGTGGCAACCTGGGCAGCAGTGACCACAAGATGGTCGAATTCAGGATCCTGACAAAAGGAAGAAAGGAGAGCAGCAGAATACAGACCCTGGACTTCAAAAAGGCAGACTTTGACTCCCTCGGGGAACTGATGGGCAGGATCCCCTGGGAGGCCAATATGAGGGGGAAAGGAGTCCAGGAGAGCTGCCTGTATTTTAAAGAAGCCTTATTGAGAGCGCAGGAACAAACCATCCTGATGTACAGAAAGAATAGCAAATATGGCAGGCGACCAGCTTGGCTTAACAGAGAAATCGTTGGTGAGCTTAAACACAAAAAGGAAGCTTACAAAAAGTGGAAACTTGGACAGATGACTAAGGAGGAGTATAGAAATATTGCTCGAGCATGCAGGGGTGTAATCAGGAAGGCCAAAGCACAATTGGAGTTGGAGCTAGCAAGGGATGAAGGGTAACAAGAAGAGTTTCTACAGGTAGGTTAGCAACAAGAAGAGGGTTAGGGAAAGTGTGGGACCCTTACTGAATGAGGGAGGCAACCTAGTGACAGACGATGTGGAAAAAGCTGAAGTACTCAATGCTTTTTTTGCCTCAGTCTTCACAAACAACGTCAGCTCCCAGACTGCTGTCCTGGGCAGAATAGTATGGGGAGGAGGTGAGTAGCCCTCAGGGGTGAAAGAACGGGCTAAGGACTATTTTAAAAAGCTGGACATGCACAAGTCCATGGGGCCAGATGCAATGCATCCAAGGGTGCAGAGAGAGTTGGCTGATGTGATTGCAGAGCAATTGGCCATTATCTTTTAAAACTCATGGTGATCGGGGGTGGTCCTGGACTATTAGAAAAAGGCAAATATAGTGCCCATCTTTAAAAAAGAGAAGAAGGAGAATCTGGGGAACTACAGACTGGTCAGCCTCACCTCAGTCCCAGGAAAAATCATGGTGCAGGTCCTCAAGGAATCCATTTTGAAGCACTTGGAGGAGAGGAAAGTGATCAGGAACAGTCAACATGGATTTACCAAGGGCAAGTCATGCCTGACCAACCTGATGCCTTCTATGATGAGATAACTGTCTCTGTGGATATGGGGAAAGTGGTGGACGTGATATACCTTGATTTTAGCAAAGCTTTTGATACGGTCTCCCACAGTATTCTTGCCAGCAATTTAAAGAAGTATGGATTGGATGCATGGAGTATATGATGGATACAAGCTGGCTAGATCATCAGGCTCAACGGGTAGTGATCAACGGCTCGATATCTAGTTGTCAGCCAGTATCAAGCAGAGTGCCCCAGGGGTCGGACCTGGGGCCGAATTTGTTCAGCATCTTCATTAATGATCTGGATGATGGGATAGATTGCACCCTCAGCAAGTTCGCAGATGACACTAAGCTGGGGTGAGAGATACACTATGGGGTAGGGATGGGGTCCAGAGTGACCTAGACAAATTGGAGGATTGGGCCAAAAGAAACCTGATGAGCTTCAACAAGGACAAGTGCAGAGTCCTGCACTTAGGATGGAAGAATCTCATGCACTGCTACAGGTTGGGGCCTGACTGGCTAAGTGCAGAAAAGGACCTGGGTATTGCAGTGGATGAGAGGCTGGATATTATTCAACAGTGTGCCCTTGTTTCCAAGAAAGCTAATGGCATATTGGGCTGCATTAGTAGGAGCATTGCCAGGAGATCGAGGGAAGTGATTATTCCCCTCTATTCGGCACTGGTGAGGTCACATCTGGAGTACTGCATCTAGTTTTGGGCCCCACACTACAGAAATGATGTGGACATATTGGAGAGCGTCCAGCGGAGGGCAACGAAAATTATTAGAGGGCTGGGGCACATGACTTATGAGGAGAGGCTGAGGGAACTTGGCTTATTTAGTCTGCAGACGAGAAGAATGAGGGGGGATTTGATAGCAGCCTTCAACTACCTGAAGGGGGGTTCCAAAGAGGATGGAGCGCAATCGTTCTCAGTGGTGGCAGATGACTGAACAAGGAGCAATGGTCTCAAGTTGCAGGGGGGGAGGTCTAGGTTGGATATTAGGAAAACTATTTCACTAGGAGGGGGGTGAAGCACTGGAATGGGTTACCTAGGGAGGTGGTGGAATCTCCATCCTTAGAGATTTTTAAGGCCCAGCATGACAAAGCCCTGGCTGGGATGATTTAATTGGGATTGGTCCTGCTTTGAGCAGGGGGTTGGACTAGATGACCTCCTGAGGTCTCTTCCAACCCTAGTCTTTTATGATTCTATGATATAGCCCTATAGCCAGGCCAGGCAATCTGCCCCATATCTCATATGATGCACCTGCTGTCATTTAACTCCTATGATGCACTATGGCACTTAGAAGAAAGATTGTGTTGCACCATGGGATATGTAGTCCAGCCCATAGGAGAGAATAGGAGCAATCAGGCTCGTGAACTTCAACTCTCAAAAGGCAATGATCCATTGCAGGGAAATGCAGCTTAAAGTTAAAGTTAAACAGTCTAGAAAGAAAACATTTTGGGTCAGATAAACATTTTGGGTCGTCCACTGTAATCCCCAGGTCCTTTTCTTTTTCAATTTGAATTGAACAAATTTGAATATTTAAATTGAATTGAACAATATTTAAATATTTTGTTTTTGTTTTCCCAATGGAAAAAAAAAAGAAGTTTCACCAAAATCCAACAGAAAAAAAATCCATTTTGTTGAGACTGCATTTTCCATTAAAAAAAAGTCACTCTGAAAGAAGATTTCCAACCAGATCTACTTAAAAACTTCCTTGTTTCAAATGTTGTTTCAGAGCCCTCTCTGCTTTGAATATCAGCATTTGAAGTGTCCCAGGTCAGTTTTTAGTTATCCTTCCAAGAGCAGTCAAAACTTTTACCTAGTCCAATGTACTAAACACATAGTGTGGCAGCTTGGGATACTCAGTTGTTCTTTTTTTACAGTTTCTATGCTATTAGCAAGTATTTCTATTTAGTAAGTGTTCTGATTGCTATCAATCAGTTTGACTGACAGTAGTAAAGAATCTTCCTCACCAGACCAATCTTAATTCCTTGTTGACAGAGATGAAATATATCAAAACCAATGCATTTCAAACATCATAAATGTAATGCCTTATGTTGCTCTAAGGAAAAGAAGGGAAGGTTTATGGAATGTGGCGAAATTCAGATTGATTTGCTGATCACAGTCTCCATAAAATGGAAATCAACATCAAACATGCAAAAGAACTCTCCTATTATTGCTATTTTATCTTGCATGTCTCCCTGAAGGGATATGTGCTCAAGCAAAAGCAGCAACAAAAAACTCTTCCTTTTGGAAATTACTGTGAAAATTGGAGTTAAATAAATCATTTATATCTTCCTTTTATCTCATCATCCCCATCTTTTAACTGCCTATATTGCTTTCATATCACATAACGAATGATGTTGCAGCCAGAATCAAGTGGAGCATTTCTGTACTCTAAGAACATCTGTAATCCCTCTCTGCTTGGTCATTCTGATCCTAACTCTATCTCAAAACTACACAAAATCCAAGGCTCATCGCTTTCATGGTTTCATGAGTTTCCTATTAAGTCTGTCAAATTTCCCCTGGTTTTATGCATAAATCATGAAATCTATACAAGTTTTGCAGCAAAACAAAAATCAGACCAAGTTCACCCAAAAATTTAACTGGCTGTAAATTTGTCAAACTCTCTGCTTGCTCCCACCTCAGAAACAACTGAGTTTCCTGAACGAGAGTGCCTGACAAAGAGAGGGTGAAGAGAAAAAAGAAATCATGACAGGACAACAAACATACAATGCTGGTAATGAATTTAGGAGTTTCCCAGGCTGCAATCACATGTCTTGACTACAAGCTCCAGGTGCATAATATCATGAATGGGTGGAAAATATTAGGTATGCAATAACAATTCTTAAATTATTCCAGATTCTTCTTGTGCAAGGTTAGTTTTTTTCATAATGTTAGCTTTAGATGTATTTAAGTATCAAATATCCAAGCCTAAAAGACCTTGGGCTCTACAACATTTTCTTTGTTTTGCTGAAGACTCACCTCCAACAAAAAACCTTGCCTTTCAGCCATTATAACAGATAGTAGGTTATCCCACTAGTCTGATTACTCAAGGCCATTGATGTTGCATGCATTTATCCTGTCACTTACAGCTGAGTCACACACTTTTCTGTGCTTTTTCTACTCTCAATTTACCTATACCTTCACTCCCATTGGTGAGCCTAATTCTGTTCCAGACCAAATGAAACAGCTATGTTATTTACTGATGATCATAGATGAAAGCATTACTATGCAAGGCATGCTCCTAGGAGGGAAGCTATGAATCTATACCTGTGATTTAGCCAAAAACTCATGTAACACCTGCAATTTCTTCGACTGCTTCCACCACTAGCTTTACTTATGCAGGCTGCTCATTAGCATATGGTAATTGTACAGGAGCTCAGTACCAAATTTATTGAAATCCAGTGAGGTGAATAAATCCATATGCTGCTTTCTGCTCAGTAGAATGAATGCAAAGCTCTAAAGTGAGTTGTATATTCTTCTGTGAAAACATTTCATCAAAAAGTGTTAAAAAAAAATAGAAATAGCATAAATAATTGAAGCAGTTTGATGGGAATATTAGACTAGTCTTTGATCTGAGAGAGACTCTCCATGAAAATACAGTGCTACTTTTGTGTTAGTGGCTTCTTTCATTTAATACTGAAGTCTATATTGAATGTAATATTTCCCCTTGAAGTACTTCTCAGCTTCAAATAATTAAAAAAAAATCTTCCAGGCCTTAAGAAAAAATCCTTGAAATAATAAAATACTCAGTGAAATGAATGGGGCTGGTCTAAGTTTTGCTTGTGAGAAAAGCAAAGAAAAAAAGTCAGACTTATGAAAGTGAGAAAAATCTTGACCGTAACAGGTCAAATGAGAGCTGGGAGGGTTGCCTAAAGTACAATAATTACAGTACCTACACTTCAGTGAAACCATTCTCCAAGAGTTAGTGAGGGTTTTACTGATTCCCATCTCAGTGTTTAGCACAAAAGATAGATGGATGTGAGTGGTTCCCCATAGGGTCTCTATTTCCAAGGGCCAAATTCATGTGCCATTTTGCTAGAGTAATAGAGCTCTGTGTTCTGAATGAATTCAGATATGAAATTGCAGAACTACTAACTGTGGCACGTATCAGCCTTTGTATCAGATGACTAGAGGGCAGCTGATTTTTAAAAAAAGCCCAGAGGTGATCCTAACTTGAGCCTAACTTGAGTACCAGACAACTTAGGTGAAACTATAGTAAGGAACAAAATTATCAGACACATAGATAAACACAATGTGTTGAGGGAAGAGTCAACACGTCTTTCGTAAAGGGAAATCATGCCTCATGAATCTATTAGAATTCTCTCAGGGTATCGACAAGCAAGTGGACAAGAGTGATCCAGTCGACAGTGCACTTGGACTTTCAGAAAGCCTACGACAAGCTCCCTCACCAAAGGCTCTTAAGCAAAGGAAGCTGTCATGGGATAAGAAAGAAGGTCTTCTCACAGATAAGTAACTGGTTCAAAAGATAGGAAACAAAAGATAGGAATAAATGGTTAGTTTTCACAATGGAGAGAGGTACTGTAACATGTGGTGTTCAACCTATTCATAGGTTATCTGGGAAAAAAATTGCAGATGATACAAAATTACTCAGGATAGCATTCAGCTTTGGTTTATTGATGGCTATTAGCCAAGATGGTCAGAGCCACAAACCATGCTCTGGGTGTCCCTTAATCTCTGACGGCCAAATGCTGGGACTGGACAACAGGGGATGGATCAGAACGGGCAGGGAGATTTAGGACAGATATTAGGAAAAACTTTCTAACTCTACAGGTAGTTAAGCATCACAACATGCTTCCAAGGGAGGCTGTGGAATCCCTGTCATTAAAGACCCTCCCTCTCCACCAGGTCCTTGTGGAAAGCAACTGCAGGGAGCACCCTGCTGGTACAAGTTCACTTCCCTGGGCTACTTCCTACCAATAGATCCCTGCAGTTTGGGGCATGGCCCCTGTAGTCCCAACAGTCAGTCTCTCTCTCTCTCTCTCTCTCTCTCTCTCTCTCACACACACACACACACAGAAAAAAAAAGAGCCCAAAGGAGCACCGCTCTGCAGGTTGTCAAAGAGGGTGGGGTTGGAGAAGGCACTGCCTTTGGGCCTTACCCACTCAGTGGCCTTCTCTTAGGCTCAACCTTCTGTCTGACTCTTTGGAAAGATTTCTCTTTCCTGGAGCCTGTCCATCCCCTTTGCCTGGGCTTCTAAGATCCTTTTTAACCTGCTCTTCCATGCTCAGAGGTCTGTAGGGGAGGGGCTACATAGGCCCAGTATTGTCTTCTAACCCCTTTGGGACCAGTGTGGGGTGGACACCCAGGGCCGCCCAGAGGATTCAGGGGGAATGGGGCAAAGCGGGGGAGCTGCGGCGCTTGTACTCACCCGGCGGCGGTCTGGGTCTTCGGCGGCATTTCGGCGGTGGGGGCCCTTCAGTCGCTCCGCGTCTTTGGCAGCACTGAAGGGCCCCCGCTGCCGAAATGCCGCCGAAGACATTTGTGTTTGTAGGGCCGTCCTTAGGCATACACAGCATACACGGCTGTGTATGCCACCTGAAAATTTGGGGCACCATTGGGTCTTAGTATCCACCCTCCCAGCTCTTCCTGTCCCTGTTCGGACTCTTCCTGCAGGCTCCCACAGCTGGCTGCTGCAGCCTAGTGAGTCTTCCTCTGGAGGGGATCTAGTAACTTAAAAGTGAAAAAGCCTTCAAGCCTGCCAGACCGATTAGCACAACATTGAAACTGTTACAGAGCCATTCAAGTGGTAATGAAGCCATTTAACAGGCACTTGCCAACCCCCAGGTATATACTGTCAGTTTCTGAATTTACTGACAAAAACAGTTGTGCATTACTGTAATATTTACTCAGAACATGTTAGTCTACAGGACCTTAGTTTAAAATTTGCTTTAAAAATATTTCATTAGTGAGTTGGTGAAGATTATAAAATCACATCTCTAAAAAATCCTTGCTTAGATTTTTAGATGCACAATCATCTTTAGCCTTAAATGCTTGGATCTTCAGACATATAGTTTTTTAAATAAATCCTTCAAAAGACCTCCCTTATCTAAAATACACAGTTTAATTTTAATTACTATAGTAAAAAAAATTGCTTCCAAAGTCTTCCTGTCCTTTCTGTCCATCTTTTTCTCCCTTCTTCCTCCCCTCACCCCCATTCTCTCCCCCCCTCCCGTTGAAGAGGGCCCTTAAAGGGACAACACCCCTTTCCTTCCAGATAGCTGGACAAAGAGTTTCCCTTTTTTAACTTCTGACTATCTGATGAACTAGTTTTAAGAGAACCCTCCAGCAAAATCAGTACCTAGTAAGATATACAATCCTTTGTTATGCCTAAAATCTTTGGAAACACATTTTTTAAAGTTGGTGAAATTTCATAAACATGTCTATTGTTACGGAGATCACACAGAGTAAAGAAGTGGGTATTCACCCACGAAAGCTCATGCTGCAAAACCTCTGTTAGTCTATAAGGTGCCACAGGATTCTTTGCTGCTTTTACAGAGTAAATTAGTGTTCTCTTTTTCTAAAAGCAATGAACATTGTTATGAACACACTAAACCTCTGTGACTATTAATTTAAAATAATGTCTTTGTTTCAGTGACTTAAATATGTAGTAATCTGGAATGATTACTTTATGACGGCTTAAGAGTACATTTAAAATATAAAATCAGCTTAGAAATACTGATTAAGAAAATGTAAAACAGAGAAGAGCTGCATCATGTATTCCATAATATTTAATGTTGTATTCAGCAAGACAGCTGACTCGCCCTTACTACAAAGTTTTTGCAAATAAATTTCTGACAGGGCATATCAAAAAACCTGTGACTGACATTTTTTATTCCCAAGTTTAGTGCTTTTAATTAGGTACCTTCTGCATGTCCGGTCTTCACCATCTGGCATGCAGTGGAAAACATGCCCCATTTTCCTTAGAAAGAAATTGCAGAAGAGTGTTTTTTTCAAATGTCATTTGCTTCATTTGGGTTCAGGGATTTGGCTGGAAAGGGGTGAGCAGGGTGGGGGAGGGAAGAGAGGAGGAAGATGGGGGGAAGGCGGGGCCTGAGCGGAGTGGGGCAGGGCTGGGGCGGAGCAGGGGTGGAGTATGGGAGGGCCACAGACAGAAGAGGTGGGCTGGGGAGCTAGCCTCCCCAAGCAGCAGCTTCACCCACCGCCATGACAGCACGTAAGAGCGGGTCGGCTCCCACACACCGGGTGTGCACTGCAGTGTCCTTAGGCAGGGGCCATATTCACAGAGCCGAATGTGCAGGCGCCGTGCATTCTGCGTGAGGGAGAGGGTACAGGGGTCTCTGCGGGGAACTGTGAGGCGGGCCTGGCGTCTCGGTATCCTTTGCTGCCTCCCCCACCCCCGGGCTGCCATTGGGCACAGGGGCACCAGTTTAATAATACTGCGTAGGGCCCCATAAATCCTAAGGATGTCCCTCTGTGTTTGTTTTTGTTAATAAACTACCATATAAGGGGATATTATTGATTTACACAAGAGTCTGGGTTCAGTTAGTGGGAACCCCAAGAAGGGGGAAAAGGCAGTGGACAGGTTCAATGCCAGTTTGGGTAAGACTCAGTTGCAGTCAGTTTAGGGCTATTTCATTGCCCATAAACCAGCAAGGAAAATCCCATCAGGTGAACACCTTTAGACTAGGTATATCTGCAAAGCATCATATTAGTACACTCACAAATTACACTCCATTAACTCAGTGGGCAGATTATTTTATATTTAATATACTTTAGAACACACAATTCATTTGTTTTCAAATAAGTCTCCATTATCAGATATTTTATGCATAGCTCTCTCAAGAGATGCAATCCAAGTAAGGTTAGTCATTCATTCTCCTTCAGTGTGGGGAGCACTGTCTTCCCAAAGATTTAAAATCATTCACTTTGCCATTAATCCAATCTGCAGCCAGGATGCCTTCTTTGATTAAATGTTCTTCAAATAAGTATTGTTTGTTTAATTATTTCAGTTTCAACATAGGAGGCCTATCCCAGGCTCTAGGTGCCCTTGACAGATACTTAGTAAAAACAAAACAGCAGCAGAAATCTAATCTTGAGGCAACAAAGGCATAGCTGATAGTAACCACAACTTCTCACTCTCCTGTGGCTTTTCTCCTCACAATAGGAGCATAGTTTAGTCTCTCCCATCTTAAAAAAACTCATCACCTTTTACCCCCACTTGCCTCTCCAACTACTGCCTCATTTCCCTGTTATCTCTAAGTTCATTGAGCACATTGCCTACAATTGCTGTCTGACATTCCCCTTTTCCAGTTCTTCGGAGACACTCTCCTATCCAGACTCTGCCAGGACACTAACAAAGGAACTAGAAAGAGAGCTGAAAAATAGCACACTGAAAACACTTCAGTCAGTGCCTCCCCACTCACCTTCCCAAATGCACTGTGTGCACATTGAACAGAAGAGGCAAATAAGGTGCAACTTTGTGGAACCTCCAACTGAAACCTGCCCATTTTCTCCAACATCTGTTACAGAGTTCAGAAAAACCCTCCAGCTTACGTTTTCAAGGAGAGGTACATGCCTGAGAGTGTATGAACTTTTGATAACCTTCATATTAGTGATGCTAAATCTCAGGCATGACCCCTTTGGGGTTCTTCATGTACCTTATAGATATATGCATGAGCAGTCCTGATTTGTGTGCAAATCAGGGGGGTTCCGTCTCTTACATTCTGTGTGTGCATTTTTAGGTGAATATTTCTGTGAAAAATACTCTGTACTTTTAAATTGTCCCATCATTGTTTTAGAATTAAGAAAGCACTTTACTTTCCCCTTCTCTCAACTCCCACTTAACTTTAAATTTTAGTATTAAGCATAGTGGAGTCATGCCAAGGGCATGGCTGGTCCCAGGATCAGGAGGGATTGCCACTTGGTCAGATCTGAGGATCAGATCCATAGATCCTACTAGTGTAAATAAGCTCTGCAGGGCTGTGATCCTCAGAATCACATAGATGGAGTCAGACAGGAGAGAAAGTCTGCCTGACTTGCCTCATAGGAGCTGTCCCCTACAAGCCCCACTCACACTCTAAGTTTGCTACAAGCAGCAGTCTCAAAAAGCCAGAGGGTTGCCAGATAAAGTTAAAAAAAAGATCTACTGAACATTTCAAGGGATAGTTAGGACACAATTTTCAAATAAACTAGATGGATCTTGAATGCAGTACAAACTCAAACCAAGGCCGTTTGTGTTGTATACTTCTGTGGTGTGAATGAAGTATTTCAGATGGTACTAAATGTTCTAACTGGAACCAAGCCATCTCACATAGTCATAACTAAAGTATGGCAAGACCATTGGGTCCTTCTGGCATTTACAAAGTCTTCAGAAAGCCCCAGTTATAATAGTATAATTTATGCACTATTCCATATACACTCGGATCTTTGTGTGGCCAAATCTGATTACCTTGATTTGTCAATCTGATTTTTTACACTCACATCATCCATCTCCACTCTCTGAACTCAGTTGATGTTGATTTTTAATAAATCTTTGCATCCTGGAACTTACCCAGAGAACTGGAAAAAAGCTAAAATTGTGCCAATATTTTAAAAGGATAAATGAGACAATCCACATAACTATAGGCCAGTTAGCCCAACTTTATGACTTTGACCCTGGGGAAAATAATGTAGTGGCTGATACTAGACTCAATCGAAAAATAACAAAGGATGGTAACATAGTTATGCCAATCAACATGCTTTTATGAAAAATAGATCTTGTCACTTCACTTCTCAACTCCCTGTTCCCATTTGCACAGGGTTAGAGATGTCCACAATTCTTTTCCAGTCCTTCAAGTCCATGGCATAGGCTCATAGGTCTGGGAGATCCCATCCTTTTCTTTTCAAATTTCTCTTAACTGAGTCTTTCATTGAATCCTTGGTCTTCCACATGCTTTCTAGCTGTCCTCCTCTCTGGCTGGTCATTCTTCATCCATTTTTATCACATGCCCACCTCAAACACGTGCTCTCCATCCTATCACTGAGAGTACCAACTTCATTTTCCTCACTTTCTTCCATGAACACTCTGTCTACCCTCTGCTTGCCTACCATGCTCCTCAGTATATTGTATTCTACTACCTGTATCTTGTTTTCTTCCATCTCCATAAGACCCATCATAGAGCAGGCAGAGACAAACACATGCAGCATACGCTTTTCCTTTCAGTCTGTTACTTAATTGTTGGTCGTACAGTACTCCTGCCACCTTTTTCATTGCCACTCACGCACATTGGGTTTTTCTTTTTAGTTGTTCAGATCTCTCTCTGATGGCACTATGTGACTTCTCATGTATACAAATTCAAACTTCTGATTCATCTTCTTTCCTGAAATTTCAAACAAAAGCTCTTCTTCCACCTCCACCTTCCTTATTTGTATAACTTAGTTTTCTTCATGTTTACCTTCAAACCCAGATGTCAACTCTGATATATTTACCAATTCCTCTTTGCTGTCAGACAAAAGGGCCAACTCATCAGCATACATTAATTCTGTCTCCCCACAGACTTGGTTCTCCTACAAATCAACTCCATAACTAGAGTGAAGCTTGATGTCTCAACCCCACATCAAAACTCTCTGAAATTCCATGCATTGTAACCACCTTACTCCTTGACCTTGAAAATAAATCTTGTCAGATTAAGTAAAAAATAGATTTCAAAATGTAATTGTTAATAGACTATCATCACTGAATAGCAGTGATGTCCAGTAGGGTGCCTTCAGGGTCTGTACTTGAACCGGTGCTATTCTTTATCAATGATACAAAAATAAATAAATAATAATTGCTGATAAAGTCTGAATGAAGATGGCACAAAGATTGGTGGAGTGGCAAGTAACAATAAGGACAGGTCACTCATACAGAGTATGTATCCTCTATAGCCATCCAGTATGGGAGGCACAGCAGAGTGGTATGGAGAAATTTACAGAGCAAAGGAGTTTATATGTTTATCTGCCAAGAAAATAAGTGCAATGTCTGTACTGTATTTAGTGTAATGTATTGGATCCATATGCTCAGGCAGCTTTGACTTTTTCCTCTTTGTACTAGCTGATTTCAACACCACAGAGAGGTGTTGTTTATGCCACCAGCCCTCCTTTGATTTCAACAAGAAAGGGCAGCTTTATTTTATGGCCCGTGCTCTATAGAAGTTGTACCATTAGCAGTTCCTCAGAGAGATATTGGCACATCCACCAGCCACACTAGCACACCGTGCAGTTTGGGGGCCACTTTGACCTTTTGCAGGTCTGCAAAATGAAATAAGTTTATGTCCACTTTGCAATAATGCAACCTTCCCACCCCGGACACTTCCCCCATCCCCATTGGAATCTACTCTTGAGGAAGAGAACATTGACCATAAGCTGGATTTAGCACTATGAATATAGGTGATAGCAAAAGGATTGTGAAATCACATCACTTATAAGGTTATAAGGGTTCTAATTTGCCTAGAGCCATGATTTTATTTTGTATAAGTAGGTCCTAAAAGCAGAATGTAAATCTGTACAGGACTTTGTATACACAAAGGGATATAAAATGCAATTTGAGCAATGTTGTCTTCTGTTTTCTAAAGTATATGCAACGTAGATGCTTTGATATTGTTTGCAAAAGTTCAATCAAATATGACAATTAAAATTATTGTTTAAATTGTAACAGCCCTGGATTTTTTTAAGATTAAACTCAAGAAGTTTAAATCTCTCTTTCATTTCAGGACAAAGCAGTAGCTTTGATCTCCAAATCAGGTCAATAAACCTGAAAGCCTCACCTGTGTTCACATTAATATAAGTGGGTTTACATTAATATAAATGCAATCTCAGTCTGCTTAAATTGACATTATGGAACTGGCCTATCAAGAGGTTTCAGAGGGAAGATCACTCAAACGGTTAATGTTATAATATTTTACTATGAAATGGCTAGAGTTTACAATCCAAATGAAAGCATTTCAAAAGAATACCCAACTGTTTTATAAATCACAAAATGCATTATGAATAGGAAATGTTTGACTAAAATGAATCCACCAGAGTTCATTTTTGTCTGGTCATTCATAAGAAAGCTCAGTTTATACTGTATTAGGTTTCAGATAAATTTGTAATCACTTTTGTAAAATTTCCAAAACTCTTTCTTTTTTCCTTCTTTCCAAATCAGTGCCCCTTCCCGTTTATATCCCAACCCTGACAATGGAATACTAGAATCTATAATCTTATGCTTGAGACAAAATACAAACCTTTCCAGTTTCTAATGGGATTTAACTTGCTGAGCCTTCTATGGCTAAAGCTCCTGCTTCTACAGTTTAGTAGTAATGCTCCTGGTGTACCAGTTCTCTTGAAGAAACATGGAAATCTAGTTCCTGTTCCCATCTTCAGTAGTTTTAAAACATTCTAAATATTTGTAAATAAGTATAAAAACCTTACACTTATTTTTTATTTAGCTGATTCCAAGGCCATGCCTGATGCTCTTGTGGAATAGCTGGGAGACCAGAATGGTTTTTTTGTGAATTTTTGGATGCATTTCCCAGAAATTCCTGAATCTGATCTGAGGCAAAATAGAGCATTTTATCAGCAAAGCCAACTGATGCAAAACATGGCAAATTTCACCTTGTACCAAACTATGAAATCAAAAGCAGTGAAAACATTATTTTGAGCAAATTATTAATCTTTTCAAGTGCAACTCTGTCCCATGCTTCCCAATGCAGGTTCCTCTAGCAAGGTGGCTCAACATGTACTGATTTTTCCTGTAAAGACGTTTCCTGGGTTTTACTAAAGTACTCTAGCTAGATTTCTACAGCGGCCTCCTGAGCTGGCCATACTACAAATCTCTTGTCTATCTTGGGCCTTCTGGAGGAAAGCAATGGCTGCTATTACCAAAAAAATAAAATAAAAATAAAAATAAAAGATTAACATGAGACCTTTATGCTAAGTATTCTTGCTTCCTCATTTGCCCTACTAAACTGCACATTCATAATCACGGTAGCCTTACGGTGGAAAGACACATGTGAGGTCAGAGTAAATCTGTTATTTTCAACTACAGAGCTGTAGTGAAACAGACAAGAAATATAATGAAGCAGGAAAATCATCATGACTTAAATAATTTCATACATTTTTGTTTCTTCTTTTAACAGCTGGTGGGTCTGATTACTATCATCTGTTCCTTGTAATTTTTTTTTAAGTGGTCAGATTTAAATTCCTTAGGTTTAAAACATATTTGTCCCAGTGTTCAGAAATTAAAAGCAATATTTATTGTACTCTATTATATGTATATGTATGGCTGGGGGAAAAAATTCTGTTAATAATAGTGACTTTTATGGAATTTTCTAAAATGAATGAATCCTTCAAAAGTGCCTTTTTTCAGAAATATCATTAAATAGGCATCAGACACATTATTTTAGTTAAATGACTTATAAATAATAAAAAGGGTATCTTGATTATCTTCATATTAATAGGGTTGAGCTGAGAGCCAGGTTAAAGATCAAACATTCATCCAAATAAGCAGCAGACAGATAAGAATTTATAATCAGAAAATGAAAACAGCATTGTGGGTTTAATGTATTTAATGGGCTTCTATTTGTAAAGTGTGCTCAACAACTCAGTAATAACTTGAATTGTTCATGGATGGAGTTTACTTGAAAACAGTACAGGACATTTTCCCTTTGCTGTAATACTTTTAAATATTAGCATTTCATTCAATATGGTTATATATATTTTTCATGTATGGAATGCCGTTAGTCCATATTAAAGTACTTTACAAATGTTAATGAAGCTTGGGAGGTTTAAGTATAAGTATATTGGTATTTCAGATAACAACCTGAGGCAGAGATTAGGTTGCAAGCACCAGTCTGTAGCAGAATCAGGACTAGAACTCTAGAGTCGTGACTCCCAGTACCCTGATCTAATCATTAGACCCCTCTGTGAAATTGTGGCCATATTGATCCCAGTGTGAGTTTTGCCATTTACTTGAACAGGGCCAGGAACTCACCCCTTCTTTCTACATATAAGATAAATTCTTATGTGATACTATATACACTTTTAAAAAATCATATTGCTTGGTTTCATTTCTTGCCTACATAGATGTTATGTTGTCCATGACGCTTATGATAAAATGGGAATATAAGAGGTGTTTATGACAAGAACATAGGCTGAGGGCCTGATCCAAAGCCTATTGAAGTCAATTTGTGCCATTGACTTCAATAGGCTAAAGATAATTTTCATAAAAATCAGCCTTCAAATTGATTTAAGTAATCCAAAGAGAATAGCTTTAGAGTTGTTTAACAAAAATATGTACGTTTGAACATAAAGAAATTAATTACTTATTGGTACAGCAGAGATTCTAATAGATGTAACTAATTATCAACCATGGTTTTTTCCACATACGTTTTTCTATTCTCTTATAAAGTGGTAGTTTTTGTGGAACCTGACTGTTTTCTGCAAAATTCTTAAAGGTCAGATACAATGTGCATGCTGATTCAGGAAATCAGATGCCCAGTTGGTGACTTCTTTGGTGAGTTGGACTGTTGCAACTACATACACAGTAGTAAGAGAAAAATATAATCTATGGGAGTTGTAAAGAATCAGACTTTAGCTCTCTCTTCCCATTTCCTTCTGTAAGAGAAGTAATTCCAGTTAAAAACAATCTCATGCCGTGCTGAGGAAAAGTAAAATGAACCAAAATAAGGTTGGCTGTAAGGATAAAATAAATTTTTTATAAGTCAGGAAGTTTTTTGTATAAGGGGAAGCAGAAAACTGAAAAATGAATTTTTAATTAAATGTATGTGTTTAGTAAACGCTAACATTTTCCATTTTCCCTCATTATTACAGTTCAAATAGGAACCCCACTAGAGATTTCTGCATAAAGACCAATACTTGTGAAATCTTATAAATATATTGAGAGGTACTTTTTTCCTGACACAATTTAACCTTTTTCCTTTTAAACAAATAATCTCCTCTTCTACCTCCCTTTTAGATTACAGAGATTGAAACCTGGCCTGGTTGAGTTTAACGCTGGCTACGACAATCAGTATTCTTGGCTTTGAGCATTTGTGAAATGGATGTAATTGATTTGTTTCCCCTCTACAGTGCTTTCAAAGTGAAATGCAGCATAGACTGAATGGCCAAGCACCTGCTGATTTCTTAAGAGCTGGAAGACTGGTGATACTTTTAAAAATAATGTCTATGTGCAATATTATGGAACTTCTCTTTTTCTCCTGATGTTTCATGAAAAGGATGCAAGGTTACAGGGATGGAAGTTCAGATTTGAAAGTTTCTTTCCAGTACATTAAAAAAAAAATTCTGTCATCATGGCACTCAGAAAAGGAACTGATTCAGCAAAGCTAAGGAGAATGTGTTTTCAAAATCAATAACCAGGACACTTTTGGGATGATATTTTTAGGGTCAAAAGACATTTTTCTCATTAAAGTGTGTTAATGTCACTGGTCAGTGTTACAGATCTCCCTCTGTGTTCAATCTACAGAGGATATGAGTCTATTACAGCTCTAGCTAAGCTGTAGCAGCTCATGCTTTCAGCTTCTATTTCCATCCCAAGTGTGTCAGGCCAAGATGGCAGCTGCTGTCACACTAATGTCACTCCCACCAGCTTCTGATTCAATAACAACATATGCATATTTCTCAGAGTGGAGGATTTTTTTCCCAGAAACAGTGTTCCATATTAGTTTATTATGATGCACTCAACATATGTCCTTAACATTCACTTTGGGTAAAAGAACAATTTTGAGTGTCCATGGTCATTCTGTTTTTCTATAAAAGCAGCAAAGAATCCTGTGGCACCTAAAATGGATTCTTTGCTGCTTTTACAGATCCAGACTAACACGGCTACCCCTCTGATACCTGTTTTTCTATGTACACCAGACTTGTTCATCCTACTGAATATTCATTCCCTTTAACTGTTTATTTTTTCTCAGTAAATGGAGCAAGTTTCTCTTGGTGCAGTAATATGTCTTAAACAAACAATTTGTAGTTATAAATCCAGGTATTCTAAGGGAAGTTCCTGGGAAGTCATGTTAGAAATTGGAACTGAACCAATAAAATTAGGACATATTGTCACACTAAGCAAAGCACTTGGTAGCTATTGTGAAGTCAATGAGACTACTCAAGTGGTAGTTAAGCAGATGAGTAAGTGCTTTGCTGGACCATGGACATTAATTAGATGCGACAAAGAGTCCTTAGTCACTTTTTACAGATCCAGACTAACATGGCTACCCCTCTGATTAATTAGATGGTGTTTTATTCATCTATGTGTTTTCCCTGCTTTGAAGTTATAGTCTTATTTCTTAGGCTACGTCTACACTACCCGCCGGATCGGCGGGTAGCGATCGAATTATCGGGGATCGATTTATCGCGTGTAGTGTAGACGCGATAAATCAATCCCCGATCGCTCTCCCGGCGGCTGCTGAACTCCAGCAGTGCGAAAGGCGGAAGCAAAGTCGATGGGGGAGCCGCGGCCGTCGATCCAGCGCCGCGAGGACGCGAAGTAAGTAATTTTAATTCGATCTAAGTTACGTCGACTTCAGCTACGCTATTCTCGTAGCTGAAGTTCCGTATCTTAGATTGGTCCCCCACCCTAGTGTGGACCAGGCCTTAATGTACGATTTTGAAACTACTTTTTGGTTTTCAGTTGCATCATTTTTTCAAAATAATGGTCAACATATAATAGGTTAACTTCACCAGAGGTGGTGCAAGGAGGTGAATCTAACACTTCCCATGCAGGGGGGGGGGGGCGTCACATCCAGTGGCAATTAATCCCAAAGGAAGGCAGTTGTTGTTGCTGATGACAGTTCTCTCAAGCAGTTTTCAATAGGTGGACCAAGGGTAAGGTATGGTTGTGGCTCCATAGACACGCCACAAGCAGAGGCTACTCATGGCATATGCTGAAGAAATACATTTCCTGTGCATACCTCCTCTTGCTGCGCAGTACCCCCCACTTTTTGGGCTGTGCTCACTTGTGGACAGAAGCTCGAGGCTGCTTTTTGATGCTACTACTTCTCCTTCCACAACACTTTCTACAATAAGGGCTCTGTCTCTGGGTCTGCACTGGGCAAATTTTGGCATAGTTCTAGGAACGAATTGGGGACAATATGTCTCCCTCAGAAAGAATACATCTTAGAAAGTGCATTTTGTTCTGTTTACTATTCAAGAATTTAATACTATGATCAAATTCAGATAAAAGTTCACCATATGAACAAACTGTGTTAATAATGTGAACAAAAGGAAATGAGCAATGAATCTGGGTCCTTCTTTCCCCTTAATCTTCCTTAGCTTTACCATTAAGCTTGGCAGAGTGTTCAAACAGAGTGTCTATCTTTGATTATTTGTATCTAGCTGTGGTGAATGTCTCCACAGAGTTTAAGTGACTTCTCCTCAAGAAGCTGAAATATGCAGCAACTGAGATAAAGAGATTTGTTGTAGTTGTCTGGAAAAAATAAATTAAAGGGCCAGAGAAGATTTAAAAAACAATTGTAACTAAAGGGATAGAAAAGTTTTCATTTTGTTTTCATCAATAAAATGTACATCTTCATTGATTTGGAAAGATTTGCCCATTTCCTCTAAGCAAAGTCAGCAGCCAATTTGAAGTTGTCAACATGATATATTGTTAGCATTAGTACCAATCTGAATCTGTATGCAATGCTCTCTGTTGATCTAGAAATTAGTATTTCCTATTAATTAAAATGGGTGACCATTCTTACCCTGAGCATTTTGTTGGTATAGCTAGGAGTACAGGTAGGAGCAAGGATTCTCTCATAAGGCCAAATTCTGTTTGTCTTATTCACACAAGTAGCTCCAAGTAAGGCAAGTAGGATTTGGCCCATGGCAATATTTCCTAAGTTTTCAAAAGATTCTTGGTCACTGACATCTTACAATAAGATATGACCAGTAAAAAGTTAAAAATGCTTTCTCCATCATAAACAAGCATATAAGATATTTGTTTGTTACAATGCCATCACTGATGAAAAATTTAGGTTTATGTTAAGTGTTGGAAACATACAGCTGGTAATTAGTATCACAGTAATTAGAATCCCTGCTTTAACCAATGAATTTTCAATTTCCATATGTTCAAAAAAGCATTTTTTCTCTTCTACTACGGATTCTAATTCTATTCAGATAATAAAATACTATCATCAGCTTTTTTTCGCTTTACTTTCCTCAACTTCTAGACTTACTTTATTGTCTTGGAAGAGGTATCATGTTTTCCAACCTGGGAAACAGACTACTGAAACTGACAGTGATAGCATCACTCTCTGGCTAATCATAATCATTGCTTGATTGAATCATCTCTAATTTGTTTCAAGGTGTAAACATATTCATAAATGTAAAACTTTGAAATGGTTCTACTTAAATCAATTAGCCTTTATTTTCATTAGCCATTTGTGCTGCCATTCAAAAATATTAGCTTTTTTAAAGGTTTTCACGTGCTTCATCCATGACTGGGAGAGACAGGCTTTAGCAATGGACTGGCCTTTCAGACTTTATCGCCACCCAAATGCTGGTCTTTGACAATGCAGGCAGGGAATTGTGCAACCTGGAAAAATCCTGGTCAGGGGAGAGAGAGAGAGAGAGAGAGAGAGAGAGATGTAGGTTTCCACCCAAGCATGGTGATGGCTGAGGAGCCAGGAGTCTGGAATGGATGCACTTGCTGTACCATGCAGGGGTAATATTGATTCAGTTGCCCTGTGACAGCTACAAAATATGAGGGTAACAAGAGGCTCAGAAACAAAATGATATAAGCTAATGCTTAAAAAAACACCAGGAATTGCAAGACTTTAGGAAAAAACAGAATGTGGATAATTAATGCATGGAATGAACCACCAAAGTCAGGCCTTGCTTTCTGCTCAAGAACATATTTTTAAAGAGAATAAGTTATATATGCAGTTATAGAATAGAACCATTAGGGGGTACATATCCAGGATAGATTGGTGAAAAGACCGAGGTGAGCCACCAAGGGTCCCTGTAGCACTGACTGTCACTACTTTAATGACTGAGCTAGTGTGTATATCTACTGCATTGAATCAGGATTATCCAAGCAAATTACATGCTGTCAAAAAGAATTTTAATGCAGGGTCTCCTACAGTCTCTCTCATAGCCTGTTACAAGCCTGATATATCAGGGATGTACATATGCAGCAGGAAAGTCATTTTATCCCCACTATTTTTATTCAGAGTAGCAATGGTGTGCAGCAGGGGAGGATACGAAATAATTGTTGCTTATCAGTATATTCTCAGGTTACAATGGGAGAAAATAGCTAATGGTTACTGTTATGTTTCTTTTAATTGGTGAATAGGATTTCATTCTGGACTTTACAGTATATTTACTTAGATGATGTGCTTTTGGAGCAACTTTAAATTGGGCATAACAACATGTAAAGCAGTGGTAAAATAGATGTTTTAAATGACAGACGCTGGTATCTGACCTAATACTTTTGAGGAACAATGAGAAATTGCCTGGGAATTAGAAAATAGTGGTTCTTGTTTGGAGTCCCAGAAATTACCCACTGGGATTATTTGGTTGTTTTGTGACATCACTATGATACATTAAAACACATACTTGGGTCTTTATCACTTAGCTTGTATTTTTAGCAACTAACCAGTTAGTCTGAAACTCACAAGTAGGAATTAAACTATGTTCTCTATGTTGGTCAGAAAGGAAAAGCAAAAGTATCTGATGAGTGAACACACTATAGAGAGGTTACCATTGGACTAAAAAAGTCTATAATTTGTTTTATTTTGTGATGAAAGAAGTCCAGTAAAAATAGTTCAGGGTTCAAGGCTCATTGACACACCATCATAGTGTATATTGGGGACTGAGAACAAGGAGAGCAACAAGTGCTTCCTAAATGTGTTACATTATAATTTTAAAAGTCATAAAATTAGTATACTTTGGACTGTTTCTTAAGTATAATGGGATTGATGCTGTTCCTATGCAAGTCAGTGACAAAGCTCCCATTTAATTTGATTATGCAGGAACAAAGCCAAAGAGAAATTCAGCTTTCTGTTCATGCAGGATCAGTACTAATCAGAGCTCCAATTTTCTGCTCAGACAAATAAAAGGCTGCAATCCTAATTTCTGAAATTCTATTTGTTTCACTACTACTGAATCTGATTTTCTCTGGCCTCTAAAATCTTTAATTTCAAACATTCTCAGAATGCCTTTCTGGGAGTAGATATCTTTTAAAACTATTGATTGTAAAAAAGTCACACTGCTTATTCATTTCAGTTAAGGTGGTAGCTATATAGTGGACCTATAATCACATTCGATTTGATCTGAGAATCCTTTACATTTCTAGCCCTCTTAAAGAAAATCCTTTTGGTGCATTTTCCTGCACAAAACTGATTACATATAAAAGCATGCAATTGTAATTTTTTCTCATTTTGACCAATATATCAGCTAGGGAGCAGATGTTTATGACTGTCATAAACCTCTCATTGGTTATTTATTGCCTGGCTGCCATAAGATTTTAAAACATGGACTGAGCTTTTTCTATTGCTGACTGAACAGAATTTTGTTTAATCATTTTTAAATGAAATTTAAAATCAATGTGCAAAGCTTAATAGGTTGAATTTTTTAAATGGAAAGTTTAATATGATCATTTTTTTGCCTTACAATTGCATTCAGGTGTAAAAAAAAAAGCCATCAATGTAATGTTAGAATTCAGAAAATAATAGAATTTTCTTGAAAGTGTTTCTTGAAATTAGATAAGGTGTTTTTAGAAAACTCAGAAAATACTAAGTTGTAACCTAATACTTCCAAAAGAATATGTTTTAAAAAGTCCATTCACATTGAAGATGCTTTCATGTGATCACTGCTTTAATTGACCAGTAGTCCACTCAGAATGATTTCACTTGTAAAAATGCATGCAGAGGATGTTGGAAGGCCGTTTTAAATATTGCTATAAATGCAAGTGTACTGGGTGATTGTAAATTCAGGTCTGACAATGCAGCACCAAAAATCTTGCAGCCATTTACAAAACATCTTTGAAGGATACAAAATAGCGGTTTATGATGCTAGTAACTTACATCACTGGGGTATTTTACTGGCTGTGTGACCCTTAGACTAAAGTAAGATATAGCTACCTAGAGGGAAACTATTGATTTCAAACTATATTTTGCTACTGTCAGACTCTGAAAACAAGAAAGTACTTCACACCAACTATTCCCCAGAAAATGGGAAGAACTGTAGAATAGAAAAACCCATGGAATACTGATGTGGTGTATTAGGCAGTTTTATGTACGCCATCACTGCCTTGAAACAAAATAGACTAATTTACAGACCAATAATAACAGTTTTCATTACAATATATAGTATAGTATTGCAATATAGTATCTTTTAAGCTCTAAAAATCATAGTGTTTAAGATAAAGGGGGGAGGGGAGCTCAGTGGTTTGAGCATTGGCCTGCTAAACCCACGGTTGTGAGTTCCCTCCTTGAGGGGACCATTTGGGAACTTAGTTGGAGATTGGTCCTGCTTTGAGCAGGGGGTTGGACTAGATGACCTCCTGAGGTCCCTTCCAACCCTGATATTCTATGACCATTAGATCCTCAGGTCTGTCATAGGCCCCCAACACCACTCAGTACCCATGCAGCAACTGAAAGTAATTTATTTGTTCTAACTAAAACTATCATTCCCGTAATGAATAATTTATTGTGCCATTACTTCCTGGAGAGCTGGACATGAAGGATTACATTAATAGATGAAATTGTAATTTATTTGTAATTCACCACCTAAATATTTTTCCCCCTCAAGTATGAGGAGTTTATCTTTTAGTTTAAGTATTTTACTAGCTATAAAGCCTGTTCTCTGCTGCCATTTACAACATTATGGATTTTAACTGAATCATTGTGGTTGTGATAAGTGAACAACTCAATTGTAATATTATCATGTGGTTGGACTCCCGTAGTTAGGTAGCAGAAGAAACACATGATCTAGCTGGGAGCTGAACCCAGTCCATCTGGCTAATAGCTAGCAACTGTATATTTTTAGGCTCACTGACTAGCTTGTATTTCCGTGTCAATGTGTTTTTTTGAAAGCCTGAATGTTTTCTTCCTTCAGATGGAGTGTACTCCAAGAGTCCTTGTTCAGAAAGAACCGCTTCTGCTGTGAAATACTATGAACATGAACTGCAGTCTAGGCAACCTTTTCCCTTTGATGTTTAATTATGATGATACACTACACTGAATTTTGTGCACAGTAAATCCATGCCATGTTTCACTTTGAATGATATAATGTTTGGTATTTATACTTCTGGGATGGAATCTTATTATACACAACTTTCAGACTGAGGACCTGATCCTTCAGACCCCTACTCATGTGTAGAAGCCCGTCTTGAAGTCAAGGGCATATAGGTTCGCAGGATAGGGTCCTCACTGTCCAAGGGTTAGATTGATACAGCTCTTGTTCAGTCACGCAGCCATGTAAGGGGGAATAAATCTTTCCATCCCTTTACTTTTCTGCTCAGCCTCTGCTCAAAAGGTGACACCAGTTGTTGTGGGAAGAGTAAGGGCTGTTTGACCAACATTCACCCTAAGAATAAATGAGTGGGGAGAGGTCAGAGGAGCCGGAGGAACCATGGATCCACCCTTCTACCCTGCCATTTGCTAGTCAGAGTAGCTGGCTGGGTGTACAATGGTGAAGTAACCTACTCCTCTTCCAGATAAGGGGAGGAATTGTGACTCTTTGGTCTGCTCCTAAAGTAACTCAATAAAGTGCTGCCCCTTTCTCAGATCACGTTACAAGCTAGTCATAAATTTACGGATGACTCTGTGAGTAGTATTGACTAGTAAACACAAAGGGGTATGAAAGATGTTACCACAGTAAGAGGGAAAAGAACGCATAATATACAACAAACATTCCAATACTGCTTTGCTGTGACTTCATAAGAGTTTTGAATGTGCAACGACTGCAGGATTGGACTAGAAGTTTTTCATCCAGGTAAAATTTTCCACAAAGGAATATTAGATCCCATAGTGGCAAAATGTAAGAGGATTTATAATAGAAAATATAGATTACCATTGCTTCTCCGGGTCACTCTGGGTAAGGTTGCAAAAGTTCTCAGTTTTAACCCCCTGTCATTTTTTTATGAACTTCAGAAATCAGCTATTGAAGTCATTTTGCAATATTTCACCCTAGCCCCAAAATAAATTATTTTGGAAAATGTGGTTCAGCCACATTTGCATTTGCCAAGGGTCAAAAATACACATTTTAAAAATGTCTAACCATACTTTTAAGATCTGGCTGCAGGAAAAGGAACTGAAATTTGAACTTTGCATGTGACCAGTACATAATTAGTACTGAATTTGCAACTAGAGCTGCAGACTAATAATTAATCACTTCTAAGCATGGTCATTATCACTCCTAAGATTTTAGGAGGGTTTAGTGAAGCCTGGTCTCTTTGTGACATCAGTGAATACTTTCCTTTCCCAGCATGAGGGGTGCAGGGGCTGCAGTTGGGATAATTTGCATGAGCAAGACTACATTTGTCTTACTAAATAAAATGCTCCAAAAAATTAGGTTACATTTTTCATCTCACCTCAGCTCACATGACAGATCACTGAAGCAACCTCAGCTAGAATGTAACAAAAGGGCTTTAGAAATCAATATTCACATTGTGAGTTTCAAATTGCACTCAGCTGGCAATAGGAAGCAAGTGAAGCCATTGCAAAATTGCTGTAAAACCCCAGCAATAAATTCAGTAGGTCATGCACCAGGAGCCCACTGTACTATCAGAACTACATTTTGCCACTTTTGTGCCAGCTGTTGCCTCCAATCTTCACCAAAAACCATGTGAAATAAATGGCTTTTGCAGCATGCCTGAAAAGGCATCACATTTGGGCTATTTCAAACTAAGGGGTCCTAGCTAGCTTGTTGTTTTATATTGGGCTTTGGTCTTAGCTAGTGAAGAAAGGTATGAAGGCTGAGGTCAATGAGATGAGAATCTATAAATCCCTTCTCTGCCTCAATTGGGCCTATAGGGGAGAATATTAACCTGTATGAGTAAGAGCCCCATGGAAAAGAAGGGGGATGTTTTACATTCTGATGTTGCATACCTCTAACATTTTGATTGACAAGATATGCTGGGTCAGTGGTTCTCAACCAGGGGTACGTGGACCCCTGGGAGTAGGCAGAGGTCTTCCGGGGATACTTCAACTCATATAGATATTTAGCTAGTTTTACAACAGGCTACATAAAAAGCATCAGCAAAGTCAGTACAAAGTAAAATTTCATACAGACAATGACTTGTTTATACTGCTCTATATAATATACACTGAAATGTAAGTACAATATTTATATTCCAATCAATTTATTTTATAATGATATGGTAAAAATGAGAACATAAACAATTTTTCAGTAATAGTGCACTGTGACACGTTTGTATTTTTATGTCTGATTTTGTAAGCAAGTAGTTTTTAAGTGAGGTGAAACTTGGGGGTACGCAAGACAAAATCAGACTCCTGAGAGGGGTATGGGAAGGTTGAGAGCCACTGTCCTAGGTCACCAGATACTTGGAGCTGATCCTGCAACATTTTTTAAGAGTTAAAGATTATTCTGTATGTTTGTGTCTGTTAAAAATCTTTGCACATACTGAGCAATTGTGTGGTATTCTCTCTTTGAATGCAACAGAGAGCTACTAATTAAACTTAAAGTTCAAGATTTAAATACAACAGCTCTACATTTGATTTGTGTGCAATGATTTCTGTTAAGTCCAGAAAAGACAGAACTCAGCCCTGTGCTTTGGCAAAGAGCAAGGTTGATGTGAAAGAAGCAGAGTGAAATAATAATGAGGCAGAATTTGTCCTAATATCTTGGTTATCTCTATGAATTTAAAGTACCCATTGAAGTCAATGGGGTTTTACCAGAGTAGAAGGGACTGCCATATTTGGTCCTCGGTAAGAACAGACAAAATAGTAAGTTAAATAGAAAGTTTTTTCAGGATGTTTTCCTATCAGTCTATTTCATCTAACATTTGAAATACTACTTTCCTGGTAATTCAGGAGGATTCAGAAAATTATTGCTGCTCTTTCTATGCTGGACTCTTTAATGGTTCTGTCTGTGGGGTAGATTGTGCCATTTATATCATGGTCCTTATTAGGGTAGTGTTGCCAGGCGTCCGGTTTTCAACCAGAATGCCCGGTCGAAAAGGGACCCTGGTGGCTCCGGTCAGCATTGCTGACTGGGCCGTTAAAAGTCTGGTCGGCGGCGCAGCAGGGCTAATGCAGGCAGGCTCCCAGCGTGTTGTGGCTCTGCGCAACTCCTGGAAGCAGCGGCATGTCCTCCCTCTGGCTCCTAGGCATAGGGGCAGCCAGGAGGCTCTGCATGCTGCCCCCTGCCCCAAGCGCTGGCTGCGCAGCTCCCATTGGCCAGGAACCATGGCCAGTGGGAGCTGCGGGAGTGGTGCCTGCAGACAGGGCAGCGCACAGAGCTGCCTGGCCGCACCTCTGTGTGGTAGGAGCTGGAGGGGGGACATGCCGCTGCTTCCAGGAGCCACCTGAGATAAGCACTGCCCGGAGCCTGCATCCCTCACCCCCTCCCGCCCCAACATCCTGCCCCAGTCCAGAGCCCGCTCCTGCCCTCTGAACCACTCAGCCCCAGCCCGAAGCCCCCTCCTGCATCCCAAATCCCTCATCTCTGGCCCCACACCGGAGCCTGCACCCCCAGCTACAGCCCTCACACCCCCTGCACCCCAACCCCCTGCCTCAGTCTGGAGCCCCTTCCCATACTCCGAATCCCTCAGCTCAACCCCCCAGCCCGGAGCCCCCTCCAGCACACCAAACCCCTTATCTCAACCCCACTCCAGAGCCCACCCCCTCATGCATTCCAACTCCCTGCCTCAGCCAGAAGCCCCATCCCGCACACTGAACTCCTCATTTCTGGCCCTACCCCAGAGCCCGCACCCCCAGCTGGAGCCCTCACCCCCTCCCGCACCGCAACCCTCTGAGCCAGCCCGGTGAAAATGAGTGAGTGAGTGAGGGTGGGGGAGAATGAGTGACAGAGAGGGGGGGATGGGGTGAGTGGGAGGCCTCGGAGAAGGGGCGGGGCCTCAGATGAGGGGTGATGCCGGGGACGGGACAAGGGTGTTCGGTTTTGTGTGAGTAGAAAGTTGGCAACCCTAGATTAGGGGAGTGCAGAGTCACACTGCTTCAGAAGCTACATTCAGCAATTGTGCCTGCCTGAGACATAATCTTCCCCAATGGACTTCTAGTGCACTGGTAATCTCCTCACTCTGTTCAATCCATGCAGATTGCTCCCGGGAGTATGCCAGCCCTACTCTGCAGGGCACTGCAGAGGATATTGAAGTAAACATGGGGATTTAGTTAATGTGCAGTTCACTACATAAAGATGTATTTTTCTAATGTCCAAAAGCATTGTTATTTTATAGATGAATAATAAACCAGGTGTGTGCTCAGACTTAAAGGACCTGAGGGGAAGAAAGGCAGGACACCTGCAAAGAGGTTTTGCTTGCGTTTGTGCATACATTTACATATGCAAGTATCATAAATGTGCATGCCAGTTTGATATCTGTGCATGTTAATGGCTGCCTGGGCACTGAAGTAGCCATTTATATGAGAAAATACCTGATTTACATATTATATTGCGGTAATTGCACACAAAAATGTAGGTGTACAAGTGGGCCTCTAGGTTCTTGGCCTTAAATCTTTCTTCATGTGTAATGCATTAAAGTATTACCAAGATATCTTGAAAATTCACACTGTGCTACTCCTTTGTCTGTCATCTCAATTGCTGGTGATTCCACCCATCCTTTGATGGATGACTGCTGTGTTGGACAAGTACTGAACCATGTCTCCTGAATTGCAGATTCTTGGAAAAGGACTGGATTTCAACCTGGTACTGAAGAAGTGGGCACAGTACAGGAGAAAATGAACTGTGATTCAAAGAAATCACAGCAGAGGGTGACTGAGCAGATTATTACATGTATAAAAGGCACAAGTGCCTCACACAGGGTGGCACCCTGACAATCCTAATCAAGCTCTGAGAACAATTAGTAACAGCTCAGACTTAGAAGATATTTTATTTTTATAAAAGAATGTGTTGTATTGAAAACTGTGTTAAAATTATAAACCATCAGTCAGGATCAAAGCCAGCGGCTGATCAAGTCTCCAGGCAATCTAACAAGTGCAGCTGGCCTGTAGTAGGCTGCCTGATTGGCTACACCATCTGAAGCCCAGCAGCAGCAGTAGTTTGATGGCTACTCAAAGCATTTGCCCATGGTTGTGATAGTTCCTTTGGCTGCTTGTTGCCAGCTTTGCCCCTGCCTTGTTCCACTTCTGATGCTATCTTGCCTCACCCCAGGTAGACCAGCTCTGACCGTTGGCTCTGATTCCTCACTCCATTTCTGACCCTTGGCTCTGGCATCTAGCCTCGATTCAGATGCTCCTGCTCCACCCTCTGGCCTCACTCCTGCACCCACCACTGGGCATGACTGCCTATGTCCCAGTCTCTGACAATATCACATTAAATAGCAAGGGGGTTCCAGGTGAGCCGGCTCTGAAAGAAGTGTGATCTTGGGCCCTTTTTCTAACTTCCGTGTGTGTACATGCTGCCAACATAACAAAGAACAAGCAAATTTAACAATCCTTCCATTGCTCTTCATGCTAGTAATATGGCTACCAACTTGAAAAAAACCCCACATGTATATTACAGACTCTGCAGAATAAAGCTTGCTGTGCATGTACTGTAATAATAAAAATGAGACGGTAAAGGCATATGAAGTATACTATTTGGACTTACTGCTTAAACAAGGCATCTTTTATGTGGTTAACTCGCCAGATAAAATTCTATTTCTTAACCAGTGATTCTCACACTGTTAAACACTAGATGCCTGTCTCTGAAAAATAACAAAGGAAATCTTTGTTTTGTACATGCTCTCCAAATCGCAGTTTGAAAGCTGGAAAAAACAAAGCCCCTGGAGAGCACGACCATATGTGAGGATGTTATAGAATGAAGGGAAGATTCAGTCCCCAGTTAATATTTAACAAGCCATATTCTGTATTGTTTAAGCTAACACTCTTTCCATCTTCATGAACAGTCAATATATTCAAGCCATTCTTATGATCATCAGAAGCTTCTCAATCTCTCATATTGATTTATGTACCTACTTTTTCATCAGGATACAGTCCTTCGAAAACAAAGGCAATATACCATCTCAGGTTATAAATCCTGTTAAACTTCATTCAGGGATTCAGAAATAATACTCTGATTTTTCATTATGTTAACCTATACTTAACATCTAATACTGATGTGTACATTCAGATCACTTTAACTCCCACTAAAAGACTATACTTTTCTGTAGAGCTTTTATAAATGTTTGAGGCTTAAGCTTCTAATCTTCACATTGAAGTTACATCACTGTATCTTTAGCACATAACTTCAGCAAAGTTACTCTGAATTTACACCAGGGTAACTGAGAGCAGAATGTAGCAGACAGAGGTTTGTGAAGCTACACAGTTGCTTCCTGCTGGGTTTTTTAAAATTTATATATATATATATAACTGCCACGGAAACCAATGAGTGTTGCATGCATATAACAACTGTGGGATCAGGCTTATAGTTAATAAAGGGAGTTTATATACATTTCACCTGTCTGGAAGCATTCTTTTTGTGCCTGATTTCTATTTTTTTCTCTGCAACTGGATACAAATTTGCTTAGGTAGCAATATTATTCTTATTTTATTCCTGTTAGTGGTCCCCAATCAGGGTCAGAACCCCATTGTGCCTAATGTCGTACAGAGAGAGTAAAAATAAAGTCACAAGCCAGAAAACTTCACATGGATTCATTTCTTCGGACGAGATTCACATTCCGAACATTCTAAATATTATGAAAAATATTAAAGCATCAGTGGAAAAAATATGCTTGTTTGAAAATGAGTTGTTCAGCTTAGAAATTTAGTTTTAGTGCTTTAATTCTAACTTTGCTAAAAAGATACAGGCTTCTTGATTTTTTTTCATATAAACTGATTAGACAGTAAATTTATACTCTACTTTTTTTTGATTCCATAGCCACTTAAAACCTAACAATGCTATAAATTACAGACTGGGTATCTAATCCAAACGTTTTTTTTTCTTCTAATACTTGCCATGTTGAGTTACAGAATGTGTGGAATGTTATAACGTCACTCATCTCTGCTTTCTACAGAGCTACATGCCATTGGAGCATAGATCATTTTGATAGATTTTTCTTTTATTGTGTATATCTGGGGTGATGTGACAATATGATGCTGCACACTGTAACTCAAAATGTGAAGCATCAGAAAAAAAAAAAGCAGTCAGCTGTCCCTGTTAGTTCCAGTTTCAAGGCTAAATTAATGCAGCAACTGGCACAAGTAAAGGATGATTGACATAGTTATAATTAATTCTAGAGATTGTTAAAAAATGTACTCTTTTCCATTTCAGGGGCATGATTCCTATTTTCAAGTAGACTCCAGGCAAGGGTTATTTCCTTATAGGTGGATTTAGATAGACTTACTCACATTTACAGCTGGTTGAAAATTTTCAGACAGAAGGTTTTGCTGTCAGAAAATACCATTTTTTCAAAATTGAAACTTTCTAATGGAATGTGTTGATTCTGACAAAATTTCATTTAAAAGAAATCTAAACAAGGCATTTTGTTAAGGTTGAAACAGAACAGAGACTTTCAATCTTTTGTTTTGTAATGACTTTGTTTTGGAAATTTATTTTATAATATGTTATAACAGAAAGTAAAATGAAAAGTCAAAATCTGAATGAAACATTTGATTTTATCCAACTGGAATGTTTGACCCAAAACATTTTTTTCCCCAAAAATTGCATTTCACGGGAAATTTTAAATTGTTTTCATTACAGCTTAGAACTAGAACAAATTTCAAAATTGCAAAGTGTCTTACCACGTGGTCTCACCTCTGATGTAAATGTTGTAACAATTGTCAAAAGCCTCATCCCTACTGGGTACTTGTAGGGATTATAGCACCAGTTCAGGCACCTGAAATTTCTTCTATACTCAATGTTTCCATGCACCAAAGTGCTAATCATAAGGTACAAGCTTGTTATGTCCTGGTACAACTGTAGTTCTGAGCAAGGCTGAACTGTTGCCGTGCTAAATGTAGATGGGAGATACAGTTAAACATGCTCAATTGGTCCCTCAAGCACAATCTCATAATCCTGTGAGACACTTGGCACTCTCCACTGCCACTGGCTTCAGTGAGAGATGAAGGGACTCAACACTTCACAGGATCATTCCTCTCTACACAAACAGGGAAGGTGTTTTTTCTCCCACTCTTCTAGTGTTATATATTTAATGACTCCATTAACAGAGCATTTTCAGCTGTAAGTAAGTTTAACAGTATGGAAACATTTGGGGACGTTCTAACCCAGAACTGAGAGCACTGGGGAGTTCTAACAGCCCTACAAAGATGTTCAAATAATGACTAATGACAGACTCTCTACCCAGCATTTCTAAAAGCTAATTTAAAAACCCTGCTGCTTCCATTAAAATAAGGGGTGGGAGAGGGCCAATCTATTACAATGGACTGTTGTGTGTGACGAGGGTACACCAGGGTAGGAAGCAGTCAAACAACAATGGGAATCAGCAGCAATTTAAAAGCTCCACAGAAGCCCTTGGATGTTAAAGCTCTGCAGGATGGATCCTATGGGCTGCTCTGATTTAGATATTTACTTTTATACACGTTATAACACATCCAAATCAAGAGAACTGAAAAAATGTTTAGAAGAGTTTTTAACTTATTTTTATGAGAAGTAATTATTTTTCAACACCCAAAATGTACTAGGTCCCTCACAAAACAAGTAAAGACACAGACCCAATCCCAAAGAGCAAACAATAAAGATTTGAGACAACACAGCAAATGAAGGTCATAATCATCCCCTCTGTTGGATCTTTACGTGAACCTTCTGTGCCTCTTCAGATGGAGCAACATTCTCTCCAGTTCAGTTTTATTTTACCTGGAAAGTATACTTTTTGAACAAACAGTGTTTGCCATTAGGTGTTGGGAGAACACTATTAATGGGAGATTTACAGCATTTGAAAACACTATTCTCATTGGGCGTGTCCATAACTAGAGCAGAAGGAGTGGGTCCACTCAGCCTGAAAAATTCCAGAAACAAAGCTGCACTAAACATACTAGTGGAAAAGATTCTCAACCCATAGACCCTGCAGCTGTGCTTAATGGAGGTTCTTTGTATTTAGTGTTGTATTCCAGAGGAAAGGGAGGGGAAGACATAAGACCATTACCCAAAGCTTGTGGGGATTTCCAAAGTGGAGAGGGGTCAGGTTTTATGAATTCTAAGGAGTTTCATATTGGATGACTTACATATTTTGAAAGGTAACATCATTTATTTTAAAATATATGTAGTGAAGTAGAAAAATCACTACATCCCAGCCAGCCCACATATCATGCATCCTATGGTATTAAGGGAATTCACTAGCCATTGAGATTTTTGAAAAATCATTGTCAAGGAAAGCACCAGTGGAGGGGAACAAAATGCTGTACTGATGTTCAAAGTAAAGGGGAAAAGGTGATACTGATAGAAGTTAAACTGGTGGGAAGGTGACTATCTCTACTAAATTCTTGGAACAAACATTAAGAAAAAAAATAATTAAATATATACGGGGGGAAACAGACCATACAAGATGGATGATGAGGATTCAACAAGAATACAACACTAACACTTTGAGAGTTCAGAGAAATCACAAAAATGCTGAAGGGGCTGACTTAAGAAAGATTAAAAGAACTAAAGAGAGCTAAGAGACAATTACATTTGGGGACATAGTCTACAGATATTGTAAAAGCTATGAATGTCCAGGGTGAAATCTTGGCCCCATTAAAGAAAATGGAAGTTTTACACTGGACTTCATTGGAGCCTGAAGCCTTGATTTTCACCCCAAGAAAGTAGAGGATTTCGTGATGTGGTACAAGTAGGAATAAAAGAAGGAAATTTTAAAAGGTGATATTTGTACTGAATGGGAGAAAAGTCTTATGGTAAGATTTCCGAGGCTATGGAAAAGCATCTGAAGGGAAATGGTAGGTACCCTGACTTTTGGGAATCTAAAAGGTTGACTGTATAGAACACTAAAAAAAAGGAAGATAGAGAAAAATCCTGCATGGGCAAAGAGACAAAATGGATGATCTGCTTAGTCATTTCCATCTCTCACTTGTTTGAGCTTTTAGAGTTTTCTCTGGCACCAACTGTTAGACTATTGCTTTCCACTTTAAGAGTTACTTTAAGAGTAAGTGTGGTGAATTGTTTCTATGTAAGTCAGGCACTCTCAGGGCTGGTCTACACTACGACTTTAGGTCGAATTTAGTAGCGTTACCTCGATTTAAGCCTGGACTCGTCCACACAATTAAGCCCTTTTATTCGACTTAAAGGGCTCTTTAAATCGATTTCTTTACACCACCTCCGACGACGGGATTAGCGCTGAAATCGGTTTTGCCATTTCGAATTAGGGTTAGTGTGGCCGCAATTCGATGGTATTGGCCTCCGGGAACTATCCCACAGTGCACCATTGTGACCGCTCTGGACATCAATCTGAACTCGGATGCACTGGCCAGGTAGACAGGAAAAGCCCCGCGAACGTTTGAATTTCATTTCCTGTTTGCCCAGCGTGGAGAGCACAGGTGACCACGCAGAGCTCATCAGCACAGGTAACCATGATGGAGTCCCAGGATCGCAGAAGAGCTCCAGCATGGACCGAACGGGAGGTACGGGATCTGATCGCCATATGGGGAGACGAATCCGTGCTAGCGGAACTCCGTAGCAGTAAAAGAAATGCAAAAACATTTGAAAAAGTCTCAAAGGGCATGAAGGACAGAGGCCATAACAGGGATGCACAGCAGTGCCGCGTGAAAATTAAGGAGCTAAGGCAAGCCTACCAGAAAACCAGAGAGGCAAACGGAAGGTCCGGGGCACAGCCGCAGACATGCCGCTTCTACGCCGAGCTGCATGCCATGCTAGGGGGTGCAGCCACCACTATCCCAACCCTGTGCTATGACTCCGTCAATGGAGACTCACGCAACACAGAAGCGGGTTCTGGGGACGAGGAAGACGATGATGATGAACAGACGGGAGATGGCTCACAGCAAGGAGGCAGAGAAACCGTTTTCCCCAACAGCCAGGATCTGTTTATCACCCTGGACCTGGAGCCAGTAAACCCCGAACCCACCGAATCCCAAAGCGTGCTCGCAGACCCCGGAGAAGGGACCTCTGGTGAGTGTACCTTTGTAAATATTACACATGGTTTAAAAGCAAGCGTGTTTAATGATTAATTTGCCCTGGCATTCACGGCCAGGACAGCTACTGGAAAAGTCTGTTAACGTGTATGGGGATGGAGCGGAAATCCTCCAGGGACATCTCCAGAAAGCTCTCCTGGATGTACTCCCAAAGCCTTTGCAAAAGGTTTCTGGGGAGGGCTGCCTTATTCCGTCCGCCATGGTAGGACACTTTACCACGCCAGGCCAGTAGCACGTAGTCTGGAATCATTGCATAGCAAAGCATGGCAGCGTATGGTCCCGGTGTTTGCTGGCATTCAGACAACATCCATTCCTTATCTCTCTGTGTTATCCTCAGGAGAGTGATATCATTCATGGTCACCTGGTTGAAATAGGGTGCTTTTATTAAGGGGACATTCAGAGTGCCCGTTCCTGCTCGGCTGAACAGAAATGTTCCCCACTGTTAGCCACGCGGTGGGGGGAGGGGTGAAGTGATCATCCCAGGGAATTGGGTGTGTGTGGGGGGGGGGGGGGGGGTTAGTTGGGTTTGTGCTGCACGTTAACCCGGCAACCGCATCCCTCCCTCCTTTTAAATTGCCATACCATTTTAAATGGCCAACCCAACGGCTGCTTGGTATGGAAAATGAGGGTGCTGCTGTTTGAAACCATTCCCACATGTTATTAAGGTTAAAGAAGCCAAAAGACTGTGGCTTACCATGGCTGCCTGCAAGCCGAATTCTGTTGCCTGGCCCTGCGTGAGTGATCTCTCACACCAAATCGGCAGACCCTCAATATAAATAGAGGCAAAATACGACCTTGTAACGAAAGCATTTGTGCTATGTAATGTGAACAGCAAGGTTTAACGGGAAAGAGTGATCCTATTGTTCTCTAAAATGTGTCTTTTTAACTACCTATCTCCCTTTTCCCCCACCAGCTGCAAATGTTTCTCCTTCGCAGAGGCTAGTGAAGATTAGAAGGAGGAAGAAGAGAACTCGGGATGAAATGTTCTCGGAGCTCCAGACGGCCTCCCACGCTGACAGGGTTCAGCAGAATGCTTGGAGGCAGACAATGTCTGACTGCAGAAAAGCACAGTTTGAACGCGAGGAGAGGTGGCGGGCTGAATCGCGTGCTGAATCGGAGAGGTTGCGTGCTGAATCGCGGGCTGAATCTGAGAGGTGGCGTCAGATTGAGAACAGAAGGCAGGAGTCCATGCTCCGACTGCTGGAGCATCAAAGTGAGATGCTCCAGCGTATGGTTGAGCTGCAAGAAAGGCAGCAGGAGCACAGACCGCCACTACAGCCCCTGTGTAACCAACAGCCCTCCTCCCCAAGTTCCATGGCGTCCTCACCCAGACGCCCAAGAACGCGGTGGGGGGGCCTCCGGCCACCCAGCCACTCCACCCCAGAGGATTGCTCAAGCAGCAGAAGGCTGGCCTTCAATAAGTTTTGAAGTTTCTAATTTTTAAAGTTTTAAAGTTTTATAGTGCACGGTGTCCTTGTCCTTCCCTCCTCCCCCACCCCACCCAGCGCTTCCCTCCTCCCCCATCCCTCCTGGGCTACCTTGGCAGTTATCCTCCTATTTGTGTGAATTAATAAAGAATGCATGAATTTGAAGTAACAATGACTTTATTGCCTCTGCAAGCGGTGATCGAAGGGGGGAGGGGAGGGTGTCTAGCTTACAGTGAAGTAGAGTGAACCGGGCGGGGGCGGGGGGGAGGTTCATCAAGGAGAAACAAACAGAACTTTCACACCGTAGCCTGGCCAGTCATGAAACTGGTTTTCAAAGCTTCTCTGATGCGCACCGCACCCTGCTGTACTCTTCTAATCGCCCTGGTGTCTGGCTGCGCGTAATTAGCGGCCAGGCGATTTGCCTCAGCCTCCCACCCCGCCATAAACGTCTCCCCCTTACTCTCACAGATATTGTGGAGCGCACAACAAGCAGTAATAACAATGGGAATATTGTTTTCGCTGAGGTCTAACCGAGTCAGTAAACTGCGCCAGCGCGCTTTTAAACGTCCAAATGCACATTCTACCACCATTCTGCACTTGCTCAGCCTGTAGTTGAACAGGTCCTGACTACTGTCCAGGCTGCCTGTGTATGGCTTCATGAGCCATGGCATTAAGGGGTAGGCTGGGTCCCCAAGGATAACTATAGGCATTTCAACATCCCCAACGGTTATTTTCTGGTCTGGGAAGAAAGTCCCTTCCTGCAGCTTTTGAAACAGACCAGAGTTCCTGAAGACGCGAGCGTCATGTACCTTTCCTGGCCATCCCACGTTGATGTTGGTAAAACGTCCCTTGTGATCCACCAGTGCTTGCAGCAGCATTGAAAAGTACCCCTTTCGGTTTATGTACTCGCTGGCTTGGTGCTCCGGTGCCAAGATAGGGATATGGGTTCCATCTATCGCCCCACCACAGTTAGGGAATCCCATTGCAGCAAAGCCATCCACTATGACCTGCACATTTCCCAGAGTCACTACCCTTGATATCAGCAGCTCTTTGATTGCCCTGGCTACTTGAATCACAGCAGCCCCCACAGTAGATTTGCCCACTCCAAATTGATGTCCGACTGACCGGTAGCTGTCTGGCGTTGCAAGCTTCCACAGGGCTATGGCCACTCGCTTCTCAACTGTCAGGGCTGCTCTCATCTTGGTATTCTGGCGCTTCAGGGCAGGGGAAAGCAAGTCACAAAGTTCCATGAAAGTGCCCTTACGCATGCGAAAGTTTCGCAGCCACTGGGAATCGTCCCACACCTGCAGCACTATGCGGTCCCACCAGTCTGTGCTTGTTTCCCGGGCCCAGAATCGGCGTTCCACGGCATGAACCTGCCCCATTACCACCATGATTTTCACATTGCTGTGGCCCGTACTTTGTGAGAAGTCTATGTCTATTTCCTCATCACTCTCGTCACCGCGCTGCTGTTGCCTCTGCGCTGCTGTTGCCTCCTCCTCCTCCTCCTCCTGGTTTTGCTTTGACAGGTTCCGGCTATGCATATACTCCAGGATAATGCGCGTGGTTGTCATAGTGCTCATAATTGCCGCGGTGATCTGAGCGGGCTCCATGATCCCAGTGCTATGGCGTCTGGGCAGAAAAAAGGCGCGAAACGATTGTCTGCTGTTGCTTTCACGGAGGGAGGGAGGGAGGGAGGGAGGGAGTGGGGGCCTGACGACATGTACCCAGAATCACCCGCGACACTGTTTTTGCCCCATCAGGCATTGGGATCTCAACCCAGAATTCCAATGGGCGGCGGAGACTGCGGGAACTGTGGGATAGCTACCCACAGTGCAACGCTCCAGAAGTCGACGCTAGCCTCGGTACTGTGGACGAAGTCCGCCGACTTAATGCACTTAGAGCATTTTGTGTGGGGACACACACAATCGACTGTATACAAACGATTTCTATAAAACCGACTTCTATAAATTCGACCTAATTTCGTAGTGTAGACATACCCTCAGCTTTTCTGCTGCTTTTCAATCCAGGCCAGGGCCACGCAGAGGATTCAGGGGGGCTGGGGCAAAGCAATTTTGGGGGCCCCTTCCATAAAAAAAAGTTGCAATACTATAGAATACTATATTCTCGTGGGGGCCCCTGCGGGGTCAGGGGAAAATTGCCCCACTTGCCCCCCCCCTGGGCAGCCCTGATCCAGGCACTTTCAGCACCTCATTGTTCAAGTTCTGAACTTCTACTAAGATGACTGATAATTGAATTATAATGTGGAAAAATGCTCATTATGAGACCAACTAGGGAACATATTTTCATCAATAACCTCTCAACTTGCAGGTATGATTTATGCATATATACTTTTGTGGGTGCAAGTCCGATAATTAGGAGCCAGATATCCAATTTGGGGGTCTAAATGTGGATTTTCAGCATGCAACATTTAGGGACTCAACTAAGGTTAACTGAAAACATCACCCCATCTTGAAACCACTTAAATTTTTATGTCGGACCTCTATCATATTTGAATCCAAGTATGAAAATATAATGTATTAGCCCAGGGGTGGCCAACCTGAGCCTGGCGTGCAGGACGCTCTGGGGGGGAGTGGGCAGGAGCAAGGGCACTGCAGGCTCGGGGTGGGGGAAGGGGTGGAGTGGGGGCAGAGCCAGGGGTTGAGCAGTGAGCACCCCCCAGCACATTGGAAAGTTGGCACCTATAGCTCCAGCCCCGGAGTCGGTGCCTATACAAGGAGCCACGTATTAACTTCTGAAGAGCCGCATGTGGCTCCGAAGCCACAGGTTGGCCACCCCTGTATTAGCCAATTACCTTTGCTGAACTTGAACAAAGGCCCATTTGGACTCTATTAATTTGAGTACATATGGGTTGTCAGCATAAAATAAGTTAGGGCAGAAGGAAGAAGGAGTTTGAAGAACTCATTGAGCATCTGGGGAAATGGTGCAGGAGGATTATTGTAAAACCCTCAACTTCGTCAATGGAAATTAGTGATTAGTAATTTTCCCTGAAGATGATATGAAGCTGCAAACTGAAATAGTGTGCTTAGAACAAATTTTAGTTAATGGTTTAAGATAGTTTATGTGTTAACCCTTAGACTGCAAGCACTTTCTAGACTGCAAACCAAATAAATACTTTAGCAGAAAGTATGTAAAAGGATCTCTTTTAAGGTCTTTTTCAATCTTCATTACTTTGTTTTCATTGCTTTGGGGGAAGTAAACACCCACATAGGTACAAATATCAAATATTTAGGGAGTAAGCTGTCTGCTACTCTATCACTGCATACTATGTAACAATTTAAAGTCTGCCAAGGAAAGTAGCAGCACTATGGAGCAAGTCTTCAAATGTGTAGCAGCAAGGAATTTCTTGAGGAGTGCCAATTCTGAGCCAAAAGCAAGCAGTGCATTACAAAGGTGATAATAGGAACAACAAAAGGAGAAGATCCAAGTTTTAGAATAGGGTAAATTATTTAATGTGTTTTTAAGCTATTCTGTACACTATGTGGAGTTTCCTTGTCAGTAGGAGCATCTCATCCACTTTTCTGTCTTTCTAAACTTTTTTCTCTTTTTAGATATTTATCTTCCTATTGTAATCCTACTTTCATTCTGGCCCTTTGAGAGTGAGCAGCAAAAAGTTCTTATTGTTACAGACAGTGATGGATTTAAGACAGATCCCTGTACACTGGGATCCAAGCCCAATGCTTCACGTGTGCTTCAAAGCTGAACTTTCTGCATCAGAAGGGGTTTGGTGCATGGCTCTGCCTAAAGGATGTATGGAAGAAATTCCCCCAACCTTCTGTTTACGGGGTTGTCTCTAAGGGGTGATAGCTAGGAGGAAAAAGTACGCAACTTTTCATACATGGCAAAGCAATCCTTGTCTGGGTTGAAAAGTCATTAAGCATGAAATCAAAAGGGCAAGGTGCCTGAACACTACAGAAAATCCTATTAGGTAACTATATGCATCTGTAGTTGCTTAAGTACCTTTTAAAAAATCTGCCCTCAGATACTACAGGGATGGGAGCTATATATTTAACATGATCTAGTTATGTACTTATAAGCTTTTCACAGTATTTTGTTTTTTTTCCCCTGTTTTGCATGGGCTAATTAAGAACCCAGCAGCTGATTGTATTCCTCCTAAATAGACGTGTCTATGAAAACAGAAAACAATACACACTTGTGCAACTAATGTTCTAACTTGCCATTGTGCTCAAATTAATTAGTCTGGTGACAGAGTTGTGAAGATGGGGAGAGGGAAGCATTTTAGAAGTTAGTGAAACTGGAAGTTTTTATCTCTAGTTCCTTGGATTTTCTGTTTAAGTTCCTGATGCAGCATAATTTAAATGCATGTCTACATTTTAATTTCAAACAGCTAGTTTATTTAGGTGTTTAAATATATTTTACCAAGTGAAAGATACATTAGGAGAACAACTTTGACTTCAAGCTATGCATGCATGATTCATATTTACAATCCATTTTCTTCACAATAAACTTCAACTATCATTCAGAAAAGTAGGGCAACACATATTGGATCATATTCATCTCTGGCACAACTTCAGTAGGCTTGCACCAGGGATGAATTTCTGTCATTGTGTGGACATCAGCTGTGACACATAAGAAAATATCAGGAACACTGCTGCAGTGATGGGGGCACAACATAAAGAAAGGCAAAGATTTGATTGTTGGAAGCATGAGATTTTTGGAAAGCAGGACTAAGGGGATAGCAACTAATCATGTAATATAATTGTCCCAAAAGGAACATGAACTAGGAACTTAAAATTGGCTTAAAGTAATTGTGTGAGCATTGATTTAGCAATTCTTTCCTCCTTCAACAATATTAAGAGCAAACACTTGGATTTTTGAAGTAATTATACAATTGCAGGAAACAAAGGGTGGTTTCAAGATTTAGTTCAAGGTTGAGAGATTTTCAGAGTCACCTAAAGGATTTCAACACTCAATTAATGGGAATTACAGTTAATGGGAATTGAGCATTCAGACCTTTTAGGCAACTTCAAAAAAACCCTGAGCCTAAGAATAATGGAGACTATTATAAATAGTAAAGTTCCTGGAGAGACCAGTAAGGTTGTAAAAGGGTAATCAATGGAGTTACAAAAGGAACAATTCTGCTCAACATGTGTACACCTAGCTAATACCAGGATGAGTGGGCTCCCTGATCACATTAAAATGGTAATGCAGGAGTGGACTGAGGATGTATAGTGTATTTCCATATCCATCTCTTTCTCACCTCCCATTATAAATACTATGCACTTGAAGCACTGGCACATTTTAAAGAATTATATTACCCTGAACAAATTAAGCCTCACTGTACCTACACATTTTTTCCCCTTGTTTTCTGAAGTGGCCTGGTGCAAGATGGGGCTCATTACAGTTTGTACTATGGCAAGCCAATAAAAAGTAGCAGATGGCACATTAGAAACTGGTAATTAGGTTGGTATCCAAAGTACATAAAGCTATAACTCCCATTTTGATCTGCTCATCAATCAGGTGCTGAGGCACTGAGAGCAAGAAAAGGATTTAAACACAAAAAATGCCTCATCGACACAAGACTTTATGCACAGAAATGTGCACTATGATATTTAATGTCCTAACATGCATATTATTGATAAATGCAATGAAATCCACGTAGAAAGAAAATAATTCACTAGAATTAGGTCACCCTTATGAAAGGTCCTACTACTAATTTAAATTCTATAACCCTTGACATGGTTATAACATGTAAACAAGACTTAACTGAGTTCCTTTATCTCAGCTAAAGGCCTTGAGTTTTAAGTCAGTAACTGAGACAAAATATACTACAAACTGTGTTGCAACTGTGTCAGCAGATAACAGTGGAAAATGGTTCCCTTACTCCCATAGTTGTATATATAGGGCTTACCATCTGTTCATCACAAGAAGCTATGTAGCTACTCAGAGGCCTCTGCAAATGGGAAATTCCAGCTTCTTGACAATGTATCTATAAAGGAGTTGCACACCCAGGTCTACACTAACTGTTGCTGCACTTGAGACTCCTGGGTCTGGGCTCTGGAAAATATACAGTCCAGTGCTGAATTATCTTTCCCAGAGAATATTGAAAAGGCTGCAGTTGGGATTGTGTGTGTCCCCACCCATATCGGCCTATTCCGTCCACCTCTGCTCACCCAGTCTCCACTCCCACCCCCTGCACAGACCCTGGACCTATAATGTGCATTATTGGGATCCAGCAGGAGGGAAGAATGGTTATAAGGCAGGGTCATCCATGCACAGAGGGGACCCTTCGTGTGCAGATCTAGGAGATGATCTGCAGCAATGTCTGGCAAGAGGGGATTGGACTAGATGATCTCCTGAGGTCTCTTCCAACCCTAATCTTCTATGATTCTAAGAGGCAGTGGAAAATGTAGGAAAATAGCTGCTGATGAAGTACAAAAATTTTAATTGTTGTGCTATTCAGAGCTGACTTAACTCTTCTAATCTCCACAGTTGGGGGTTCCAAGGATGGTATCTTATGCAAACAATGACCTTGGCAGAATTACAGGGTCTGTTTTACATTAGGACAAAGTGTCCATGCAAAAATCTCACCATTTTGCAATTCACGGACCTTTTACATTGTGGCAGAATATTACAATACCAGATGTAGGGTTGGATCCTATGAGGCGCTGAGCGCCCTGCAGCACACACTTGATTTTCAGGATGAAGCCCATAATTCCTTATTCCAAACAATGAAAATCAAAATTAAATCCATGATTCTGATGCTGTACTATTGAATAACATGACTGAGTTATCTACCTCCATAGTAGTATTCTATATTTTGTATAACAGTGTTCTCACAGCAATCATTTACTCACTCTCTTTGTACTTAAACACTCTAGTTTCCTGAAATAACTCCAGTTTATATATGTATTATCTTTATTAATCACAGAAGAACCTAGTAGAACTGTGGTAGAACCAAATGCAATATCTTAACAGATAGACAGGTGTGATCTTAAACGGTTTATAAAATGCATTTTTCAGCTAAAAATCTAAAATTACACAGCCACCTAATTAGTTTAAACAATGTATCTTGAAAACTGCCACACACCGATGTTACCAGCCATGTAGCTAATATAAGTAATGTGTTTAACTGCTAAGGACAATGCAATACCTTGTTGCAATACCTTTATGGACTATTTAGAGAGAACCCCTAAGAAAAGGCAATTCTGCCCTAACACTGGAGAATAAGGGCCAGAACCTTAGATAATATTTGTCAGTATAGATTCATTGAGGATTAGTCTTTAGTTAGGATTGCCAACTTTCTACTTACATAAAACCGAACACCCTAGCCTGGCCCCTTCCCCGAGGCCACGTCACCTGCCCTGCCCCTTCCCCAAGGCCCTGCCCCCCGCTAACTACATTCCCCCTCCCTCAGTGGCTCACTCTTCCCCAACCTCACTGACTTTCACTGGGCCGTGGCAGGGGGTTGGGGTGTGGGAGGGGGTGAGGGCTCTAACCGGGGGTGTGGGCTCTGGAGTGGGGCCAGAAATGAGCGGTTCAGGGTGTGGGATGGGGCTCCTGGCTGGGGCAGGGGGTTGGGGTGTAGGAGCGGGTGCTGGCTGGAGGTGCGGGCTCTGGGGTGGGGCCAGGGATGAGGGGGTTTGGGTGCAGGAGGGGCTCCAGACTGAGGGGTGGGCCGAGAGATTCGGAGTGAAGGAGAGAACTGCAGGTTGAGGCAGGGGGTTGGGATGTGGGAGGGTGTATGGGCTCTGGGCTGGGGGTGCGGGCTCTGGGGCGGTGCTGGGGGTGAGGGGTTTGGGGTACAGGAGGGGGCTCCAGGCTGGGGGGTGGGGCCGAGGGATTCAGATTGCGGGAGGGGACTGCGGGTTGAAGCAGAGCGTTGGGGTGTGGGAGGGTGTATGGGCTCTGGGCTGGGGGTGAAGGCTCTGGGGTGGGGCCAGGCATGAGGGGTTTGGGATGCAGGAGGGGGCACGGGGTTACCTTGGGTGGCTCCCGGTCAGCAGCGCAGTGGGGCTAAGGCAGGCTAGTCCCTACCTGTCCTGGCTCCGCACTTTGCCCCAGAATTGGATGACAGGTCTGGCTCCTAGGCAGGGGGCCCAGGAGGCTCTGCTTGCTGATCTCGCTCACACGCACCACCCCCACTGCTCCCATTGGCCACGGCCAATGGGAGTGTGGAGCCGGTGCTTGGGGCAGGGGCAGCGCATGGAGCCACTTGCGCCCCCTCGTCCCCCCCGCCCCCCCCCCCCCCCCCCCCCCCCCCCCCCCCCCCCCCCCCCCCCCCCGCGGCTAGGAGCCGGACCTGCTGGCTGCTTCCAGGGCAAGGTGCGGAGCCAGGAGAGGTAGGGACTAGCCTACCTTAGCCCGGCAGCACCGCTGACCAGATTTTTAACAGCCTGGTCGGCAGTGCTGACCGGAGCCACCATGGTCCCTTTTCAACCGGGCGTTCCAGTCGAAAACTGGATGCCTGGCAACCCTACTTTAGATATCTTGTTCTGGGTGAACAGGAATGCAGCTTCAGAAGTAGCTAGTAGTTACTCTAGTACAAGCTATTAACTAAGGAACTTCTACAATAAAACTAAAGCACATGTATACAATGTGCTACTCCAAGCAGGCTGCAGCTGCCAATACACTAAACTATGTATCCCACTAGACAAGCCTGGTTTATCAATGAGTATAGAAAGGCTACTTTTACAGCATGATAGATTCTCTACTAATTTATACCCCATTCAGTCCCACTGAAATCAATGCTCCATCCATAATCTAATTACTCCAGATCCTTCTCGTAATCTTCCTCTGGAAGTCCCAGACTCCTCCCAGGTGCACACATCTCTCTTTCCGTATGAGTGATCCCAACCCTCCCTTCTACCCATTGGAGCCTCAATCTTCCACCCCTGTATTTACACAAAGGAGCCGAGTACAACATGGCTCTAAATCCTTTGGGTCAGAATCTAGACCAGGCCAAATCCCTTCTTTGAAGAACCATCTAAGTTGTTCAAAACACGGTTACAAGAAAAACTAAAGAATCACTATCATTTTTACATTTATTATTTTATAGCATTTTGAATACTATGAATAGGTAGAAACTGAAGCATTTATGTTTCATTTATTGAACACTGGTGAATTTTTGATATAATGATGGCACAAACCTTAATGAAACATGTGGGCCCCAAGGATACAACCAGTGAATAAGCATACAAGTAACTAAATAGAAGCGGTCCTCAGATCTCATAATTACAGCAGACAGTAGCTAAAATAAGCATCCAGAAGAGCAAAAATAAAACACCCCAGCCTCTATCCATTTTAGGGGGAAAATAGTGTAGTTAAGAAATGATCAGGTATTATGCAAATGTAAGAATGAGAAGAAAAAGTTTCCTCTTGCTTTTTCAATCATTGCTCAAACAATTTTGTCAGCATTTCTTACCTCATCAGTCACATCCATGTCATTTAACAATCCCTCCTTTTTGGACCCAGTGCATATAGCATAAGATAGGAGCAAAGAGGAATGTGTCCAACAATTTACAGTCTCTCTTTCTGCACCTTTCATTTTCCTAATGGCTGTCTCTGTAAAGTCTCTATTTTCCTTCCCTTCTATCATTAGCATGTAGTGTCTTGTCTGTAAATCCCTGCTTATGCTTATCTTTATTGCATGTGATTCATCACTTCTGTATTACTTGTGCAATTGATTAATTAAAACTGAATGTGAAAGCATATAATCATGGTTAATTATTCTATTCATTAAGGGAGCCATAGTGATCCACAGAGACATTGGGAATTAGGACATATCTCACCACACTTGAGATAATGACACAAGAGACAACAGCACTGCACTTGTGGAATGCAGTACAGCCCAGTTGTATGTGCAGGAAGAAAGGGGGGCGGGGGGAGGGAGCCACGCAAGTCATATTATCCGTTGGAAAAAATATTCTGTCCAGTATGGTAATGAAAAAGCTACTGAAAGAACTATTGCCAGTAGTAGTTTATATTGATTTTACCCACCTATTACTTGAAGGCAGAAAAAAACCTCTCTTATTCCAAAAGCTAAAATTCTGTAGGTCTTACCTGAGAAGGGGCCTAAACTATAAAACATTAGTCACATTGGTAAACACTTATATGAGTAGTCCCACTGACAGAAGAGACCTTCTTAAAGGTAATTGGACTTCTCAGATGACAAAGTGCTCAACTTGTGCATTATAGCCCGGGAGTATAGCTTACCATACATTTTGAGCAAGATCTTCAGTTGCTGTAAACTGGCATAGCTCTATTGATTTCAATGGAAATACTCCAGTTTACAACAGCTGAGCACCTCATCTACATTTTATTAGATATTGTAAGTTGTTCCACATATGTGTAAATAAGAACATATGGTCCTGGTCCTGGACAACTATTGTGCATAAGTAATGCCATGGATCCTTTCAAAAGTGGTTAATTTTTGCACTTAATTCATGGGCAAACAACCTTTACATGTCCCTTACTTTCAACCAAGGATATTTAAAAAAGCACATGCAAATTAAAATAGGCAAAAAAATACATAAATCAGAAGCAAAAAAGTCTATATATTATACATATTTGTGTCTTTGACCATAAATGTGTTGTATAATTCTAATGTGCATCAAAAATTAAGACTTACTAAACATGGATCTGCTATTAGAATCTTTTCATCTACATAAACAAAATGTCTACAACAAATTGTCCTTACGTAAATATAATCATCATATGAACGGTATTATATAAGTACTTTTACTGTAGCCAATAAATGTGAAGTTACTTTTAACTGGAAAAATATATGACTGTTTACTAATGTTTATTAATAAAATATTCATCATTCATAAAATATGAATCATCCATAAATGATCATTGACGTCTGTATCCTGCAATTGACTCAGTGCAGGTGGACCCCATGTCCCTATGCAATGGGGCACTGTGTGGTCTCAGGGGGTCTGTCTATGCACAAGGAGTTGTAGAATCAGGGGCTAATATGCTGAAAAGAAGCTGAAAAAGTTATCCTGACCATTCAAGTAAATTCAAGTACCATGAAATCTATAAGTGAATTTATTTTAATGGGTGACCAGGGAGATAGTAGCAAAACAGAATAAGAGAATAATTTAGAACCAATAAAGAGTAAGCCATTAAATGTAATGTTAACATTAGATGCTACAGTAGAGAGTAATACACCCAGTTAGTACTACACAAGAATATATTCACACAAGATATTTTTAATAATATTTTAGAGATTAGAAATCAGATTTTTAAAAAATCCATTCAGATTCTTACTGACCAAACCCAGCATGTGTATTGTATAATTAAATTCAGTTTAAATAGGAATGTGAACTAAAGTGGAATAAATAATTAATTTTCTGTCATCCGAATCCTTGCATTTATCTCTAACATGTCTTTACATGCCTGAATTTAGCTTTGTGTAAACAAAGGAATTATACTGAAGGGGCTTATGACAGTGTAAGTGATCCTAGTGAATTCTGTGATAAATTCTTATATGACTTGGTGGAGTATAGGTTTTCAAATCCACATTTACTTGTAGTGGAAAGTGTATGTTCTTTTAATGACTTAGGCACACAATGACTTATGCGCAAAATATATAGCTCCTATATGTGCCCATAGCACCAGTGTATTCAAAGTCAGACATATTTATTCATCCTCTTGTCCCACCAACGTGTTTTCTTGAACAAATAATCTTATGCTATTTATATGTATTAGGCACAATAAATAGAGTGGGAATTTCTGTGCAAGTACAAGTTCTCTTATACCTCTAACAGGATCTTATGGAAAACAAGACCTTTTTTCTTTTTTTCACAATGAAGACAGACAATTTTCAAAAAGGAAAAAAAGTTTCCTTCCCCCTGCAACTGGCCAGGGATCAGTCCTTGAAACCCACTGATCTCAAAATGGGTATCTACCAGAGACCAGGACCATCCATGGGAGCATAAAGCCAATGCCTTCCAAGGCCACTACTCTGCCTGCCTGAATGCTCCTTCACAGGGGAATTTATTGCTAAACCAGTGGGAGAACAAGCACAAGTTAATGCTAACAGTCAACTTTAATTTATGCCAGGAATTGCAGGGGGTCTGACAAAAAGACCACAGATCTTGTCTACACTGTTTATTTTTCTAAAATTGTTCACCATTACTACACCAATGCAGTTCTGCAGGTGGTAGCAATGGAGGACAAAAGACTAGCAAAGACAAAACAACAGCTGCTGCTGCTGGCATTTGACTGTTATGTCAACTAGATATGCTCTGAGCAAAGTCAGACAACATGTCTACCAACACAGCTTCACCAGTTGTAGCAATAGTGGTAAATTTTAGAAAAAAAGGATAGTGTAGACACCCCAGTAGAGGGCAGCTGTCAATCTATCATTTATAGCCTCATCTCCACAAAACAGCCACTGAGGTGTCTTCACAGAAACAGAAGAAAAGCGTTTGACACGAAGCCATTCCTAGCCCATGCAGCCAGAGTCCATGACTTCTGCCCCCCGTCATAATACTTTATAACCCAAAATTATACTGGCTTCCCTAACCTATATATATATATATGGAGATATGCCTATCTCATAGAGCTGGAAGGGACCCTGAAAGGTCATCGAGTCCAGCCCCCTGCCTTCACTAGCAGGACCAATTTTGCCCCTGATCCCTAAGTGGCCCCCTCAAGGATTGAACTCACAACCCTGGGTTTAGCAGGCCAATGCTCAAACCAGTGAGCTATCCCTCCTCCCAAATAATAAATGGAGATATACCTATCTCATAGAGCTGGAAGGGTCCCTGAAGGGTCATGGAGTCCAGCCCCCTGCCTTCACTAGCAGGACCAATTTTGCCCCAGATCCCTAAGTGGCCCCCTCAAGGATTGAACTCACAACCCTGGGTTTAGCAGGCCAATGTTCAAACCACTGAGCTATCCCTCCCCCGCTTTATGCCACATCACATTGCAAGCTTATATCTAATTACACATCAAAAGACTGAATTAGAAGAACATTACTGAGCTTCCAAAGTCAAGCACTCAAAGTCAAGCACTCAAAAATTAAGAAATGCAAGATGATAAGGTTGCCAGTACATGTGAATGGGGCTCAGCCAGTGGGATTCACAGATATTTGCTGACAGCAGAGGAATGGTGAGACTCAGGAATCTTGGGCTTGAGTCCAGGTTCTGGAGAGTGTTGGGGACAACTTCCTGGTGCAACTACTGGAGGAGCCAACCAGGGGCCATTCTCCTCTTGACCCGCTGCTTACAAACAGGGAAGAATCGGTAGGGGAAGTAGAAGTGGGTGGCAACATGGGCAGCAGTGACCATGAGATGGTTGAGTTCAGGATCCACACAAAAGGAAGCAAGGAGAGTAGCAAAATATGGACCCTGGACTTCAGAAAAGCAGACTTTGACTCCCTTTGGGAACTGATGGGCAGGATCCCCTGGGAGGCTAATATGAGGGGGAAAGGAGTCCAGGAAAGCTGGCTGTATTTTACAGAAACCTTATTGAGGGTGCAGGAACAAACCATCCTGATGTACAGAAAGAATAGCAAATATGGCAGGCGACCAGCTTTGCTTAACAGTGAAATCTTTGGTGAGCTTAAACACAAAAAGGAAGCTTAGAAGAAGTGGAAACTTGGTCAGATGACTAGGGAGGAGTATAAAAATATTACTCGAGCATGCAGGGGTGTAATCAGGAAGGCCAACGCACAATTGGAGTTGCAGCTAGCAAGGGATGTGAAGGGTAGCAAGAAGAGTTTCTACAGGTAGGTTAGCAACAAGAAAAGGGTTAGGGAAAGTGTGGGACCCTTACTGAATGGGGGAGGCAACCTAGTGACAGACGATGTGGAAAAAGCTGAAGTACTCAATGCTTTTTTTGCCTCAGTCTTCACAAACAACGTCAGCTCCCACACTGCTGTCCTGGGCAGAATAGTATGGGGAGGAGGTGAGTAGCAGGGGTGAAAGAACAGGCTAAGGACTATTTAGAAAAGCTGGACTTGCACAAATCCAAAAGTATGGATTGGATGAATGGACTATAAGGTGGATAGAAAGATGGCTAGATTGTCAGGCTCTATGGGTTGTGATCAATGGTTCGATGTCTAGTTGGCAGCCGGTATCAAACGGAGTGCCCCAGGGGTTGGTCCGGGGGCCGGTTTTGTTCAACATCTTTATTAATGATCTGGATGATGGGATAGATTGCACCCTCAGCAAGTTTGTGGATGACACTAAGCTGCGGGGAGAGGTAGATATGCTGGAGGGTAAGGATAGGGTCCAGAGTGACCTAGACATATTGGAGGATTGGGCCAAAAGAAATCTGATGAGGTTCAACAAGGACGAGTGCAGAGTCCTGCACTTAGGATGGAAGAATCCCATGCAGAAAAAGACCTGTGGATTACAGTGGATGAGAAGCTTGATATGAGTCAGCAGTGTGCCCTTGTTGCCAAGAAGGCTAACGGCATATTGGGCTGCATTAGTACGAGCATTAGTACCAGCAGATTGAGGGAAGTGATTATTCCCCTCTATTCAGCACTGGTGAGGCCACATCTGGAGTATTGCGTCCAGTTTTGCCCCACCCCCTACAGAAAGGATGTGGACAGATTGGACAGAGTCCAGCGGAGGGCAACGAAAATGATCAGGGGGCTGGGGCACATGACTTACGAGGAGCAGCTGAGGGAACTGGGCTTGTTTAGTCTGCAGAAGAGAAGAGAAGAGTGAGGGAGGATTTGATAGCAGCCTTCAACTACCTGAAAGGGGGTTCCAAAGAGGATGGAGCTCGGCTGTTCTCAGTGGTGGCAGATGACGCAACAAGGAGCAATGGTCTCAAGTTGCAGTGGGGGAGTCTAGGTTGGATATTAGGAAACACTATTTCACTAGGAGGGTGGTGAAGCACTGCAATGAGTTACCTAGGGAGATGGTGGAATCTCCATCCTTAGAGGTTTTTAAGGCCCGGCTTGACAAAGCCCTGGCTGGGATGATTTAGCTGGTGTTGGTCCTGCTTTGAGCAGGGGGTTGGACTAGATGACCTCTTGAGGTCTCTTCCAACCCTAATCTTCTATGATTCTATGAACTGTTCTGTCTCTCTCCTCCATCCTAGCCTCCAGTCCCAGGCTCCCTGTCACCCCAACTTCTAGTCCCAATTTCCCTCTCTTCCAACCCCTACCAGTCTCCAGTCCCAATTACTCCCCACCCCCCAACTGACATCCACTGCTTTGGCACTTATCCCCTATACAGTCATCTCAAGCAGTTTCCTCCTAGGCTCAGCAAGGGAATCACTGAAAGCACAAGAGATACAGGGTCCCTGTTCTCATATAAGACACCCCAGGCTAGAGCATGCCCAGCATGAATCAAATATTCTAGAAATTTAACTGCTAAAATCTAACATGTCTCTACTGACCATGTGCATAGTGCCACTTTTCAAAAGTTTGTAGCTTGGTCAACTTTGTGCAGATTTGTACAAGGAACAGCAAGAAACACATCCCTGACACAAAGATCACCCCTCAGCCAAATTTCAAAGCACAAGATGTTAGAGCTTTTCAAGAGGAGATGGCAAGAATTTAACATGAGGAAAAACTACATATTTTTCCTTAGTCTCATTCTCAGAAGAGGTCGAACCGCTTTGGCTGATTTTTTTTTAAAATCAGAGAAAATCCAGACACCTGACATGAGAAATTTAAAACAAAATGGTTAAGTTTGGAAAAGTTATAAGCAACCTAATCCAAGATTTTATAGTAAGAAATGTTAGGAAACCTTAATAATAGACTCAGATCTAGTAGATATTAAATGTCTTCAGATCACAGACTACCAAGCACAGAAAATGTCTTGAATTAATGGTGGTAACAGTGTGCCTTCCAAATGCTCATAATGCTATGCAATTCAGCAAATATGTAGAGATACAGTTAGGATAACAACCTTTTTCTTGGTTATGGAATAGTAAATGTATTAACTTGGGAAATGCCAAGGCAAACAAAAGCATTTATCCAAAACTCCAATCACAATCGTTTTCCTACTTTAATAATTGTATTATCAATTATTTGATTATAGCCCCCTTTTAATATACATAAAATATTTTTATTATCCAAGAGCCTAGCTTAATTACATTTAGGGCTTTGGCCCTACAGTTAATGCAGTATTATTTCTTGTCGTGGAAACTCTGCCAAGTGGATAAATAGACTGCTGAAGACCATTTGAGCAAGGCTTTGGGAGGGGTAGGGGAGGAAGCTTTACAAATATGCAGATGAAAAAAAAGGTTGCAGTGTTAGGGATGCAACAAATGTCAATAGCCACGAAATTCATGGCTGAGAGTGCAACATACTAAGAATAGATTGCAGGCAAAATGTCCTATCAGAAGAAGCTATTTATAAATATTACTTAAATCTCATAAGTTTATCTTAGCAGTAAACAATCTTTTCCACATGTAGGACTGATCACTAACTTCATTGGTGTCATGAGTCAGGATCCCATCCTCCTTACCTTTCCAACATTAACTTGCAACCCAATTTCACTGAGCATTGACAGATAATATTAATAATGATTTAATAATTTCTTAATGTCTATAGGGATAAGTTTAACGAGGCATAATGTAAACTCCCAACTTGGAATTTGACCAGGATAGTAGCGTTAATGTTCTAACTCTCTGAAAAAGTACCATGGGTCCTCTACTTACTACAAACTACCTCAATTTTACATCTCTCCAGAAGAAGACATCGGCATTAGCATAGTGACCTTAAACACCATGCAGGGATATTAGTTCCATAATGACTTAGCTTAGGAAGACTGATACCAACCAATGTATCAACACCTATTCCTCACCACATACATACTCTTTAGAAGTCTCCCATTGAAGTACTGACACCAAGCTGAACACTTGCTTACCTTGTGAGACATAACAGGATAGTGATACAAAGTAGGATAGCTGAAGGCACCTTCCACATTCAAGCTGATCTCCCACCATTAGGGATTTTTCACTGACAGAAGGCATGAATTTTCTTTATTTATTTCAACTCGGGAGTTCTAGTTGTATCTGCTTGTACCAACCTGAACAAGTAGTAAAGTATTTCTTATTCCTATTTTTGTAGTTGTCCATTCGGTTTGTTCTCTTTCACTAATTTCTCATTTGTACTGATAATGACAACTTGATCTCTTTGGGGAGAGAGAGGCATGCAGACAAAACTTATGTGTAATGTTGGATTCATTGCCTTCCATGGATCCTTAGTGAAATAGTCCCAGAATATGACTTTTTTATTTTTTTTTATTTTTAGTGGGAGACTTGGAGAATGGGGGGCTAAGAAAAATCCATTTTAGAAAACCCTACATGAACAGAACATTATAGCTTGCACTGTTAAACAGACAACTGACTGGAATGCCAAAGTTTAGTGGCATGTGCAACAGTAACTCATGTAAGTATGCACAGAGTCCATAAGTAGATGATCACATACTATTTCTCAAGTAATAATGTGCAATTTTTTTTACAAACTTAGAAACATGTATGTAATAGTACTATGCAATCTGCTGTCTATGCCAGACACACAACCCAGGAAAATTTTATAGGAAAAATACACTGCATGTCAGCAGTGCTGTGTGATGAACAAAACAACACTGGGATTCATGGAGTACAGGTTTTACCCCAAGATTTCAAATATGACCAAATCATAACAATCTACAAGCGTAAAGGGGACAGACACAACTGTGGCAATTATCATGGCATTTCGCTCCTTTCCATCACTGGAAAGATCCTTGGTAGGCTGTTGCTGAAAAGGCCTCAGGTTATTGCAGATGATGTACTCCCTGCATCCCAGTGTAGTTTTCATTCATCATGCAGCGCTGCTGATATGATATTTACATTGCAAACTATTCTTTCAGCGTTCTACAGATTAATTGAAACAAAATCAAGTAATAGTGAAAAATTGCTGACACGTATAGGCCATCTGGGTTTGCAGCTAAGTTATGTTCACAGTTAACTGCCTCATGCTCTGCATTATATCTAAGGAATGTTTTTGACACTAAATGAAAAGAAAGTATAAAATACAGGAGGGCTGGAAAAGTTGATCCCACTTAGTCATGGTATTATCAAATTCTCAACTCCATTTTATCAAGAAATTCAGAGCGCCCACAATGAGCTAGAACTCTGAGGGGATACGTATAAGCAACTGGGGGCTTGGGAAGTCTTAGGGATTGGTTTTAGGGTCTCAGGTAGCTCGGCTGCATAGCCCCACATCCCAAGGAAGGGTGGCAGACATGAGGTCTGCCCCTGGGAGAGCGCCTTAGAGATCCAGAGCTAGGAACAGCGACCCTGCTCTGCACAGACACAGTTGGCTTAAGAGCACATGGGATCCAGTGGCTGGATCCTCTCACAACAGACTGGTGTCCTTCCAGGCTGGTGGGGAGGGGGAGAGGGCTGAGCCAGGTTATGACACATACCTATGTATTAGAAGGAAAATAACTTCTTAGACTTTTTGTTATGACAGCCGTATTTTCAAAATGGCATCTAATTTTGGTCACTTAATTTCAGATATGCTGTGCACCAACAAATGCAAGGAAAGTCAATGGGAGCTTCAAGGCCAGCGTTCTTAAGAGTGACTATGGCTTTTCATGGCTATGTTTTTGAGTGCTCAATTTGAGACACTGTAAAGGGGTCTGATTTCCATAAAGTTAGTGCTTAGCACTTTCTGAAAACCTCGCCCTTTACTGTGTCTCACGTTTGGTTCCTATGAATTGAAGCATCCAATTTTTTATAATTTCTGACCACATCAATAAAGAGAGACAGAACAATTAGACCATACAAATAGCACAAGTGTATGAAAATGGAAAAAAAAAAAAAAAGCTGTTCCCCATGAATCTTTAATAAAAAGCATGCAGACTTTAATATTGTGGACCCACAAGGAAGCATGTGTATATTCTGATGAAATTTCTAGTTACTCATAAAACCTTACATTTGTCACTTCCTGATGTTAGAATATTTAACTATGCTACCTAATGTTCTTTTAATGTCATTTAAAATTACAGGGATAAGATACCCAGCAAAAAGTCCTCACAGCATATCAAACAAATGTCTGGGAGAATAAACAGACATCAGATCATAAAGATCAGAGTAATGATGAAAGATGCAGAGGTTTGGGTCACTTCTGATAAGCAATGAAGAGTTTGGGAGCCATATCCTGCCAGGGTTCCTCAGTCTTTACTGAGGTCAATAGGAGGCTTACCTGAGTAAATGCTTAGTAAGGCTAGCAAAATGGTCCTGACTGCTAAGCCAAACAAGCTGAAACTCTTGAATCTGCAAAATGGGGCGGGAGATCTCAGAAGAACAAGCTCTGTCACAAAGTCAAATTTAAAATGAACCTCTAAAATGTTCTGGTTCAGGCTGAGGTTATTTTCCATAAATATTTACTAATTTTCTTTGGAATCCATGAGTTCACGGTTCATAGTTCATTACTGTGCCACATAAGACACTGATGTTTCACTTCTAAAATTTGTAAATATACAAAATACAGCATATTTTAAATCTAAATTGTTGATATGCTGAAAAATATTTTAATGCAGCATGTAAAGACTTGGCATACAAAGCTTCTAAACACAATAATTAGGCATTTGGAAAATATGTTGATAGTTTTATGTTTAGCACCATCACATTGCTAATAAGGTTGCCAGTTCTTAGTTTTACTGGCACAGAATGAATTTTTTATTGGCACATTAATATTCTTGTCCGATGGATGCTTAAGGCTTTGACAGCTATATAAAGACACAAGAGGCTAACACAAGATATCCAGTGTGGGAAGGAGGGAGGTAGAAATGTGTTTAAATCTATGAATCTCATCCTTCCACGTGTTTCCAATGCATTGAGCATAATGTTTTAATGGATCAAGACCTTCTCAATCTTATAGCTTGTTTCATACTGCTGGAATAGTGCTGGAATCTCTCTAGGGGAAAAGGGTGGGAAGAGAGAGAAAGGAAGGAACCATGCCTTGAGCAGTCTAAGGCCTGGTCTACACTACGATTTTAGTTCGAATTTAGCAGCGTTATAGCGAATTAACCTTGTACCCGTCCACACAACGAGGCCATTTAATTCGATTTAAAGTGCTCTTAAAATCGGTTTCTGTACTCCTCTCCGACGAGGGGAGTAGCGCTGAAATCGACATTGCCGGTTCGAATTAGGGTTAGTGTGGACGGAATTCGAAGGTATTGGCCTCCGGGAGGTATCCCACAGTGCACCATTGTGACCGCTCTGGACAGCAATCGAAACTCGGATGCTCTGGGCAGTTGGACAGGAAAAGCCCCGCGAACTTTTGAATTTCATTTCCTGTCTGCCCAGCCTGGTGAGCACAGGTGACCACACAGAGCTGAGCAGCACAGGTAGCGATGCAGGCCGACAACCGCAAACGAGCACCAGCATGGACCACACGCGAGATACTGGATCTGATCGCCATATGGGGAGAGGATTCAGTGCTCGCAGAACTGCGTTCCAAGAGACGGAATGCAAAGATCTTTGACAAGATCTCCAAGGGGATGATGGAGAGAGGCCACAATCGGGACTCCATTCAGTGCCGTATAAAGGTGAAGGAGCTCCGACAGGCCTATCAGAAGACGAAGGAGGCCAACGGACGGTCCGGGGCAGAGCCGCAGACATGCCGCTTTTACGATGAGCTGCATGCAATTCTCGGAGGGGCCGCCACCACTACCCCACCCCTGAGCGTGGACTCCGAGGAGGGGTTAATGTCATCGTTGCATGACGAATCTGCGGACGGGGAAGAGGAGGAGGAGGAGGAGGACGAACTTGTGGAGAGCACACAGCACTCCATTCTCCCCGACAGCCAGGAGCTGTTTCTGACCCTGACCGAAGTGCCCTCCGAACCCTCCCAAGGCGGCATCGCAGACCCCCTGGAAGGGACCTCTGGTGAGTGTACCTTTTCAAATATATCAAACATGGTTTAAAACAAGTATTTGTTTAATGATTAATTTGCCCTGGGGACTTGGGATGCATTCGCGGCCAGTACAGCTACTGGAAAAGTCTGTTAACGTGTCTGGGGATGGAGTTGAAATCCTCCAGGGACATCTCCATGAAACTCTCCTGGAGGTACTCCAAAAGCTTTTCCAGAAGGTTTCTGGGCAGGGCAGCCTTATTCCGTCCTCCATGGTAGGACACTTGACCGCGCCATGCTAGCAGCAAGTAATCCGGTATCATTGCTTGACAAAGCTTGGCAGCGTATGGTCCCGGTGTTTGCTGGCATTCAAGCAACATCCGCTCTTTATCTTGCTGTGTTATCCTCAGGAGAGTGATATCGTTCAGGGTAACCTGTTTGAGATATGGGAATGTAATTAGGGGGACAGAGGTGGCCCCGTTCCTACTGGGCTGTTTGCCTGTAGCTGAAAAGAAATCTTTCCCTGCAGTTAGCCAAGCGGGCGGGGGGGAGGGGGTGGATAATGTCGCTGAGTTTTTCGCGTTTGGCTAGCAGGGGTCTTCCCTGATACCAGCCACGTGGTGGGGGGAGGGGTAACGCGATCATCCCACAGAAGTGGATGGGGGGGCTAGTTTGCGATCTGCATGGATCTTCCATGGTACCAGCCACGTGGTGGGGGGAGGGGGTCATCCCACAGAATTGAATGGGTGGGTGGGGGGTGGTTGTTATGTTATCTGATGCTGCACGGTAACAGGGAAACCGCAGCACGTAAAGGGCTTTGCTTGCTATGGGAAAGGAGGGCGCTGATTTAATGCAGAAGCAGCAGGACAATGGCTTACCATGGCTGCATACAAGCCGAAATCTGTTGCCCGGCCCTGCGTCTGCTGTGATCTCTAACACCAAAGCCGCGGGCACTCAATATAAGATGCAAAAAGCGACCTTGTACATTGCTATGTAATGTGAAAAGTGTTCACCGTGAAAGAGTATAAGCATTGTTCTATAAAATGTATCTTTTTACATACTTCTCTCCTTTTTTTCCCTCCTACTGCAGCTGCAAATTCTTCCATCCTCCCGCCCCCAGCACGAAGGCTCTCCCAGATAAGGAGGCGAAAGAGGCGCACCCGAGACGATATGTTCTCGGAAATAATGCAGTCGACCCGGGATGAGAGAGCTAATTTTAACGATTGGAAGGAGACTGTATTGAAATTCCGTCAAGAGGCCAGTGACCGTGAGGAGAAGAGGGACCAGCGGGAGGACATGAGGGACCAACGGGAGGAGAAAAGGGATGAACGTGAGGAGAGAAGGGACGAACGCGAGGAGAGGAGGGACGCCCGAGAGGAGAAGTGGCGGGATGCAACGCTGGGGCTGCTGCGTGATCAGACAGACATGCTCCGGCGTCTGGTGGAGCTCCAGGAACGGCAGCTGCCGGATTACCGGGTGCCGCTGCAGCCCCTCTATAACCGCCCTCCCCCCTCCCCAAGTCCCGTAGCCTCCTCACCCCGACGTGTAAGAACGCGGGGGGGGAAGCTCCGTGCAACCTGCCAGTCCACCCCATTAGAGAGCCCGAGCAAAAGGCTCTCATTATTTTGAATGTTGTTCCTGCCCTGTTCCTTCACTCCTACCCTCCTCCCAAACCCCACCCGGACTACCTGGTTATTTCTCTCCCTATGTTCATTACCCCCCGTTAATAAAAAGTTCTTGATTTGTAATTTGAAAACGACACTGACTTTATTTTTTTTTAAATAAAACTGGGATCGAAGGGGGAAGGGGGAAGGGTGGGTTGCTTACAGGGAATGAGTGAATCAAGTGGGCGGGTTTTCAACAGGGACAAACAAACATAACTTTCACACAGGAGCCTGGGCAGCACTGAAACTTGTTTTCAGAGCTTCTCTGATGCGCACCGCTTCCTGGTGTGCTCTTCTAATCGCCCTGGTGTCTGGCTGCGCGTAATCAGCGGCCAGGCGGTTTGCCTCAGCCTCCCACCCCGCCATAAAGGTCTCCCCCTTGCTCTCACAGAGATTGTGGAGCACACAGCAAGCTGCAATAGCAATGGGGATGTTGGTTTGGCTGAGGTCCGAGCGAGTCAGTAACGAGCGCCAGCGACCTTTTAAACGTCCAAAGGCACACTCTACCACCATCCTGCACTTGCTCAGCCTGTAGTTGAACCGCTCCTGAGTACTGTCCAGGCTGCCTGTGTATGGCTTCATGAGCCACGGCATTAAGGGGTAGGCTGGGTCCCCAAGGATAACGATGGGCATCTCAACATCCCCAATGGTAATTTTCCGGTCTGGAAAGTAAATCCCTTGTTGCAGCCGTTTAAACAGACTAGTGTTCCTGAAGACGCGGGCGTCATGAACCCTTCCCGGCCATCCCACGTTGATGTTGGTGAAACGTCCCTTGTGATCCACCATTGCTTGCAGCACCATAGAAAAGTACCCCTTGCGGTTTATGTACTGGCTGCCCTGGTGCTCCGGTGCCAAGATCGGGATATGGGTTCCATCTATCGCCCCACCACAGTTAGGGAATCCCATTGCAGCAAAGCCATCCACAATGAGCTGCACATTTCCCAGCGTCACTACCTTTTTTAGCAGCAGCTCAACGATTGCTTTGGCTACTTGCATGACAGCAGCCCCCACGGTAGATTTTCCCACTCCGAACTGATTACCGACTGACCGGTAGCTGTCCGGTGTTGCAAGCTTCCACAGGGCTATCGCCACTCGCTTCTCAACTGTGAGGGCTGCTCTCATCTTGGTGTTCTGGCGCGTCAGGGCAGGGGAAAGCAAGTCACAAAGTTCCAGGAAAGTGCCCTTACGCATGCGAAAGTTTCGCAGCCACTGGGAATCGTCCCACACCTGCAGCACTATGCGGTCCCACCAGTCAGTGCTTGTTTCCCGGGCCCAGAATCGGCGTTCCACAGCGAGAAGCTGCCCCATTGCCAACATGATCTCCAAAGCGCCGGGGCCCGTGGCGCGAGACAATTCTGTGTCCATGTCCATGTCCGCATCAGTCTCGTCGCCGCGCTGCCGTAGCCGCCTCCTCCTCGCCTGGCTTTTCTGGTCCTGGTTGAGCATAAACTGCACTATAATGCGCGTGGTGTTTACAATGTTCATGACTGCAAACTTGAGCTGAGCGGGATCCATCCTTGCCGAGGTATGGCGTCCGCTCAGTTCAACAAGGAAAAAAGGCGCGAAATGGTTGTCTGCCGTTGTTTTCACGGAGGGAGGGGGAGGATGTTCCCAGAACCGCCCGCGACAATATTTTTTGTCCCATCAGGCATTGGGATCTCGACCCAGAATTCCAATGGGCGGGGGGGACTGCGGGAACTCTGGGATAGCTATGGGATAGCTACCCACAGTGCAACGCTCTGGAATTCGACGCTAGTCTTTGTACATGGACGCGCACCGCCGAATTAATCCGCTTACTGTGGCCGCGTACAATCGAATTTATACAATCGGTTTCAAAAAATCGAATTCCATAAATTCGGACTAATCCCGTAGTGTAGACGTACCCTAAGTGAGGAGCAAGTTTTTTGTTATCCTTCTCGTTAGGTGACGGGCACCTTAAGATTTAATAGAGAAATAAAGTTGATAGAACCCCCCACCACCAGAAAAATAAGCTTATGAGGTAATGACTGCTTCTTTCTTAGTTCCGGCTACCCTGATCATGAACCACAGCAGGAGCTCTGTCCATACAGACCATTGGAATATTTGAGGAAGAAACAGTAGTTTCAGACTTCTGTTGCTAGTTGATGCTGCATCCTGCATCATTAGAAATTTTGCTGCTATAGTTCTGTGTTCTAGGGGAACGGGGGGGTTGGATCGTGGGCATTCCAGGGGTCTGTCAGGACTCGGCGGGGGTGTGTGTATGGATAGGGGTCGGGGAAGTCAGGGGACAGGGAGCAGGGGGGGTTCGTGGGGGGTGGTTGGGGGGGTCTCGGAGGTTGGTCAGGGGACAAGGAGCAGGATGGGTCGGGGATTCTGAGGGGAGCAGTCGGGGGGTAGGAAGTGGGTGGGGGTCAGATAGAGGGCAGGGCCAGGCTCTTTGGGAAGGCACAGCCTTCCCTACCCTAAAGCTCATTCAGTAGTTTGAGGCTTGCAGACAGCTATTTAACACAATGAGCCACGCTGTTATCTTTTCCCTTATGGCTACGCTCCCTTTCACTTCTCAAATGCCAAATTATAGTCTACATTTAATTTCAGTGCCTTAGGGAGATTCATGTCAGGGGAGGGGAGCTTCATTTAAAATTAGCCACTTTAGATTAACAGTGATAGAGCCAAGAGAGCCATGGGGGAGGGATCACATGAGAAGAGCAATATCCTACACCACCTATCTCCTTCCCAACCCTACCAAGGGAGACACCCCTTCCCTGCATTCCCTGAGGCTCCAGAGGGGTTAATTCAGTGGCTCTCAAACTTTTGTACTGGTGACCACTTTCACCTAGCAAACCTCTGAGTGTGACCCCCCCTTATAAATTAAAAACACTTTTTAATATATTTAACACTATTATAAATGCTGGAGGCAAAGCAGGGTTTGAGGTGGAGGCTGACAGCTCGCGACTCCCAGTAATAACCTCGTGTCATCCTGAGGGGTCCCGACCCCGAGTTTGAGACCCCCTGGGTTAATTTAATTTTAGCACCCTGTGTCCAATCACATGCATGTGCTATTTTGAGCATTTCAGTTTTCACAACATAGGCTCATCCCAGATTCTGGAACAAGCTCAAATGCTCAGTTCGTGGAGTATGTACGTAAGCTATACTAAAGACAAACCCACAGTAACCATCTCCAGTTTGTGAGGGACCCCATGGAGCCAGTCTCTAGGAAACAGATAAATTCATGGAGGTTAAGTCCATTAATGGCTATTAGCCAGGATAGGTAAGGAATGGTGTCCCTAGCCTCTGTTTGTCAGAGGGTGAAGATGGATGGCAGGAGAGAGATCACTTGATCATTACCTGTTAGGTTCACTCCCTCTGGGGCACTTGGCATTGGCCACTGTCGGTAGACAGGATACTGGGCTGGATGGACCTTTGGTCTGACCCAGTATGGCCATTCTTATGTTCTTATGTTCTAACCTAAATGAACCCAAAGTTATGNTCCCCAGCCCCTGTCAGTTAGGGCCTGCTCGGTGGCCATTCAAAACCAAGCCTGAACCACTTTACCCTGCCCGAAGGGAGGGGGGTGAGGCCGGGAAAAAGGGGAACTGGAATATTTGTAAGAGTGTCCTTGGCAGCACTCAAGCCTAACTGCCTGCATAACTTCTGCTTTTGTAACAGCTTCTGCTTTAAGAATACCAAACAGTCTATCTATAATCAATACTGTATACTTATGTATGGGTAATAAGCATCTCTCAATAACCTGTAACAATTAGCATAGCAATAGGCCTAGTGATCATATGAAGGGGTGGGCACAACATCCATCCCTTGCTCCACTATGTAACCACCGTCCCCAATACCCTACTAATGCTTATAAATTAGAAAAGATATATTAACATCAAAACTGTTATTCAGGCTGTAACCCATATTGAAATGTACCCTTTATCTTGTGTAACCGGAATGTGTGCTCATGTTCTTGCCTTGGCATAAGCAATATAACCAGTATCTGCCCTTTGTGAACCCTTGCTTGCCCAAACCAGTGGTCACGTTAGGCCTAATAGCCATATTAGGGCCTAAGCGCCCCAGTCATGGGATATGCTAAGCCTACGTGTCCAGGACATGTTGCAAGTTTCCATCGAAAAACACCGGTCACCCGACCCTTGTTGGCATGTCCCAAGGGGGTTGTTTACAACTCAGAAAAGTCCCCCCTTACCCTAATGCGGTAAAGTTGTTTACGATTCAGGAAAGCACCCCTTACCCTAATTGCTTGGCAGTGACGCATGTGCGGTTGCGGTTTAAGTCTTTAAATTTGTGTGTAACCAAAGGATCGAGGTAGCTGGTTTTCGATCGGCTGCCCCAACGCGTTGGTGTGTGTGTGAGCTCAATAAACGGGCCTCAGGCTTGAGACTATAATTCAAATTTTCTGCCTAGGAGTGTTTGTTCCTAACAGCACAAATGACTGCCTAGGGGGTATTCGTTCTTGACACCATGTTCATGTTTTGGCAGACTAATTTCAGCTTTTCAATTAAAAAAAACACAACAAATTTTGAAGGAAAGCAGACATTGTCCGTGATTTTTTCTGCTTTTTAAAAACCCCTAGTTTTCGATCCAAAAAAAGTTTTGACGGAAAATATTTGTCCAACCCTTTTAATGAGCTTTACTGCCTTTTAGCACTAGCTGATGCTGAGAACCAGTGATACCTTGTAAAGGTGACTTGAAAAGAAGTTTTCTCAAAACTGGGTTTGTGCCGAGATGCAGAAGGTTTTTAAATGTTTATTTTTCCCAGGGCCGCCTGGGAGGAGGGGGGGAAGGGGCAAGTGGGGCAATTTGCCCTGGGCCCCGCAAGGGCCCCCATGAGAATATAGTATTCTATAGTATTGCAACTTTTTTTTATGGAAGGGGCCCCTGAAATTGCTTTGCCTCAGGCCCCCTGAATCCTTTGGGCGGCCCTGCCAAAGATCAGGGGCCCATTGTGTTAGGAGCTGTACAAACATAATGCCAGTCACAAAGACCTTACAGAGACAACATGCAATGAGTATTATGAACAAGGGAGGGATAACTAATTATATTGAGCTAGCACATAAGCTAATTAAAATGCTCGGTTGTTTAACACTGATTTGATAAATTCCTTTCTTTGAGGTGTTGAAGATCTATAGGGCCAGTTTGCCCCTTCCATGGCAAAAACAGCAGGGTAAGGCCAGAGAAGAAAAGAAAAAACACCTCCAGATGGTTGATGTAACAGAATTTCCTGTGAAGCATCCCTCCCCGCGTGTTGATCTACTGGCCTTTCTCTTCACGCCAACAGAAGAGCCATGCAGCTGCTGTAAGCATCCCCTCTTCCCCCATACACATACACCATCCTGCTTGTGCTTGTACAGTGGAATTCAAAGGGAGGACCCAAAAGTTGTTAAAGATCCAAACTGTATTAATTATCAACTGAACTTCTGCATAAAATATGGCAAGTCTGTGAGAAATGGGTTTCTGCCAACAGTCCCTCTGCTCCAGCACCCCTGCTTCTTGACCACACAACACCATAATCTCACAGCAGCTGGGTTTGTCCAAGAAGGCAGGAATCCTTCCCTCCCTACCCAGAGAGCCACCAGAGTTCACTTGCTTCTGCATCCATAAGCAGAGAGGATGATCTGGCTGATTATTAGTATTATTAGGACTTGTATCTTGTTACCCTACCAATGCGGGGAATCTACAAGGACACTCAGTTCTGGGGTTTACTCACGGGTTAATGACCTACTATGAGGAATAGAAGATGTATAGTACTCACACTACTTTTAATATAAAACATTTTTGCTCATGGTCTCAACTAAATTAGAACATATTTGTTTTTTCTTTGTATCACAGCAACGTTCCTTCCCCTTTCCCCCCATCCCCCTTGTCTCTTCCTCTTTCTTTCCCCCTTTTTGGCATTCTTCTTTCCCTCTGACTTGGGTATCTATGACCAGTAGGTTCTGCACCAGGTTGCTGCGACTTCATTACTGATTTACATGGTATGTATTTATTTCTTAAATTTAATTTTAATTGGTCTCAAGCAGCTGGATGAATGTTAATCCTCAGCTAGTAATAGCTTTGTTTCTTCATCATTTCCTTTGCTTTCTGAGAAAAATACAAAACATATATAAACATCCAAAGGATTTTTCCTGGAATGCTTTGGGCAATATGTCACTTTGAATTATTCTCCTGTCTAATAAATATTTGGACCTAAGGACAATTGTTGGAGCTCAGATAGACAGTTAAAAAGTAATAGATCTTTGGTGAAAAGTAAGAGAATAATAGCCTGATAAAATAAATAATTAGAACCTTAGATAAGGGAATTTAAAGACAGGGCCATTTTAGGGTCTCGTGCTATGAGAATTTACAGTTTGGCTGTGAGAGCTATAGGTATTAGTAAGAGGATTGGAGCTGATCTGGGAAAGATGCTGCCAACTTGAAAATAGGTCTGTCCAGAAAAGAATATGTGTATCTATGTATGTGTGGATATAGGAGAAATCAAAGCAGCACACTTACTTTTCCAAAGAATATCCTGTGTGATGGGAAAATATTTTTATGGCCAATGCTTTTTAGAATAGTGGATTGATGTTGTGCAATTTTCTGTTTTTCATGACATTGGTTGTTACAAGATGGAGAAATACTACAAGCATAGCTCACTGTTTAATATTGTAATTATGATAACTGTCAATATAGCCAATATCTATATAGTAGACTGAATTGGTATTTTAGTTACATAGAATTATATAGACATACATACACATTTCGCCATTTTCCTCTCTTAATTGTGTTTTATCTGTTCACATGAGTAACAGCAAGTGGCACTATCTCTTGGGGTATGTCTGCACTGCAATGTAAGCCCAGAGTCAGTGGGAGTCAAGTCAACTGATCTATGTTAGAGAACCTTGGGTTGATTCTTAACCCCATGTTAAGACTTTTCTAACCCAGGCTTGAACCTCAGGCTTTGGCATCCACACTGCAGCATGCTCATCCAAGCCAAACCAATCATACCTCAGAGTCCCTAGTGCCCTCCCAAAATGTGGCTGTGCTAGGCCTTTGAACCTGATGCACTGTGGAAAAACTTTACTGCCCACCCTGCACATTACAGGAAATATGAACAGCCCACCGACAGCACCTCCCAGGGAGTCATTTTGAAGAACTACTCTTGCGTGAGCTTTCACTCTGCTGTCAGGAAAAAGGCAAAACTTCAGTGAGGTGTTGGTGGACATTTTGGTGGTGTTTTCTGACCCACCCAAGATACCTACTTGTACACTCAGCCAGAAAGGGCACCTACCACAGCTGGGTCTTGGTGCCCCTGGGCAATAGAAGTTAGATAGGCTTTGTGTGCTCATATTATGGACTTGCATGGCCCAATGGAAGAGGGGAAATAGTACCTATAAGAATGTGCTTTTGGTGGGAAAAGGGCAAAGTCATTGGAGTTGAGGAGGGGGGAGGGGGGAAAGGGTCAGTGCTTGGGAGGGGTGTGGGCTTGACTGCCTTGCAATTAACATATGAATGACATGATAAATAATGAATGGGAGGGGGGCTGAATCACAGCATAGGCTCATACAGGGAAGTTACTGAAGTGTGAACTGCTGTACCTAACTGCATAGAGAAATATTGGTTTGATTAGTAATGTATAATTGCTCCTGATCATGTTTTTAGCTTTGTTACCTCAAATCGTGATAGTACGATGTGATGCAGTGATAGCAATCAACTTTCATGATGACATAAAAGGCTTTATTTGTAAATATGTTAAAACTATACAACAGTCGCCCATTGCCAGGCAGGCCAGCTGCCATTATGACATCCCAAAACAAGAAACTGAAGAACATTTCCAAAACAAAAACTAAAAAAATAAAAGTGCAGGACACAGTGCAAACATGACATAAACCCCCTACTGCTTCATGTATGTCCCCTGGCCCCACATTCTCCTTTCCTTTCGTTCTGCACACTTGGCACCAATGGAGGGGGGTGGAGGTATCCACAGGGGAGAGGTTCAAGAAGGAAGGCTGCAATGGGACCAAGACATTCATGGTGCTTGAATGCATGGAGTTGTCCAAGCTACTTCTGGGCTGAGAGTATGTTGCGGGGGGATCAGGCCTTGGTGTGGAAGAGGCAGCTAGAGCCTGTGTTCTTCCAGCCATGATGGGGATGAGTCACCAAACAGTTTGCTCTGTTGACCTTAGTCCTCCTCCCTCAGCCACCATTCCTGTTCCAGGAACTGTTCCCTTGCTAAAACCCTGTCCTCCAGCTGTGCAGTGAGTTTTAGCCTTTTCTCCTGCCTCTCAGCCTGCCGTTGTTCCAGTCTTACACCCCCCAGCTGCTGGTATTGGGCCTGTTTGTCAGCCCTCTCAAGAACTTCAACCAGAACTTCATTATGGAAACACTTCTACTTGGAATGGTCCATGAAGGTATATTGGGCCAGAGGTCAAGTTCTGGACATACAGCAGCCAGTGGAGGTCAAGGGGCCTGAAATAGGATAAGAAACGGATGGTTATTGTCTAAAGTAGTTGAGTGGAAAAGCAGAGAACTAAGTACTGTGGAATCTCAAGGACATAAAATGTTATATTTCAAAACTGATCCAAAATATATTGTAAAACAGATGCTTCATTCCACAGAATCTTTATGAACACAGCCTGGGTAATTGCAGTTACGGAAGTGCAGAGACAATGGTAAGTTTTTAAAAAAAATAAGCTTTTTCTGTTTTATAAAAATTACATAACTACTTGGTTGTGGGTGGGGCGAAAAGTAGCCTTGCAACAAAAGGCTTTTTCTGTTATTTCAGGCCTTTCACATTTTGGAGGATAACTGTTCTTGTGGTGCTCTATTGGCCAAAGGAGATGTTATTCCAAAGTGCTAGTGGGAAACCTGCAGTGTATGCAGCCGGAGTATTGAAACATACAGTGACTGAACAGCACACCTCTGAGTGGAGTGGGTTGATCTGTTCAACTGAGGTGGTTCTGGAAATATGCCCTTCCTCACAATGTGACTACCTATCCAAAGGTCCTGCTTCAGGAAAAGTTTGCAGCTTATCAGCAACTAGGATTGGGTCAGAATCCATGAGGGAATAAACAGGATGCTGCATCAGTTTACACATGGTTTACCCTGTTATGGCATCACGCAAACCTGCAGCTTTCCTATTCCCCACCCATGGCACATTTCTGAATGAAAACTGATACCCCATTCGTGCTTGGGAGAAATGATTTTGTCACTGGTGACTGCATGGACTTTCTCTAATTGAAATGGACTAGATTTTAAAATAGAACACAGTTTCACTCTCTTTCTAGGGGACTCCATAGACTACAGAGCGGCAAACTTAAAGCCATTATTACTTGAAGGAAAACATGAATGACCCAAGCAAGCATCTGTGTAAAAATACTCTTTACAGCTGTTCTTTACTGTTTGCAATTCCCGGTCGCCATTTTGAACTCCACATGGTGGAAGGGACAGGAGGGATGCCAAAGTGCTTGGATATAATCTGCCATCAGTAGATACATGCTGGTAGCCAGGGCTTATCATAACTTTTGCATTGGTTCTTAGAGCAGAAATCCCTCCCATTACTGAGGTAATCAACTTTAGAGTCAGAAACTTACCAGTCTCACAGAAGGCTTCTGCCTCCACCGGGTTTGCTGCAGGCTCAGCAGTGGTGTGTTCCTCAGAGGGGGGCCATCAAACAGCTCTTCGGAGTATGGATCTAGAATTTGCTTTTGATCCTGTCCCACAGCACTGGTTTCAGAAGTAGAGTCACTTCATGCTTCTGACTCAGAGCCTGCTGCTGGCTTGCATCAGTTCCCATGCTGGATTCAGGGGACAGGCTGACCAGGCTGTCATGCATCACAATTGGCTCCATGCTGGGGGTAGTGCCCAGTTAAATTCCTCATAAAATGGACGTGAGGTTGGCAACTTGCCCGAGGTGCAGTTCTGGTCCCTGGTTCTTCTGCTACTCACTCTTGAGCCACTTATTCTGCTTCCTGCACTGGTCACCAATCTGGGAAATTTGCAAAGCTGCCAGCTTTTTAGCTATTTGCTGGTATGCGTGGTCATTCCTGGTACTTTTGCTAAAGTCCACAGTTTTACTGGCCTCGCACTAGAGAGTCACCAAAAACTGGTTGTGCTCCTGTGACCATGAAGCAGCACACTTTGCAAATGGCTTGATCTGTTCAGGCTCAATTGCAAACACAGAAGGCTCTCCACTCGTGTTTGCAGCTCAGTGATCAGAAGACAATGGAAGAGTTAGTGCTGACTCATTGTGTTGCTGCTGTACACCAAGAGTCGGCGTCTTCTGGTTTCAATTGAGTCAACTGGAGATTGTTGGGATAAAGAGGACTAAGGAAGTTAGCCCATGGGATTGTGTGATACTTCTGGTGGACTTCCAGGACATGAGTCAAGCAGGGTTGTATGTATCTACTCCGCAAAGCAATAGGGTTTGAACCCTGGATCCTGGCTTGACTTGGGCTCATACCCTACAGGCTGGTAGGTTCTGGGACCAAGCCCTGAGTTAGCACGATTTGTGTATACATGGAAGAGGGTTAGGCTTGAGCAGGAGTCAGAGCCTGGGTTTACATGGGAGTGTAGACACACTCTTGGAGGTTAGAGAGTTTGTAGAACCTGAGATCAATATGAAAGATGTATAGCAAAGTATCATCAGCATACTGAAGCCCAGACTGTCTCTTAACCTCCCTTAGTGTTCTCACATAGACAGAGTTGACAGCATGGAATCCTGTAGGATGAGCAGCTGTTGAGCATTACTTATTGGAACCACTCTAGAAGAAAGAGTGAACTCCATGCGGGCTAGTCTGTCCACCTACCAGATGGCACAATGAGCCAACAAGTCATGGTGATCAGCAGAAAAAACTGCTAATATACCTGAAGTGGGTTATTAGAGCCATTTATTGCCAAAAAATAGATAAATGTAATCAACCAGTTTTACTGACAGCATCTCAGGTATATAGTATGGTTTGAGGAAAGGATAAAATAAAGGTGGAGTTGCTCCAAGACCACCTTCTCAATAACCTTCCCCCAAAAGAGAAGTAGTTTAAGGCAACATAATAATATGTAAGATATCAAGGTCTACCTACCAACTTTTCAAGTGTGGATCGTAATGTCACCTCCATACAGAAAGTGTTATCAATCTTAATCAACAATAGAAACAATGTTTCTCCACTAGTCTTAACACTGTGATACTTGTAAAGTTATGTTGCCATGGGTAGATGTTGTGTTACCTATTTTTGGTCCATACTTGTAATGAGGCATGTTTAGGCAAATATGATCTAGGACAATCCACTGTAGTTTAATGTTTGGGACTATATGTGGAGAACATGGTCTAAGCATCTTGTTGTTATTTATTAGTATCTCTGTAGCACCTAGGACTCAGTCATGGATCAGGATTCCAAAGCATAAACAAGTATTTCAGATAATGCTATTCCCATATTAAAAAAATAATCCATTATCTATATTCTTGGAGTAGAGTATTACTAGAAATTTTTTCCTTTTGTCTTTTTAAGATAGAGTGGGTCACACTGAATAAAAGAACACTGCAATCTAGCCCCAGATATTACGTGCAGCCAATGCTTAATCCTATGAGTTTCTGAAATGAAGATTAATAAATTCCTCAAAAGGCAGATCCACAAATGGATCTCTGAAAATGAAAGGGCAATATTTGCACCTTAAACTGTTTCTCCCCAAAGCAACTGGTTTAATTCCATTTCTTGCAGACTTACATTTGTAGAACAAGATGGATTTACTAAGTAAATTAGCATGAGATAAAAATGCCCTCCACCAAATCCTTGTTATCAGCAGAACTTATTGTGAGTTGGCAGCTGCCCATACTGTCTTTCTACCTTCTGAGACCTGGTCAAATTAAAAAAAACCAAACTCTCTTTGCTTTCTGCCCAGGCTGTGGCAAATCAGTTTTCCATGGCTCACACATGCTGGGTTTTGGTTTTTTTTAATACGGAGTTCAAAAACTGTACATCAAAAAGGTACCACATTTGCCTTAATATAAGGCATAAGAAAGGTTTTTTAAAAGGGCATTAGTGAGTTAAAGGGAAAAATGAATAGACTCCATGCAAAGAGATCTCAAAGGTATAGAAATATGAAAGAGTGTGTTAAAAAAAAAAAAAAGACAGGAGTATCATCAAATTCTCATTCCTGCTATGTCTTGTGCTCCAATATTAATGGAAAATGAACCAAAAGTTTGTTGCACAAAAGTACTTTAAAATTACACAGCAATTTAGGTTTCAGTAAGTCTGAGGGAAGTGATTACCATTGTACAAAAATGCATAGTAGGTAAAAGAAGTCTATTGTCTTTATTTATATTAGCCAACTCCTTATGCAGCTATAACTTTATCATTTTAATGTGACAGTTGGTCACACTTCTGATACTTGTCCCTCCATTCTAGCCAATAAAATAAGACCTTGGAAGAACATCCTTGAATAGCAGTGAACATGGGTCACACATTCTTACTAGCAATGAAATTGAGGTACTCCCCATTTTTACCTTCTTCTCTTTCATATCAGTCCTCCAGACTCAGTTCTGCTGTGATGTCTACAAAGAAATCAGCCAATTTGGAAAATGTTGTATAGAAAATAGGAAGAGTTATAATTGTCTAATATATAAAACAAAATTTCAGTTGGATTTGGAACCATGAGATTAGGCACATTGAGTTTGGTCTCAAAGCCCAACTGAAGTAAAAGGGTATTGGGTCAAGCTCATCATTAGTCCACTTAATTATGTTATTTTATTACTGTTCTCTCTTTCTCTCCTGTTGTTGATTAGACTCACTTGTTGCATCATGTCTTAAATTAGAAGGTGATCTCTCTGAGGCTGGGACTGTCTTCCAAAGTGTTAGGTAGCAGTTAACATAGTTAACACAATGACTCAAAAACAAAATAGTTTTCAGATCAACTGTATATATTAACTATCAGGATGATCCCATCATTGCATGAAATAACCAAAATTGCTGATTCTGGAATTTTATAACTAATGCACCTCACAATCTAGTTCTTTGAATTTAAAATCCTTCTCTCGAATTAACTTCAAAGGTGCATTAAGTAATAATGTCTTGGGTCATTAACTTTAGCACCATCAACATGTTCTCACTCTCACATTTACTTTAATTAATGTAATGCTAGTAATTAATGGAACACTTTACACAAAGGTTTGCCTGAGCACATTGTCAACTTCTGACAAATAGATCAATTCTCAAATGCTTAGAGCAAGACAGAGAGTTGTTGAAGGTGGAAAAAATGCACAGGACAAAAGATCATCTGATTTTTATCTTGATTTAGATTTAACAGAGGTTTAATTGTCATGGTAAAAAACAAAATCTACATTATTTAACATATTTCTTTTCAAATTTCATAGTAGTAAGTTGATTAATAAATCAATAGAGAAATCTCTAAGATAGTGTTAATGAAAAGTTATTTAAAATATTAGTGATGATGAAAAGACAGAATGAGAAAAGGTAGCTGAGAAAAATGTTAACATTCTTATTATAGTATAATTTTATTTATCAAAGAACTCATAAAATACTGATAGGTTATCATAGTTGTAGCTCCAATAACAACTATTCTTGCTCAAATGTTTCCCTCATAAGTTTCTGAATCTTTCAACTTTCACTCAGAAATTTCCACAAGATTGATCTTTGCGCAAGGGTGAACATTTTTTTTGTTTTTTTAAACTGCTTGGCTCAAACTTTCAAATGTTTTTTCAGAACAAGGAAAGTAGCAGGAGTGAATGTGAATCTCCCACAATAGCAAAACAAATTCAGCAATGCAAGCTGGGGTAGAAAGTAAAATATTTAAATTACTCAGCTTGAGGAAACTATGTGGAATTGTCTTATGAAGCAAACTTGGAAACATTTTCTTCTTACATATGAATCATATTGCAGTCTCTCAAACTCATGGAAAAGTACTCTTTTCATCTCTCTCCTACACACAATGTGCAACTGTAGCTAGAGCTCCTTGAAAGAGTTGAGGGTGGGGACTGGAAAGATGGGAGGGAAGGAAAATAACTTTTGTGCAGTGGCTATATTGATATAGTCTGGAATCAAAAGTGGCCCAGTGGTACAAGGTAGAATTTGAATTCAGGATCAAGCATTAAGCCTGGTCCTTGGGCAGACCAGCATTTAGACTGGATTGTCATCAAAATGGCATATACAGCCCATCTCTCTTGAGCCTCCTGTGTGGGATCTAGGCCCAGGAATGGTGTTGATATTTCATTTAGGATTTAAAAAAATAATAATATTTTGGTTCACTGTTACATGTAGTGTCACTTTCAGAGAATAAGAGATTAAGCATCTAAGAAGAGCAGAAAATTATACCAGACATAAGACTTTATATACATAGCTCTTCTAACGGGTGGCTCAGAAGCCTGATGTCAGGCAAGATTATTTACAACTGACTTTGAGAGCCATCCATGGAAGAGACAATTGTAGCTGGAAGTTTGGCAAGAGGCATATTTTTCTTTTAATAATTCATCAGTTCACTTTCTCCACTGAGAGTAATAAAGCTTCCATTACTTTGTGCGTACTCACTTAGAATTATACTCACCTACCTTTTCTCTAGCGTAGTTTTAGTAACATACTAATTAGACTATAGCTACAGTAGGGCATGCACTAATAGATCTCACTAGCAGTTTATTCATTTTGCTTACTTTGTCTTCTAGTTGAACACACATACTGCCCATATACATTTTGTGTTATTTGTTCAAAGTCTTTTGGTCTTTCTCCATCATTTTATTTATATACGGCAACATTCTGGTTTCCTTATCCCCTTTTTCATAGAACCCTATGAACTGCTCTCTGTGAGGAGGCAATGCGGGGGGGGTGGGGGGGAGAGGACGGACTTAAGGGGCAGGAGAGGGAAATGGGCAAATCTGCTTTGGGTGGGCCCTTCAGCACTTCTGAGATTCTTTGGAGTAGCAATAAAGTTGGAAATGCATTAGTTCTTCCATGAATCCCTCCCTACAGTGGGTGGTAGGGGCGGTGAAATCAACCCTTTCAGGGAGCAGTCTTTTGGTTAGTTGCAGCCAGGGGGAAAATCCCCATTAGTGCAACTTCATTAGTCTCTGCACAGATGCTCATGATCTCTTGTAGAGGCATGGGGATTTGCCAGGTTTGTGGGCAGGCTCAGTGGATTATGCCAAAAGATAAACCCTTCTCTTCATTCCCTGCATGTCATGATTGGTAATGGACTCGATAGAAGTCTCAGGCAGACTTCCTTCATATTCTGGACTTTTACCACGAGTGCAGGAAGATGAACTGTAAACAGTGTATTTTAAAGTGTGGCCTGGATTACTGAACATTCAGAGAGCTAGCAATTTAATGTACAATACCATGAGCTACAGTTTCCAGCTACAAATACTGCAAACATTAGTGAGAATATAGAAATAACACAAAGGACCTAGAGATCTTACAAAAATGGTCAGCAAACAGCAAAGTAACAACGTGAAATTCAGCTTGGATGAATACAAGCTAACACACATGGGAAAAATAGTCCAAAATAAAGAAATTCAATAAGCGTAAGAGCATTGGAAAACAATCATAGTGAAAGAGGCTTATAAGGGAGATTATACAGCAAGTAATACATAAATTGCTATGCAATATGGTAGCAAGACAGACTGCCATTTGGGACTTCACATGTGGACGGAGACATCACAGCATGGTAGAAGATCGGAAAAATGAACGGAGGCAGGAAGGAATTCACATAGGAGGAAAGATTAGGAGCGCTAAAGATGTATACTATTGCTTGGCAAAAATGGGACATAACAGATTACAGATTACAAATATTGAAAGAGTGTAAACAACAAAGAAGTGGTTTAAGCAGGAATAACTAGGAGTTAAGGGATAAATTAAACAGGAAATTACACTGACTATGAAGAAAGTCTTCCTGACACTGGGATATAGGAAGGCTGTGGAACAGTCATCCTAAAACAGTGGTTGAAGCCACAACTATGGAAAAACTTCAGATAAAATGCTAGGAAATGTTCTGTAGGAAACAATCCTGTATCAGCAGTGAAATGAAATGGATGATCAAATTATTCTCATAGGTTTCCCCCCCATCTCTAACTTCTATATTTCTATTAAGATCAATTAAAATGTCACAATTCCTAGCTGGGAAGTATGATTTCAGATCTATCATAAAACATGAAAAGCTCTCAGATATTTTTAGTCTAATAGTAATGGAATTTACAGTTGTAGAGCTTAGTAACAAACATTTGTTACTACTGTAATTTATTTTCATCTTCAGACGTAGTGGTTTCAAAGCCTCATCAGAAAGCATCCCTGTTTTGAGTTCTATATTAAATAAATCCATAGCTATGAATTTTCAGAATCTTAAAAATACACCACCATATTATGCTTCTCCTATGAGCACTTGATTTCAGTTTCTGTTATTAAACAAGGAGAGGTTACTTGCCTGTACAGCAAGTGGAGTTCTTAGAGGTTTTGTCCCTACAGACGCTCCATGTAAGGATGTGCACATGCCTGTGCATTCTTCATTAGAGATTTTTCATGAGCTCCTCAATGGCATAGATGGAGGAGTGGACCCTCTCACAGTAAAAAAAAAACCACACCACAACCTTAGGTAGAAGAAGCGGTATAAGGCACAAAGTCTAAATTTAGTTTACGGTCTTAGTACTCCACGTGATTGAAGTTGACAAATGTTCAAGTTTGAGCAAGAGAAGACAAAGAATTCTGACTATGTTTTTCCAGTGTTTCTCTCTTGTATTAGCCTACTACACAAATTGCATGTAAAATTGATATTTACATATCAATATCCCAATATCCTGGGGAGAAAGACTAATGGCAAAATTCTCATCTCCAACCTTCACTGGAAATCTCTATGGCACTTTCTACATTTATTCCAGAATGATGCCAATCTTGTAGTCTTTAGGACAGATTGCACTATTGATTTTTAGGATGAAGTGTTCATTGACTTCAAGAGCTATCCTAAAGAAATAGTATGGGCCTTTTAATATATGCATATACCGTGGATAGTTGATTATTCAGGAAATGGCACAATACATGACACATACAGGAGTGCAGAAGGGATGCAGCTGCGCATTCCTGTATTCTCACCATGTACACAGCCTCCAGCAAAACAGACTATTTATTCTGCCCTGACCACTTTTAAAAGCAATGAAAAAGAGTCAGCAATAATTAGTTTCTTCACTGTCTTTGTTGTAAGACTTATAGCTTCTCTTTTCTTCAGTTATAGTACATAGAATTGTAAACACTCAGCTGCCTTACCAAAAAAAAAAAAAAAGAATCATACAAACGAAGTCTGACGGAGCAAGTATTTTGCAGTGATTTTAACCTCAGCATTGGACAGGAGGATTACAACCAACATTTTCAGATGGACGTTTAGGCCCTTTAGGACACAGCCTGTTTTTCAAAACTAGTTATGCTGTGTTCATCACCTTGCAAGTATATTTCTAGCATTTGTACGATTATCTGTGCACATGTGTAGAAAGAGCATTTTGTATATTTCCTGGGGGCAAAACAATTGAAGCAGAGAGAAGAATGAATATTGCTGTTTATGTGGAGGTTCTTGGGTGGAGGGGTCAAAATATTCAGCACAATGAGTTTGTTATACTGTTGTCTCTTACACCACAGTTTCCAAAGATACAATTTTTAAGCAAGGAGAAGATAAATAAAAAAAATGCATAATGCATGGGACATTAAACTTGCACCCAAATTGCTAGAGAAAAAGAGAAGGGGACAAAACAGGCAAGACTATTTTTAGCTCCTAGGGAAACAACGTCCAAAGAGAAACATCATCCAAGTAGAAGCAGCATTTAAAAAAAAGTCACCCCACAGGTTGATGGATCTCTAGATGATAATTAAACCCATTTCAAAGCTGAAGGGGAAAAAATCATTTGTAAGAGATACAAACTGTAGTCACATTTTTCTTTTAAATCTGTGAAACCCATAAAAGCCGCTCGATTTGAGAGCTCTGCAACTAACCTCCAGAACTCATTATTCATGCACAGACACTAACCCATCAGCACTAGCTCTTTTTATTTATTTTTTAAATAGAAGTAGAACTGGTAAATAAAGGCCAGGCTTATTTATGAAGGAGGCATAAACTTGCTCTTTAATGCAAATAACATTGTATTTATGGACACAGGCTAGTTTTCATAAAATTAGATCTTTACAGAAAATGATCATGAAACTCTGGCCTGCCTGTCCCTTCACATTTGTTATTGATGTTTATTTTTCAATGTTATGTTTTACTTACAGGAAAAACATATTTAATTCAGCCTTTTGATCTAAAAAAATACAGTGTATATCAACACAAACAAACATGACATTCATGTCAAACAGTAAATCTAAATAAGCTTCAGTCTGAAACAATTCGGTGGTTCTGAAGATCTTTTATAGTCAATAGTAGTAAACCCTCTAATGAGATGGTTACAAACAAAATGTGCTTCTATTGTGTGGGTTTTCCTTACCATGGCCATTACAAGGCAAAAGATCATGAGTAATTGGCACTAAAGAGGCAGCTTTTACTGGATCGCTTCCGTTTATCCAAGAAATAAGTATATGGTGACAAAATAATGGATACCTGAGGAACAAGTATGTTAAGATAGTTGTGATTCCATAACACTTTGAGATTCAGGTCATAATTGAAATTAGAGAGTGTAAAATTACATTTTGATTATCTAGGATGTTTATTATTTGTATTATGATAGCACCTACCGGGGCAGGTCAGGGTCACAATGTGCTAGGTGCTGTACAGATATGTAGTAAAACAGTAGTATCTGCTCCAAAGAGTTCATATCATGTCTTAAGCCAACAATGTAACAAGTGGGTGAAACAAACCAAACAGAAAGAGGAAAGGAAGAAAGGGTAACGGTAACACAGGCTTTTATTTCTCCCCCAAAGTCTAGCTGTGCATACGATACATACTTCAACCCTTAAGAGCTATGGGGAAGTCAAATGTCTGATCATTTATTTTTATATTTGGCAATTCAAAGTAGTAGAAGCATTGACTACCAGGGCACTTATCACTCTTTATACATGAAATAATTACTTCTGGAACCATGAGATCAATTAAAACATGAACATCTAGCTTGGTAGAATCCACATGAACTCAACAGCATTTGATCTTCTTGTGACAGATATGGCAATTTCCTGCAGTATCTTTGGGAGATCTTACTATATTAAATGTATATATCGTTGTGGGCCAGGGACTGTATGTAATTCCATGGGGGAGGGTGACCACAGCTCCTTCAGTGGGAGGAGTAGGCAAATTTACTCAGGCTGTAACACTTCCAGAGCGGTACCAGCACTTGGAGATGCTTGCATATATTAGTTCAAACTTGATTCTCCAGAGACCAACAGACAAAGAAAGGATGTTTGGATAAATAGCCTAAGTTTACACTACCTCAGGGCCCTTTTTTCTGATCCAGCAAACTGACAGAACCGTCTGTCCAAGAGGGGCCCCAATCCTTCCTGGGAGGGGTTGGAGGGATTTTGGACCACTGTGTACCCATAAGACTAGTGGGTGACCTCTGGTAAGCTTTTACTATGTATATAGGAACTTTTATTGTTTATATGTTTTCTCTGTAATGCTCTTACTTTAAGAATAAATTAGCTTGCTTAGAAAGGTCTGTGGGGTAACTTATAACTGCTGGAAATTACACTGGTCATAAGCCTTTGAAGAAAAAGCAAAGAACAGACACTGGCCTGTTTAGGCAGTCTGGCTTGCCGGGGATATCACAATGGAGGCGAGGAATTGTACAGCCTGCAAAGGGCCCATCAGGAAGAAGAGAAGCGCAGCTCTCTTCCAAAGAGAGCTGACAGCTGAGGAGCTAGGATCCTACAGTAGGTGCCCTCAAACAACCATGGATGGAAATAAAGGTGCAGTTGCCCTGAACTGTGACACTTCTCAAAATTCACACTCCAATAAAGCCAAGGCACTCATTCTACAAGTCTTTACCACAATATAGCTATTCAGTTTTCTTGCCTGGTTTTGATCATAATGAATCCGGAATCTCAGATATATTAGCACAGGTGACATTTTCTCAAATACTAGGACAACAAGATTTTCCTAATCAACACTAGGAAAAATTATATTTGATGGTATATGCACAATTAAAATATGCTCTGTGGTCTAGTGATATTTAGTGCTAATCAGCCAGGAACTTACTAGCTGCTGCAGTCATCCTTGACAACCTTACTATTCATGAGTTTTTACTTTATCTAGATGCATTGTAAAGTGAGCAGCATAATTGCATTCAATTTTGGTTAAAACTGCTCCATGAATTGTGGATCTTACCCCAACTTCCACAAAAGTCAAAGGGGTTCAAAATCATAGGGGGTTTTTTCAGGCCCATTTCTAGTTTCAAAAAGGTTGGATGAAAAGGACATTCCAGTTGGGAGACCAGGCTCATTCCACTAAGGGCTTCCACTCTAGTATCAAAATATGACCAGTGCAGTTCTTTACATAACAAGCAAGTCTGAAGTGAAGACTATATTTCTAAAGGGGGGGGGGGGTCCTAGATATTAAGACATGCAAAATACTGGTAAGAAAAGTTCCCATCAGACATAGTGGGCTTGACCCAACTCCTATTGAAGCCAATGGAAAGACATCCCTTGACTTCAATGGGAGTTGGATCTGACCCACTGTTAGCCACAAGTGTTAATCCAGGAATACAGAACGCATTGGTATTGCATCGTACATAATACTGACAACTTTGACAAGTACCACTCCCCACTAAACTCAGACTTCCTCAAATTTCAAACTTCTTCTCACAGACTCAGGGTGCACAGGTCTCAAAATGAATTCAAAAGTTAGATCACATCCATGTTAACATATCACTGGCTGCTAACTATCATGCAATTTTGTCCTCTCATTCATTTACACACAGGAGGAATGATCTAGAGATTCTTTGGGAACTTCTTGAATGTTGAAAGAAAGCCACAAAGCATGCTAAGTATGCAGATGGACTTCAAGAAATAAGTTGCAAGTGGATTACAGAGTTCGTAAAGGAAAAAAAAAAGATGCAAAGTACTTATCTTTTCTGTGACTTGGGAGATTAAGTTTTAAAGAAATATTTTGTTCTATTCATTTTCAAAGGTCCCAGTGCTAAGTCACGAGAAGAAGAGTAACACTATAATCAGGGCCCAGTGGCTCCAACATTCACACCCCTCCCTCAATCAACATAGCCAGGACAAGCATAAGGGGAGCTTCTGGGGCATCCAATGAAAGGCTCCCACCCCAGAAGACCTCTGTGGCAGCCCCAGGAGTCACACTTCTAGCCCCTGAGCCTTCTGATGTCAAAATAGAGGGTTGCCTCTATATTCTTTTTTGCAGTAGAAATGGCCACTCCAATTCTATGGATGACTGTCTCGCTTGCCTCACACTCTGCTCCCACTTAACTTCTCCTTCGTCCACCATTTTCTCCTCTCACAATTCATCCAACTCATCCCTTCCTGCCCTTTTCTGGTAGAATATACAAGACATTTGCCAACCTTCACCGTAATTGCTTGCTCTGATACTGTAATCCTTTCCTCCACAATCTCAGTTTTGTTTCTTTGAAACATGGACTGTATTTTGTTTTATGTGATAGGACTGTAGAGCACCAAGCATAATGGGACTCCAATTGGTTAATAATAAATAGCTAAAGGAATTTTGTAAAGATTACTGACTATCCATGGACAGCAGCACTCCAAGAACAAATCCCAATTGCACTATGCTTCCCCTTTTAAAAAACAGCTTTAAGAAATAAATGAATACAGGTGTTGTAACTATTGGAACGGGCTGATTTTTTTTTTTAATTTAAACATGTTGGCAAAAAACAAAAACTGACATTTCAAGTCCACACCTAATGGAGGGGAAAGAAATTTAAAGTCAAAATCACCTTACCCCTTGCTGATTTTTTGACCATCACTATTAACAAACAAAAAACTTCATTTTTAGAAATGGTGATCAGAACTGAACATAGCATTCCAGGTGAGGACATACTATTAATTTATATAGCAGTATTGCAATATTTTCTGTTTGGCTGATGGGGAACTTGAAAAGGAAGGGTGTGTACTTCATACAAAAAGAAGATAATTTTGTTCCCAGGCTTGAGAATGTTTGATAGAGAAGATTTTGCAAACCGTTTGATTGAGGAGAGTTTTTCTAGTGCCCAAAAGTATTTATTTAAGTGTAGAGTATGATGAAAATTTCTGGAATAGGACAATATATCAAAACATTTTAACTTAAATGAAACAGAAAACTTTATATTACTTTTTCTCTGAATAGGAGTAGATTAAGTATAAAGATATTTATTGAGTCAGTGGTAGCATTTCTAGCAAAATGAGGTTTGCCTCTGAAGTTTGTAATCATGTCTGAAGGTTACAAGCTGTTTTCTCTGTTTTGCTAAAAAGGGAGGTGAGAGTGTATAGGAGCTGGTATTTCCCTTAGCTTGGATAGGGGGGAAGCTCAGAATCCCTGGAAGCACCTTTCCTACACAATTCATAATATCTGTTTCCCCAGAATCTACCAGTACAGAATACCACATTGCTCCAGAGGGGGATATTGGTCAAGATAGGTTGGATTTTATTTGACTATTGTAGATAAAGTATTGGATAAAACTTTAGATCACGTTTTCAAAATATCTCAGCACCCAGCAGTACCCATTGTTCTGAGTGGAAGCTATTGAGAACAGAGAGCTTTTGAAAATCTGGCCTCCTTCGTGGATGCTGAGATTTAAAAATAAATAAATAAATAAAAATGGAATTTAAGCTCCATGTTTAGGAAGGATGTGGACCAGTAGTCTGAACAGGATAGACCATCTCCAGCATTCTTGGAGATGGCTGTAAATTAAGGCAATTTTTGAATACCTTTGGAGGTTACAAGTTTTTAAAAATCTCCTGAATTGCTAGCTGAGATACAAGGATGAGCCAGTGACTAAACATTTTGTGGAACTCCCATCCAGGCCTGGAAATCTGCCAGAGAGCATGAATTTAATAGTTGTTTGGATTTCTTCTTCCGAGAATTCTTGATCATGGAGTTGCTTTTGATCTGGATCCAGCTTGGGGATGAGACAAAGTGTTGTGTTTAAAGTGTGATTCAGTGATAAATGCCCCAAATTGTTTCCAAGAAAAGTAAACAATGTTTCGCAGAATATAAATACGTGAACTACATTATAAGCCTTTAAATGTAAAGTGTACATTTCCTCAGGGATACATATACATAATGTTAACTATCTAAACAATACAACCACAGAATATTTAAACAGACAAGCTTTGGAAACAAACATATTCCTGAGAAAGTGAAGGCTTACAACATGATCGAGAATGACAGGCATACTTGTCATACAATCATCTTATGCTGACCAAAACAGGAAGCAGAGAAATCAACTTGTTTGCTCTCACCATTCAGAAGTAAAATTTAAACAACCCTGATAGCAGAAAAAATCTACAATTAAAAGGAAGTTACGATGCAAAGACTGATCTAAACAAAGTTTTTTTAATCAGCATGTTCTGACAATTCAGGAAGAAATAAACTAAATATACAATACTAAATAAGCCAGTGTCTAAGCCATGCTAGGAACTATACCAATTTACCTATAGTTACTTTTCTTGAGGAAGAAAATTAGATAGGTCACAAGGGAGAACAATGGGTCTGTGTATTTTCCTAAAGGCTAATTGGTGGGACATCTCATTGTAACCAATTTTATTTGCCAAGTTTTCAACTGTTCATACTCATGATAATGATCAAGTTGGCAGTCTCATTACTGTTCCTAATAAACAGTGGCCAACATCAAAAGAACTGCCATCAAAATTACTAGTTTGCAGTTAAAGTGAAAAGGCTAACAGACTGAGTACTTAATATGCGAGTATGACATTCTTGCAATAGGGTATGAAGGCCTCAATTACAGATCAGGAAACTCTTCGTTCTAGTCACATACACAGTGCCTGGCACCAAGACAAAGCCTGACATAGGGACCTCACCAGGTCAAGATTCAACAAGGGAATAAACAGTGAAACAGGAGCTGGGTACAGGACAAAACAGCAGAAAGTACTGATATATTTCCAGAAGTAGTCCCAGTGTTAAACTAGTGAAGAAATCTGCCAACCTAGCTAATGCCAGATGGTTAGAATTTAGAGCAGTCACAGCAAAGGTACGTTTTAAAGAGGGATTTAAAAGAAGGTGGTGGCTTTATTAATTCTGACAGGAAGATAAGGGGCTGGGTGGGAGCAAACCTGCATCTATGGCAGAGTGAAAGCAGGGATCATATAGAAGCTCATTTCCCTTCTCTCTCTCTCAGGATGGAGTTTCGTTGGCAAGCTAACAGAATTCTGTCTTTCAAGTTCTGTGAGCTACTCTCACTATCCAGGCTTTTGCAAGAGGTTCATGTGTTCTGGAAAACTAATTTCAGACTCTTTGGCTTCTGGGCTTGCACACAAACAGTTTTCGTTCAATATATTTATTTTAAAAGTTTGACTCTTTCTTTAAGTCTTTTTTTCCCCTTTTGTAATTTCCTGTACATTTTAATGAAGAAAGAACAGATTATTTAAGCAGTTGTAATCCACATCTGAAATTTTAAAGGATAGGTGAGCACAGCTAGTTCTTTTTATTGCAAGACTTCAGCATATCCTGAGAAACCCTTTCCACAGGACAAATTGCCCCAGGCTTGCTAGTAATTTAAATGCTATTTTTTCCCTTAAAGAATAAAAACCTCATGTTTTGAAGTCCTAACATACCTATTCCCAAAGAAGCTGGTTCCATATTTGCTGGACTGGGAGAAATGTCTGTAGAAATTAAAAAGGCTGAAAGTAAGGGAAAGGAAAAGGACTGTTCTACATGCCATAAGAAGTAGAAACTTCTGTCTTTACTACACAGAAACCATGTTAAGGGCCCACTTCTGCATGACATCTGCACACATTACATTATATTTGTATTACAGTAGAGCTTAGAGACTCCACCATGCTAGACACTATACAGACACAAAGTAAGAGACAGTTCCTGCCCTGAAAAGCTTACAATCTAAATAAACAAGAGAAGGTGGGAGAAAGGAGGCATTATTATCCTCATTGTTCAGATGGGAAACAGAGGTTCAGAGAAACTACGTTATTTGCCCAAGCCCACACAGAGGATTGAACCCACGTAGGTCTTCTGAATCGCCAGATGCTGTCTTAACCACAAGATCATCCTTCTTTTCAATTAAGCGTAAGAGTTTTGGATACACCAGGAATACCTGAAAATAATATAGGCTGGAAGCCTTTGCAGTGTGTCATGGCTTCTATACATATAGGCTAAGGTGCAAAATTGACACCAATAATAGGATATGAATGGCATATACGTACCAGTGTAAGGAATGCTGTTGGATCTCTCAGAATAGCCTTCTGACAAGGAAGCACTGCATTATGTACATTTCATATAGGATACATGCAGTTCCTGGCTGTTATTTTGCGAGCACAGTTATCTAGTTCAATTTGTGTTTTCACATGTGTTGATGGATATAGCTATTGCTGCAGTTTCATCATTAATCAAAAAACATGAGCAAACCCTTTTTGCTTCCAATAGTCCTGATAGTTCCCTTTGTATAACTGATAACGGTAAATATAGGTATTTTCTTCATTTAAATTCTAGCCACTTTCATCTTTGTGGTTCACTTTTGCAAGTAATTAACAAGTTGCATTGTGCCAACATACTGGACAGCTTGACAGTTAGGATTGATATAGAACTCAAGGATTCATATAGCTTTGCACATTGTTTTTTCATAATTAGCATCTCCTATTTCAGCCATTTCAGGATCATCTACTTTAAACTGGTCAGATGATCCAGGATGGAAACAACAAGTTACAAACTCTTTCAGTCAAGGATTTTGCCAGTTTAAATTGTTTGGTAGTAAATAGTTAACACTGATTTTGCAACCAGAATAAAAGTTATCTCTTAAGTGCACCTAAATCTGTTGTAACAAACCTTTATTCAGTCTATAAATAATTTAATAAATCCATTCTGAATTCAAAGCCAAGCTAACACAGTCAGAAAGTCATTTGACAATGAGAATTCTTTACAGATACTTATGGGCAAGCTAGATTAAAAGACAATAGCCTGAGGGCTTCATACAGCCAAATTTTATATCAAAAAGGGAGAGCAGGATTTTTTTTATTATAGCAAAGGCAACTGAATTATTAGTCTTCTTGAAAGGAGTTTCTTTAAGAAGCTCAACAAGCCATGACTCTGAGGATACAGATTAGGACTGATCATTTCACTTAATCAATATCAAACATCAAAGACGGCTTGTCCAACAGCCTGTAGTTTAGATGAGAAAATTAAAATATAGAGCAGTGGTCCCCAAACTTTTCATGGTCCTACCCCCTTTAACCCAGTCCATGCCTCCCTGAGAGCCAGGGCCATGGCTCTGGGTGGGGAGGCACAGACAGGGGGAAGGGGGACGAGGCTGTGGCCGCAGCTGGGGGCAAGTCTGGGGCTGGAAATGGAGATGCAGCTGGGGTCCAAGGCTTGGAGAGGGACTGGTGCCGGGAGTAGAGCTGTGGCTGGGAGCCAAGGCCGGGAGCAGAAGCTGAGCCTGGCCACAGGTGAGGGCTGAGGCTGGGGGTGAGGCTGGGGCTGGGGCCAGGAGCGGAGCCACAGCCGGGACTGTGGCCAGGGCCAGGGCCGGCCTGGAGCAAAGCTGAGGGCAGAGCAGGGCTGGGTGGTGCTCTCTTCCCATCCCCCATGGGGCTGGCCCGGGCCCCACTGCACCCCCCCCCCAAATGTTCCTCTGCACCCCCTGAGGGGGGCATGCCCTACAGTTTGGGGACCTCTGATATAGAGATTGATCCAAATAGATCATTTAAGTCAATGAAAAGGCTCCCATTGACTTCATTGAGCTATGGATCTGGCCCAAATTGCTAGGAGAAAGAATTAGAAACCGAATTCCCTGGCACTTTGTGAGCCAAATCAGGCTGGAAAGAGCAATCAGGTAACAAGGTCCTAAATGGACAAAGAGATTGACTTATGGGTAGATCTGGACCGACTATTCACAGCAAAACAATTTATTGATCAAATTTAGCACTCTCTTCAGTTTGTCAATTGTCTGTCAACTGAATAGAGTCCACTGTTTCCACAACTCTGTTTGACATATTTTATAGACATATTTCTTCTGTTTGCTGAGATAATTTAATTGTTTTGGGTCAAATGAAATGCTGTTTGATCAAAACATTTTATTTGGGTTTTTGTTTTATTTTTTAAACACCCTTTTGGTGGTGTTAGTTAAATCTAGCTAATTTCTAAATGAAACATTGCTTCAAAATGAAAAGCCAACCACTTTATTTCGAAAATGTCAAAATGCTTCATTTTGAAATATTTGGAAATCCTTCCTCCCTCCAAAAATTTTCCCAGCCAAAATCATTAGCCAAGTTTGATCAGAATATCTAAACATCTTTGATCAGCCCCAAACTGCATTTTTCAACTAATAACCTATTCACTAAAAAAATATATATATATAAAAAATAAAAAAATTAAAAAAAACACCCAGGTCTAATCATGATAATAAAAAATCCAAACAAAATGTTTATGAGTAACAAATCTTGCTATATTTCTCTAGCTCTACTTATTAGCATCTCTCTGGGCAATATCCTCTATTTACCTTTTTTATTGTTTGTTTTGACATTAGGAGACAGAATGAGAAGGATGCATGTCCACAATATGCTCACAATGAGCAAAGAATAGCTTGGCCTACTGTCTAATCAGATGGATATCAGAGTAGTGTTCCTATAGGGACATTACAGAGGCACATCCAATCTCCGTGAAATGAGGAATAAAGAGGTTGTTAATGAAACTTTTTCAACCCCTAAAATACAAAATGCAGTAACTAATATATCAACACGTTATAGCCAAGCATTTGAAGACTGTGTAAAAAGATCTTCCTTATGAGTGTTCATTGTTAGCATGAAAGCCAGGAATGAGGCTTTTTGTATTGCTAAGGCTATTAATACCATAAAAATTAGCATTCTTCAGCCAGGGCTATGTAATAAATGCAGGGGAACAGTGTGCAAGCCCAACAATCAGAGAAGAGAAAAATGGGAGCATCTGTTCAGAGGAAAGACTGTCAATACAGATACATGAACAAAACAAATTTGAGGAGGGGAGAAGGCAGGAGGAATTAAGTGCTCATATTGAAGCAGCCCTAGGTAAACCAAGCAGTACTCAAGTGGTCAAACAAAATCAAAAGGTGTCACTGAATGTGTCAGCATTTTCTGGCATAAGTCAACTATTTGGAACAATTCCTCTAAAGAATTAATAATTAACAAGGTTACCTTTAACACAGGTTCCCATGGGGTTTTTGCTCTATAACATCAGATCCAATGTTTATCCTCCTTTGGTGAATCTATTGTTATTCTACCTTTGTAGCTCATGTTTCTACAGTTATTTAAAGAGTACAGATTTACATTCCATACTGACTGGGGGATTTATTACCTTCAAGATTTCAGCCATGAAGCTCACCTATTGCACTTTCACAGGAAAGTTATTTTGGGAATTCTCCTTTACTTGTCATGTGAACAGTTATAGATGGAGTAAATTCCATTGCCAAGAATTCCAGCAACAAGGGATGGGAAGGTTCCAGCTTTTCTAGCCTCAGAGGTGTCAGCACTAAGTGTCTCAGCAGCAAGAGTGCTGAGAAGACAGACAGCACACTCTCTATCCGCATCTGAGGGCAAGTTCCATGGACTTCAGTGTCAGACACAAATGAACCTCCAAGGGCAAGGTTTGGTCCAATGCAAAGAATCCATCCAGGCCCTGTGGAATTTCGGATTCACATTTTATATTTTCAGCACTGGAGATACTAGATTTACCATTGATATTAAAGCTGACTGCTGTAATTTGATCCTATATTGTAACTTTTCCAAGTTGTATGTTGCTCCGACTTCTTTTTTGGGTAGAAATAATATGAAGTTCTCAACTTGTGCATTGCCCATAGGGACAAGAGAAACTTCAGTGACTATGAGGTAGAAAGGTTTGTTATTAGAGGTGAACAATTTGCAAGGAAAAATTGGTCAAATGTAGGCTTTCCCCTGCTCCCAATTATTTCAGTTTATTGGTTTTTCTAACTTCTTTGCCCAGGGTATTTGATATTCATAACATAAATTGAGCTATGACTAGACAGATAGGTCACATTGTGTGCTGCTGGTCAGAATTTTAGGCAAAAGATGTCATACATTTCCCTCCCCTTTGTTTTTCAATCAGTTCTAGTCACATGATACAGTTTCTGATTCCTGTCTGACTGAAGTAAATTTAGAATCAGGTTTCCAATATAAATAACTGGGATTGTGAATTCAGTGTTTGCTTTTCCATGAGAACTCTGTAACACCTGCTTAAGACTAGTTGGTGTGGCAAACATTCCTGGTCCACACTAGGGGCGGGGATCGAAATAAGATACGCGACTTCAGCTACGAGAATAGCGGAGCTGAAGTCGAAGTATATTATTTCGAATTTGGCGCGCTTACCTCGCGTCCTCGCAGCGCGGGATCGACGTCCGCAGCTCCCCCGTCGACTCCGCGAACTCCGCTCGCCATGCTGGAGTTACGGAGTCGATGTGAGCGCGTTCGGGGATCGATGTATCGCGTCCAGACGAGACGCGATAGATCGATCCCCGCTACATCGATGGCTACCCGCCGATCCGGGCGGGTAGTGTGGACCTAGGTATTTATGGAAATCAAATGCAAAAGCTGAGTGAACACAATCGAAGCAAAGCATTAAAAACAAAAAACAGTGAACTAGTGTTTGCTAATACTGTCACAATATTTGGTCAGATCTAGATACTAACTGCTTGTTGGTTTTACAATACATTTACAAATCTGCTTCATACACACATGTACTTATTAATCCTTCTGAAACCAGAAAATAAATACAAGCTTAGCAGAGCCATATCAAAAAATAACCTAGCCTCACTTCTGGAGAGATAGTCAATACAAATCAGAAGTTATGCTACTTCTGTTTCTCCCTGATATCAATTTATCCTTATGGGAATCATTATATTTCAGGGGAAACAAGGAATATGATAGCTATTATAGAATCTGAGTGCTTAACGTGAGAAAAGATTATACAAAATAAATAAGTGTTATGCATATTCAAAAAGATCCCAATGTTATCTACTGTCATATTACAAAAAAAGAAGAAGTGATATATACCCCTGTTAGCTACCCATTAGCTTGCAAAATCCATACAAGCTCACAAACTAGAGCACAGTAGTATGGCTCCATGATTACCGTAAGTGTTTACAGAATGGCCTTCAATATGTAACATACACAAAAAAAGTGACTGAAGTTTAAAAAAAAAATGAAGGATTGCTAAGTGAGGTTGCTAGGGACTCATCTAAATTTTGCTCTAGTTTTCAAGTTTGTTTGGATCTGCAGTTTGATGGACAACAGGAGTGTTTACAGAATTGGGCTTAAAGACAATGGATGCTTGGGACGGGGAGGATACAATATCATTGTCTTATTTTATTCTAGTCATATAATCATAGAATATCAGGGTTGGAGGGGACCTCGGGAAGTCATCTAGTCCAACCCCCTGCTCAAAGCAGGACCAATCCCCAACTAAATCATTCTATCCCAGCCTATTGATACCTTTTAATATTTACTTAGCCTTGCTAGTTTCTTTACAGAGATTTTGATTACCCATTTTGAGGTATACATTTTAATTTCACCCTTTGGGCGGGGGGGGGGGGGGGGGGGGGGGGGGGGGGGGGGGCCCNTGAGCCTTTTCCAAAGTCCACTGAAGTCAATGCCTTTAACCTCATCTACGTTCGAATATTATTTTGTGACTGCATTCTTAACCCTGCCTGGTTATTCTTGGTTTTGTTTTTGTTTTTTGCATTTTAAATAATCTAGTTTCTTGTAAATTTTACAGTTCAAAACCCACACTTGTCTTCTTAGGCACTATGTGTTATCTTCAGAAGACTTTTCATTGGCATTTAAAACACATACACTTACTTATGACAGTTTGACTATATGAACTATTTGATTAGTAGAAAACTATTAGTCATATACATATGCAAACCTTGTTAAAATACCTTGTTGCATGCTTGGTAAGATCATTTAACTATAGTTACACCCAAAGAGTTCTCTTACATTTGGACTCTACTCTTCTTCTTTTTCCTTCAATAGTGTTTGACTATTTCATTTGATTCTCTTATTTGCCTTTTTTGAGTTGAAAGTTCACCGTCACTCTGACCACCCATACCAGCATGAAATTCTGGTTGTCTATTTAGTTCTCTCGGAAATGCTTAACAAAGCAGACTTTTAGGAATACGGACAGTTTCCTCAAGCAGATTTCAGTTTGTAAAATTCAGTAAGGATCATTTATTTTTTAGAATGAAGAACACAAACTTTTTTCTCCTTTTGTTGCTACTGCAAGAAAACCAGCCTAATAGCTTAATTTACAATTAACATCCAAATGAGGCCAAAAAAATCAATAATAGCCTATCAATCAAGCATGATTTCAGGAAGGAAATTGATATGAAAGTAGGATAAGTAGCTTACACTACTAGTTAATGTGTGTGTGTGTGTGTGGGGGGGGGGTGTCAATTTCTCTTAGTGGCAGATCCACAGTGAGGGAAGACATAGCAACCCCTCTTTCCCACATATTCATAACTATCTGCAAAATCTAAGCTTTACATCTGAAGAAATGAAAAACCTCCCTGCATTCTGTGAAGAATACCTTCCAAACATGAACAGGGTGCAAACAGACACTGTGCTGAGTCCAGGGCTGGTGCAAGGAAGTTTCGCGCCCTAGGCGAAACTTCCACCTTGCGCCCCCGCACCCAGCTAACCCCGCCACCCCACCAGAGTAGCCCCCCCCCCGCGGCGCTGGCGCCCCCCAAATCTTAGTGCCCTAGGCGACCGCCTAGGTCGCCTAATAGGTTGCGCCGGCCCTGGCTGAGTCTACTGCAGACAGAAAGCTGGATAATACTTGAGACAGAGGTATCAGTTAGAACTGGGGGAAATTTCTCAGTCAAAACTTTTTTTCCACCAAAAATGCATATTCTGATTGACTGAAACACTTTGCAAATTCATCTCAAGCTTGCCATATTGATTTATTAGAAAAAATAAAACCAATTCTCAAAGTGTGGAAACATTTCATTGACATTTGTGAAACATTTCAATTCTAAATAAATGTTCATGTTTAACGTAGTAAAACCCCTCAGGCTAAAGGAAATATTTCATTGTGGGTCAAACGAAACATGTCATTTGACTCAAAATTTATTTTCATATATTAATTTTTACTTTTTCATTTTGCAAAAAAATTTAAAAATGGTTTGGGTTAACCTGAAGCAATTATCTTTTTTATAAAAATTTTGGTTCAGCCAGCAATTGGGTGTCACCATATAAACCTAGGCATCAGTAGATCTACTGAAAGTCCTGCAATTCATAATTGCTGGGGGTGGAACTGCATGGGACATTCATCATTAGCTCAGCCAAAAAAGCGGGACACAGGACACTGACTGGAACATACTGTCATATAGGGTGACCAGATGTCCCAATTTTATAGGGACAGTCCCGATATTTGGGGCTTTTTCTTATATAGTCTCCTATTTCCCCCCACCCCCATCCCAATTTTTCACACTTGCTGTCTGGTCATCCTACTGTCAGAGTACTTCTGAGGACATAAAAAGCTCTGCATATTTACTGGCACATAATGGTTTGATTGACATGACAGTGTCATTTTCATGCATCATATCCAAAGATGATCCGCTGTAAGAGGCAGGAAAGAAATGTCTCAATAGAGTATTGCATGATTGGCTAGGTGTACTTATTCTTCCCCACTTCCCTCTGAAGGATTAAGTACTTGACACTGTCAGATGCCAGACAGTAGCTGGAACAACTGTCTAATCAGATGCAGCAATTCCTATGTCATAAGAAATTTCACAATACTTTTGTAACTTTTTCTTCATTTTAGTTTTAAGGTATTTTTAAACTCCATTTTATTTGGCTAAGGATGACTCAAAAGAAAATGGAGTTTACAAAAAATAATAAATTTTCCTCTTTTTTTTTAAACTGGGAATTAATGGCAAGTACATTTGAAAGTCACTTGTGTGTGTTTGAGTTAGACAGCTCAAAAAGTAAAGGATGCTGTCTTCCTTTACTTTTGCACTAGAAACATACAGCTAAGGAAATCTCTTGTTTATTACACACTGTCCCCTCCTCCTCTACAGTATCCTTATACTCCATCTTCAGAGCTGGTTGACATTTAACTGATACCACATTGAAAACCTGTGGTTTCAAAGGCAACATTTTCTGGAAAATGTTGATTTTGAGGAAATTTTTCCAGTTCTTTCCCCATGGAAAAATTTAAAACAAAATTTCATTTTGATTTGTGTAGAAATTTCTCATGGAAAGCTAAAAATATTGACTGGGAAAATTAGAAATAGTATCCATTCAATTCTGAGTTAAAGTAAAAAATAGTAAGATTCTAAAGAATATTAGCAGAAGATAAAAAGGTACATAGACCTAAATCCTCTCTCTTGAACATCATTCAGGTAAATAGGCTTTGCACAGGGATACATTATTTCACCAGAACTCAGCAGAGTCAGGTTTTTCAGGAGAGAGGGCAGATTTAAAAATAATAATTTAATTGATTTAAAATTTAGGATTCTGGCGGCATCTAGGCCCAGATCCACAAATGTCAGTGGAAGTTAGGAGCCTAAATAGCTTAATGCATACAGAAGTGCAGTCACATATATAAATACTCCATCCCATTTTCATAGTCACTCCCCTACTAGCAACTAGATACATATCCTTACAGACCAGAGCGCAATAGCAAGGCCATTTCATAATATCTGTACATTATTTCATGAGCTACTTTGGATAATGAAGCCACATACCCATGTGTTGTCAGATGCTACCGGTATGGTGCTCTGCTTTCTCCTGTTGATATCACTCGGCTGCGTGCGTATGTTCCCTCTGTGTGCTGCCCCAGCTCTGTACAGATAGCTGACCCAGCAGACCCGAAGAGAACCCCCAATAACCACAGAGTCCAGTAAGATGCAAAGTCACGTCGACTAGGTTTATTGCGATCTTGGACACAATTGCAGTTCCCTGTAGGTTTCTTAGCCTAACTCAGGGCATACTACGAGAAAGTGCCTCTTGGCAAGGACCCGGCTTAGTGGCGGGACTTTCCACTCCCCCTACGGCCGGACAAAGACACTGCCCCAGGGATACGTTCTTATACACAGGTACAAACAAATTACACATCACTCCTGACGTATTAAGGTGCAACCCTTCTACACAGCAAGGTACAACCCCTCTACGTAGTAAGGTGCCGCCTCTCACCTTGTACAGATTGGTTCGATCAAAACAACTCTATTCATCATTTTACCCTTTTGCCCCTGTCATTGGGATGGGTCGGCCTGTTCCATGTTATCTGTGTGGAATGTATACATGATATCTAGTGTTCTGTACCTTTTAGGTATGTATCTTCTTGCAGCATTAGCCCTTTCCTTGCCAGCTTCTGTGAGCAGGGCCTGCCTCTGGCTCACAGCTTAACTTTGCTTTATGCTAGCAAAGTCTTGACCATTACTTCAGTTCAGGCCTCAGACCTCATACTGGGCCTTTATCAGGGCCTTCACTTACTACACCATGGATTTCCTAGAGTTTTCCCGCACCTTCTCCAAATCAGATGCATTGTGAATATGGTCCAGTGGCTATCCCACAGGACTGAAACTCATGAGAACTTGGTTCTAGCCTGAAACTAGGAGATATTTTTGAAGTACCCTTACATCTACCAGGATGGTAAGTACTAAGTATTTATTATCAGTAAGGGCTGCACCATATGTACTCATTCTGGAACTATTTCAGTTCTGCAGTATTCAGGACCTTCCTTAAGCACCGATTCAGCAAGGTACTTTAAGCATATGCCTCACTTTAAGCATGCGAGTAATCTCATAAGTCTGTGGGACTAAAGGATGTCTTTAACTTCCAGTATGTGAGTAGTTCCATATATTTCACAGTTTAGCGTTAGGCACATGCTTAAAACCTTTACTGAATTGGAGCCATCTGATGTACTTGTGTCATATTAAGAACTATAATATTTACCTCAAATCATGTTACTATAGTAATATTTGGATTCATTATCAGCATATATTAACAAAGCGGTCCCTCAACTTTTCCCTTATTTATCCACTTGCAGAGTCAAATATCGTCAGGCAATATACTCTTGCATCACTTTTATGAGCCATAATCGGAATTATGGAAGCTCTAGGAGAGGGAAATGTTGTTTTATAACATTGGTACTGAGAGACGGCTATATCCCTGTAGTGAATCATCTTTCAGCTATCCTGCAGCATGATAAATCATCAACAGTTCAAAAGGATATTTTTGCCATTCTATTTTATTGTTAAATGCAATAAATACAACTGGGGAATGCAGACTTTTCTCAACTTGCAGTTTTATAAGGCTGTGCTGCTTGGGAGCAATGATTAAGCAGGGTTGTGGGCGTGTTATGAAATATTTTAGGAGCATGTGGAAACAATCTAAAACCACTAACTAGGCTTTCTGACACACCATATTACCAGTCTCCTATGAGAGGGCAGAAGACCATTTCCTTTGAAAGCTTCAGACATTCCACTTCCCAAAGTACAACATAGCCATCACCTTTAATTTTCCTAATGATATTAGCCTTTTAATATAAGATAGCACATGTTTAAAAAAGGTTAGAAGATATGTTAAAAATATAGGAATATGCTTACTGTGAATAAACTTAGGGCGAGATTTTCTTAATACTGACTTCAGTGGGAACAGAGTTAGGCCAATGCTAAGCAATTTCAAAGACCACACCATAGCATATAGGTGCAGCTTACCACTCTGATACCTCCAGTACAGTTGTGTCTCAGTTTCCCCACTGTGCCTCAAGGTCTCTTCTTCTAGAGATAGTCTTCAACAGGTTAGTTTTGTGATTTGGCCTTCTGCAAAAGCAAGAGTCCTGCCTTTCCAGAAAAGGACAAAGTCCAAATATAAAATACATAGGCCTTCCACAAATAACCCCTTCAGACCTCATTTGCAGGACCTCACTAATCTCCTGCTTTTTTGTAATAGGAGTCAAGTGATCCTCCACCCCTTGTCTGTAAGGGTGTTGACTCACTGTACTGAGTTGAGATGAAGGAAAATCACTACCTTTCTCCACTACAGACTTCAGCCTCAATACCCTAACTAATTTAATAGCCATACACTCCACTCTTCCCTCAGAGTTACTTCCTACCCTGTTCGCTTGCTTGCCTCTTAAGCCTTCACCCTTGCCCATCCACAGGCTCCTTTAGCTGCAGGTAATTACATTTAAGGAAAAACAAAACAGACAAAGATTCTTAAACCAGCAGCAGAGTCTTCTAGGAAGACTGTAGTAGACTTTCTTCAGGATTTCTAGGCTATAGCTTTCTCATTCCTGGGAACTTCTCGGCTCTGTCTCTCATGGTTGGGAATAGGACACTTCCTGTTTCCCCTGGGTCAAAGAAGCAGTTTTCTTTCAGACTTAAGGGCCTTCATGAGCTCAAGTGGAAACCTTTGCCTTAACTAGCAAGCAAAACATGTTTTGTGGAGGAAGAGCAGGGTTCAGCATATTTTGGGCTCCCCTTTTCTGCCTGATCCAGTATGGGCCCCCTTCACACTTAAGTATTAAAAGGAAGAAATCCTAATTATGATTTCACCTTCAGAATCCTTTGCCATTTCTGACAATCTCTTACAGACTGAGTTTTCCCTTCTGTCCCTTTCTTGGTTGTTCCCTTTAGGAAATGTGTCTCTTCCTGTCTCTGTGTCCCCATTCATTTAAAGAAAAACGCTTGTTAACTTCCTAGAGGTTACGGGAGGAGGTGGAAGGGGGCAGGTGTGTGCATTGGGAAGGAGATGTGTGGAAATTGGATTTTTAAAAAAAGTTACATATGTAAGCTACAAAAAGAAAAGTAGTATCTTTAGATAAGGAGAAAGAAACAATTGTGCAACAGAAAAATAATCTACGGCTGAAGAAACTATTGGGGTAAAGAAAATGTGGGCACTAACTGCAGGAAGCTATTTTAAATAGTATAAGAAAATTACCACTTAATTCAAAATTATTTGGAAAGAAGGTAAAAAGCATTTTTTCTCCAGAATGTCTTTTCATATTTGAATATTAATGACACTAAATGCACTGACTGATTTAGACAAAGTTGAAAGACTTTTATCCTAAGCCTGTAGCATTTTTTTTATTTTCATGGTGTGGCAGAGTTGAGCCAGCACTCTGATCACTACAACTCCAGTTAGTTGCCCTGACATACAGCTGACTACCAGAACTCTGCCCACTTGATAGATTGAGATGGGCTGCAGGAAGTTAAAAGGCTAATAAGGTCATTAGTCCAGATGGTACAAAAGGTGCAAAAAGGAAGGGTGGAGGAGGAGGAAAGCCTGAGTCAGAGGAGAGTGTGGGTCTGTGTTTGCCTCAGGAGCTGAGGGCATAAGACTACATAGGGTATGTCTACACTACGAACTAAGGTCTAATTTATAGAAGTCGGTTGTTTAGAAATCATTTTTATAAAGTCGATTGTGTGTGTCCCCACACAAAATGCTCTAAGTGCATTAAGTCGGCGGACTGTGTCCACAGTACCGAGGCTAGCGTCGACTTCTGGAGCGTTGCACTGTGGGTAGCTATCCCACAGTTCCCGCAGTCTCTGCCGCCCACTGGAATTCTGGGTTGAGATCCCAATGCCTGATGGGGCAAAAACAGTGTCGCGGGTGATTCTGGATACATGTCGTCAGGCCCCCAGTCCCTCCCTCCGTGAAAGCAACGGTAGACAATCGTTTTGCACCTTTTTTCAGCCCAGACGCCATAGCACTTGGATCATGGAGCCCGCTCAGATCACCGTGGCAATTATGAGCACTATAACCACCACGTGCATTATCCTGGAGTATATGCAGAACCAGAACCTGCCAAAGCAAAACAAGCGAGGAGGCAACAGCAGCGCAGTGACGAGATTGATGAGGAAATAGACATGGACATAGACTTCTCACAAAGTATGGGCCCCAGCAATGTGAAAATCATGGTGGTAATGGGGCAGGTTCATGCCGTGGAACGCCGATTCTGGGCCCAGGAAACAAGCATAGACTGGTGGGACCGCATAGTGTTGCAGGTCTGGGACAATTCCCAGTGGCTGCGAAACTTTCGCATGTGTAAGGGCACTTTCGTGGAACTTTGTGACTTGCTTTCCCCTGCCCTGAAGCGCCAGAATACCAAGATGAGAGCAGCCCTCACAGTTGAGAAGCGAGTGGCCATAGCCCTGTGGAAGCTTGCAACGCCAGACAGCTACCAGTCAGTCGGACATCAATTTGGAGTGGGCAAATCTACTGTGGGGGCTGCTGTGATTCAAGTAGCCCACGCAATCAACGACCTGCTGATATCAAGGGTAGTGACTCTGGGAAATGTGCAGGTCATAGTGGATGGCTTTGCTGCAATGGGATTCCCTAACTGTGGTGGGGCGATAGACGGAACCCATATCCCTATCTTGGCACCGGAGCACCAAGCCAGCGAGTACATAAACCGAAAGGGGTACTTTTCAATGCTGCTGCAAGCACTGGTGGATCACAAGGGACGTTTCACCAACATCAACGTGGGATGGCCGGGAAAGGTACATGACGCTCGCGTCTTCAGGAACTCTGGTCTGTTTCAAAAGCTGCAGGAAGGGACTTTCTTCCCAGACCAGAAAATAACCATTGGGGATGTTGAAATGCCTATAGTTATCCTTGGGGACCCAGCCTACCCCTTAATGCCATGGCTCATGAAGCCATACACAGGCAGCCTGGACAGTAGTCAGGACCTGTTCAACTATAGGCTGAGCAAGTGCAGAATGGTGGTAGAATGTGCATTTGGATGTTTAAAAGCGCGCTGGCACAGTTTACTGACTCGGATAGACCTCAGCGAAACCAATATTCCCATTGTTATTACTGCTTGCTGTGCGCTCCACAATATCTGTAAGAGTAAGAGGGAGACATTTATGGCGGGGTGGGAGGTTGAGGCAAATCGCCTGGCCGCTGATTACGCACAGCCAGACACCAGGGCGGTTAGAAGAGCACAGCAGAGCGCGGTGCGCATCAGAGAAGCTTTGAAAACCAGTTTCATGACTGGCCAGGCTACGGTGTGAAAGTTCTGTTTGTTTCTCCTTGATGAACCCCTCCCCCCCCGGTTCACTTTACTTCCCTGTAAGATAGCCACCCTTCCCTCCCCCATTCAATCACCGCTTGCAGAGGCAATAAAGTCATTGTTACTTCACATTCATGCATTCTTTATTAATTCATCACACAAATAGGGGGATAACTGCCAAGGTAGCCCGGGAGGGGTGGGGGAGGAGGGAAGGACAAGGACACACTAAAACTTTAAAACTTATTGAAGGCCAGCCTTCTGTTGCTTGGGCAATCCTCTGGGGTGGCTGGGTGGCCGGAGGCCCCCCACCGTGTTCTTGGGCGTCTGGCGGGTGAGGAGGCTATGGAATTTGGGGAGGAGGGCTGTTGGTTACACAGGGGCTGTAGCGGCGGTCTGTGCTCCTGCTGCCTTTCCTGCAGCTCAACCATACGCTGGAGCATATCAGTTTGATGCTCCAGCAGTCGGAGCATCGACTTTTGCCTTCTGTCAGCAATCTGACGCTACCTCTCCTTTTCAGCCCGCCACTTACTCTCTTAAGGATTCAGCCCGCCACCTCTCCTCGCGTTCATATTGTGCTTTTCTGCACTCGGACATTGTCTGCCTCCACGCATTCTGCTGTGCTCTGTCAGCGTGGGAGGACATCTGGAGCTCCGAGAACATGTCATCCCGAGTGCGCTTTTTTCACCTTCTAATCTTCGCTAGCCTCTGCGAAGGAGAAACATTTGCAGCTGGTGAGGGAAAAGGGAGATTGGTAGTTAAAAAGACACATTTTAGAGAACAATAGGATCATTCTTTCCTGTTAAACCTTGCTGTTCACATTACACAGCACATATGCTTTCGTTACAAGGTCGCATTTTGCCTTATATTGAGGGCCTGCCGGTTTGGTGTGAGAGATCACTCACGCAGTGCCAGGCAACAGAATTCGGTTTGCAGGCAGCCATGGTAAGCCACAGTCTTTTGGCTTCTTTAACTTTCATAACATGTGGGAATGGTTTCAAACAGCAGCGCCCTCATTTCCCATACTAAGCGGCCATTGAGTTGGCCATTTAAAATGGGTTGGCAATTTAAAAGGAGGGGCTGCGGTTTGTGGGTTAGCATGCAGCACAAACCCAACTAACCCACCCCTCCCCCCAAACACCCAATTCTCTGGGATGATCCCTTCACTCCTCCCCCCACCGCGTGGCTAACAGCGGGGAACATTTCTGTTCAGCCACAGCCAAACAGCAGAGCAGGAACGGGCCCTCTGAATGTCCCCTTAATACAAGCACCCTATTTCAACCAGGTGACAATGAATGATATCACTCTCCTGAGGATACCACAGAGAGATAAGGAATGGATGTTGTCTGAATGCCAGCAAACACCGGGACCATACGCTGCCATGCTTTGTTATGCAATGATTCCAGACTACGTGCTACTGGCCTGGCGTGTTAGTGTCCTACCATGGCGGATGGAATAAGGCAGCACTGCCCAGAAACCTTTTGCAAAGGCTTTGGGAGTACATCCAGGAGAGCTTTCTGGAGATGTCCCTGTAGGATTTCTGCCCCATCCCTATACACGTTAACAGTCTTTTCCAGTAGCTGTACTGGCTGCGAATGCCAGGGCAAATTAATCATTAAACATGCTTGCTTTTAAACCATGTGTAATATTTACAAAGGTACACTCACCAGAGGTCCCTTGTCCACCCTCAGGGTCCAGGAGCACGCCTTGGGTGGGTTCGGGGGTTACTGGCTCCAGGTCCAGGGTGAAAAACGTATCCTGGCTGTTGGGGAAACCGGTTTCTCCGCTTCCTTGCTGTGAGCTATCTTCAATCTCTTCATCTTCATCTTCCTCGTCCCCAAAACCCGCTTCCCTGTTGCGTGATTCTCCATTGACGGAGTCTCTAGCATGGCATGCAGCTCAGCATAGAAGCGGCATGTCTGTGTCTCTGACCCGGACCTTTCGTTTGCCTCTCTGGTTTTGTGGTAGGCTTGCCTTAGCTCCTTAATTTTCACGCGGCATTGCTGTGTGTCCCTGTTATGGCCTCTGTCCTTCATGCCCTTTGAGACTTTTTCTAATGTTTTGGCATTTTGTTTACTACAACGGAGTTCAGCTAGCACGGATTCGTCTCCCCATATGGTGAGCAGATCCCGTACCTCTCGTTTGGTCCATGCTGGAGTTCTTTTGCGATCCTGGGACTCCATCATGGTTACTTGTGCTGATGAGCTCTGAGTGGTCACCTGTGCTCTCCACACTGGGCAAACAGGAAATGAAATTCAAAAGTTCGTGGGCCTTTTCCTGTCTACCTGGCCAGTGCATCCGAGTTCAGATTACTGTCCAGAGCGGTCACAATGGTGCACTGTGGGATAGCTCCTGGAGGCCAATACCGTTGAATTTCATCCACACTAACCCTAATTCGAACCGGCAATGTCGATTTCAGCGCTACTCCCCTCGTCGGAGGTGGAGTAAAGAAATTGATTTAAAGAGCCCTTTAAGTCGAAAAAAAGGGCTTCATTGTGTGGACGGGTCCAGACTTAAATCGAGGTAACGCAGCTAAATTCAACCTAAAATCGTACTGTAGACCAGGCCACAGTCTCTAAATGTGGTGGAAAAGAACACGGTAAATAAACTGTCTGAAGTATTTTACTTGAAGAAGGTGTCTGAGGTGTTTGTGGGCTGGAAAGTAAGTAGGAGTGAATCTGCCCTACCATGCATAGACAGGACTAATCCATCTGTTAATATAATGTACTGTGTCTGCAATACTAGTGATTTAAGTATTAATAAAGATAGTGGGAACTTTAAACCTATCTTAAACTGCTCCTATTTCACATAAGTATCATTTACCTTTGATGTTCAGGCTAATTCTTTATTTACTGCACTCCATGCAGTACTTATTGACCTTCTAGATTAGTCTTTTGTGGGGTACTCTATGAACACTTTGCTGTAGTTAAGTTGAATTATATTCTGAGATTCTCTATCAACTCCATTTGTTTCAAATTTGTGAGGTATAATTTTCCTTTTTGTGAGCCCTTGCTGACTATCCTCAATAAAATCATACTTTTTCAAGAGCTCTCCAATTTTGTTCCTAATTAATGTTCACCAGAGATGGATGAACTAGTTCAGATAAAATAATAATTGAACTGAAACATTAGACAGACCTGCTTTTGAAAGTCTTCATTTGTGAGCATTGAAACAAAAATTTTATTTCATGTCATCTCTGAGAATAGTGTACATGTTCCATGTATGATTAAAGATCCACCAGTCCCCTTCATGGACACCTCATTCCTGTTATTTCTTCAAGATACGTTTACTATTTTAACACTTGTGCAATCTTTTTATTCTTTGCCTTTCAATTTCTGACTTTTTTACTCATTGATTTTAATGATGTCCTCTTCTGGACAGGGGCCTTGATCCTGCAAAGACTTATTTATGCACATGCTTAACTTTATGCCTTCTGACCAGTCCGATTGACTTAAGCATGCATTTAACTTTATGCACACTGAAGTCTTGCTAATTAAGGCCTGATCAGGATAGCCCTATTACTGGCACCAAATTCTTTTCAGAAATGACAAATTATAAAACAGATACACATAAAACAATGTTGGTGAGAATTTGTCCTACATTCTTTGCATACCCAAAATTACTGAACAAACAATAAAGATTGGGCCTAATTAGATTTTTTGACTACTTTCTTCCTGTTTTGTCTTGGTTTTAATCCATAAAGTTGTACATCTCAGTGAGTTGTCACATGTGTTGGCCATAAAACATACTTTAATGGATAAATAAAATATTTTGTACAGTGCCTAAATTGTCAATGATTAACCATGAAAGGGCCCTTCAGAGTTGAACTTTTTTCCTTTTCCATTCACATCTGTCTTTTTTCCTTTAATGAAATAAATCAAGAGAAATTAAATTGAAAGAACATTTACAAAGATAATTATGTGACTAGAAAGACATCTCCCCACTCCAGCTGCTTTCCTAAGGCCCCAGTGCTACACAAACACTTGCACGTGTACTTAATTTTACTAACAGGACTAGTTCCATTTAAATCAATAAACTACTCACACCAGTAAAATTAGGCAGAGGCATAAGTTAGATCAGGGCTTAACATTACCATTTCTACTAGGCGAGAAATGCTACTATATATATATATATATATATATACACACCAAATTTCTTTACCTCTTTTACCAAATTAAGGGTTTAGATTTTCAAGATGAGAAAATGAAGGAATTTCAAAACCTTATTTTTCACTAAAACCCCCAGATCTAAACTCCTCCAGATTCTTGAGAAATTCTGATCCAGAGCACAATCCACACTTCATGACTAGTCCCTAGCTCAAGAGTGGCAAATCTAAACACCTTCTCAATCTAGGAATGTTTAATTACAGCTCCATATTTCAAAATTCCCTCCCTTATTGAGTTTTTTCCCATTGTTTCATGTTCCTCAGCTCAGACAATGAGATCAGATTATATCATTTCACTTTTTTAATGCAAATGTTTCTAATCCATTCCCCTTTCCAGTTCTCAAACTAGCACAATAACAAAACCTTGGATATTTAACCACTGCAAAGCAATATTTATTTTTTAAATTCTTTCCATTGACATCAGTCTTGTAATCTTTCCTTTTGGGTGTAGGTTTGGTAAAGACAAAATCTTCAGAATTTGGGACAGGTTTTACATGCCAATATCCCTTTAAGAAATACACTCTGTCCTCTCACTGCTGCTTTCAACTAAGATGATTGCCTGTCAAAATATCTCATCTGTAGGCTTTTGATTTTTCTAAACTGTTCAGTACGAGGAAGTTGATCAAGGTTTCTATTTCTAATTGCTCAATAAGCTGATCTCATACTCTGTTAGCTATGTGAAATATAGTACTGTGTTTCACACAAGTCAAATATATCTATGAGCTTGATGTCCTTGCATTAACTTTAATGGGAATAGGATTGGACATTTATACCCCAATCTGCAAACACTTTATATGTAGACTCATAGACTTTAAGGCCAGAAGGGACCATCATGATCATCTAGTCTGATCTCCTGCTCATTTAATGATTTAAAGACTTCAAGTTACAGTGAATCCACCATTTACACTAGTTTAAACCTACAAGTGACCCAGGCTCCATGCTGCAGAGGAAGGCAAAAAGCAAACAAACAAAAAACAAAAACAACCAACACCAAAAACTAGGGTCTCTGCCAATCTGACCCAATGGAAAATTCCTTCCCAACCCCAAATATGGTGATCAGTTGGACCCTGAACATTTTTGGCAAGACTCAACAGCCAGACACTTTCTCTGTAGTAACTCCAAGCTCTCTCCATCTAGTGTCCCATCACTGGCCATTGGAGATATTTGCTACTAGCAGTCGCAGATCTGCATAACTATTCAATGGAGTAGTCCCATGGAAATTAATGAGACCATTCATGCATTTGCCAGACTGGGGACCTTAAGTTGTAATCTTTAAGGGGCTTGGAATATACCTGATTCTGTAAAGCACTCCCTGTATAAATTATTTAAGTGATTTTAATTATACAGAAATGTGTGGATATATACATATGCCCATATGTAGGCTCACTTTAATTACTTCATGGAGGAGCCACCCTACCTTACACTACTGGCAAAAGAAAGAGTGTGCCATTGCCATTCTTCACACAGGCAATGTAAATTCAGCCAACCAGTCTGTCTCCAAATACACAAATCAATATCCACTGTAGCACAGCCCACTTGAATTCAACAGTTCACAGCTGTTTGATTGGCTGTCCTGTGTGTATTCTCATGTAATCTATAAATCCTCTTTATGCATGCATAGAAACAGCACCTGCTATAATCCAACCAAGGCTAATAATTCAATGTGCCACAGATTTTGTATAATTGTAGACATTGATAAATCTTGAATAAGCAGAGTTCATGTGGCTCAGGCAGTTCAGGGCTCATAGCTGGAGACAGGTACAATTGTAACAACAGAAGCAAAATGTGTTTCTAATTTATGGAAAAAAAGTAAAACTTATGGATGATATGAGAGCTCTTAAAATCTGCAGGGACAGCACTATTAACACCAAGTCAATCTATTTTAGTAATAGGAAAATACCAACTACCTGATGATAAATCCATAATGCAAGGGAAGACCTTTCATTTAGAGTGGCGAGAGCTAGGACAGGCAAAACATGTCGTTCTATACCAGAGCAGGCCCACTATCAATCACTTACTCTGAAAGTATATTTAAATGGCGTAAGTGGTGGTGTTCACTGTTTGCTGCAGGTAATATGAATTCTCTGGATGTTTGCAACATTATCTATTACTAAGTGAATTTCAGTATTTATTAACACATCTTTACTTTTCACTTATGAGATGACAGTGAAGAGGAGGACTAAACAAAGTGATTTCAACTCTGCATGAGCTTCTGGTGTTCTAAATCTTGTGACTTGTTGAATTGACACAGCAAATTAAAGTTGCTTCTCTCTGTGCTGATCATCTCCAAGACATGCCAGCTACTTTAGATGTGGTAAGATCAGGAAACCCTTAATTATGTTCAAGTTGAGTTAGCTAGGCAAATCAACAAACCAATTTTCTTTTCTGACTGGTCTCTTCTTGGCTCCTCTCCACAGCATGTTTTGAAGGGAGAAGAGGGAAAGAAACTTCAACAGTTGTACATGCAGTTTCTGGAATACTAGATAAATATATTACAGCAGCCACACTTTACAGATCATAAGCAAGCTTGGGGTGGATGGGAAATGTGTTGTGTTTTTTGTCATATCCGTGAGATTTAAGAGACATGAATGGTATCACAGTCTTACTTACCTGTCTAAAATATGGTCATCTGAATTTTAATAATGCTGTAGAAATTTAAAACTGATACCTTTTCAAATTGAATTAGTCTTACTTCATTTAAACAGCTGTTCTTTTGTTTCATTGTGTTTGTGTGTTGGGGGTGGGGGGGAGTTAGCAACTTTTTCTTAAAAACTGAGGCAAAATTGCTAACATCCTGGTACTCTGGGTACAACATGGGCACATACTACTTTGGAAGCATGAGTGCACACTTCTCTTTGCTCTGCAATGGGGAACAGTAAAACTAACGAAGTTTACTACAGGTGTATGACTGTAGAGTTTATGTAATTAGTAGGGGAAGAGATGGTGACTGTGCAAATTACAAAGAGCAGGAATCTGAGTGCAACACTTGCAATCCATGATACATTCTGAGACATCTTCAACAAAGCAGGAATACCAGGAGTACACCGTGGGGAGGGAAATGCAGGTCCAGACAGTTAAAGTTTCCAATTGCAGCAACCACCTTTGTCAAGAGATAGTAACTGGAATACTCCCTTACAGAAGGCCTTTCTGGATGGCTGGAGATTCCTTAACCCAATCTGTCCCTGAACCCCAAAATAAATGTTTAATGTTTCCCTAGTGGGGCACATAGGCACTGTGTACATGCATTTCAGTGCCATCTGAAGAGTTTTTCGGTCATTCAAAACTCTGCCATGGTTAGAGGAATGCTGGTCTTGTGTTTAAGGCACTAGCTTGGGAGTCAGGATATTCCTGGCTTTGCCTGGGAGTCAATTCAATTCCTTGTTTTGCCATTACTTCTTGTTTGATCTTGAACAATTCACTTAAGCCAGAATTTTGAAAACAGTTCCCCACTCACAATTTAGACTGGATTTCGAAAGAGCTCTTTTGAATTTGGCCCCACAGTATGATCCAAAGGCATTTGAAATCAAATGGAAAGACTCCTAATAACTTCAGTTTTGGACCAGGTCCTGAATCTCTCAGTGCCTCAGTTGCCCTGTAAAATGAGATTTCCTTTCTCCTACCTTTTGTCTGTCTTGCCTATTGAGGCTTCTGTGAAATTCGTGTAGGCATCCCCCTGCACTCATGTGAAGCCTGACTTCAATAGGTCTACCTGCACTCATCTTATTTCAGGATCAGGCCTTGATGGAGGTGGTTAATTTCTTGGGGCAGGAGCTGTCTTTTTCCATGTGTATGTACAGCACCTATCTCAGTTGAGGTCCCTAGGCACTATTGTAATAATAACTAATGGTAATATACTGTGACATTACCTATGGTACAGTCAGTTCTCCAATCTGGGGTGCCTTTTACACTGCTTTACTGTAAGAACATCCACTCCTAGCCAGTTCACACACAACCTCTAACATGTAAAACCACTCCTAGCTGCACAGTATTGAGGACCACTAGCTAAGCACTAATGCATTAAACTGCAGAGCAACACCAGCAAGCTCTCTAGTCCCAGGCTTTCCCCCAAAAATGTGTGTCTTGTACTGCTCAGTACCTTTCTGAACAATACAAGCTCATAGAAAGTCCATCATTTCATCAAAAGAAAATGGTAATGCCTTGTTATCCCAAATGGGGATAATCCAAACAGATTGGTTAAGATAAAACAATAAGATAAATGTATTAAAAGTCAGTATTACAAAAGAAATAAAAGATAAACTGCACACTAATGGCTAACTTAACAAACTAACAGAATTCAAAGCAGAGGTTTTCTTCACCATACGCTGCTGTAAATTTCAAAGGCTGGGGTTCCTTTCAGCCTGGGACCTCTCCCCCTTAGTTCAGTGTCCTTCGGTATTCATTGATGTCATGAGCAGAGAGATGGGAGGAGGAGTACAGTCAAGTGTTTTCCTCTCCTCTCTATAATTCAATTTTTTGGTCTAGAAACATCCTTGCTGACTCATGGTGACATACAGTCTGTTGTGGATGTGAAGTTTGAACTGTCCCTGTGATGGAATGTAAATTTCTTGTTTACACATTTCCCCCTACTAGAGAATGGCTGCTTAAGCAGGTGATAGCCCTTTAACTCCTGAGAAACTGATTTGGGCCTGCTTTTCTTAAACTTGGAGCATGTTACAGGAATGATACATAGAAGAAACTTATAAATTCATATACAATGTTGATATACATATATTACCAGGACAATAATGTTCAGCAGATTATGACATTTCTAATGATACCTCACAAGGCATACTTTGTACAAAATTTATCATAGTCGTGTAAAAGTGGTGAACATAATAGTATAGACCATCACATATACCAAGTCATGCTGCTCTAGCTTATCTGAGTGAAAACTGAGAGAAGAATGGAAGATTTTGCTCTATATGTTTTTTAGTTAAAATAGAAAACAAGCCCACACTACTTGACTATTGTTTTTTAATATCTATGTAAGAAATCAAGTCATGTTTCCTGCAAAATGGTGCTTTGTTTTCTAGGTATCTACCTTCGGGGGCTTGAAAAGTATGGGAGTCCCTTTAACCACCTTTTTCTTAACTACTCTAAATTATCTTTGAATGAATCAGGCTTCTGGGAAGAAGATGGCAACTCAGTCAGTCTTGTCAAAAAAAGATAAGATCACTTGTGTATTCTCATAATTTGTTTAGTTTTGTATTTAGTCTAAATTACTTCCTTGTAACTGGTTTTAAACTGTCTGTACCTTCTTATTATTGGATGTTAGGACTGCAACAGACTTTTGTGATGCATGTAGCTAGTGAAGTGTTCCAGAAATCTATTAAAGAGGAAATACTATTTTCTCATTTATTATATATAAACACACACATGGAATGTACTGTTGTATGTGTCTCTCACACCTAAAGACACACAGAATTGTTACTGTGTTGGTTTGGGAAATCTGTCTATTTAGAGCTTATGAATTGTTTGATATTGGGGGCTCTTCATGTATATTTGTGTCAGACAGCTGATTCCATTGTTGATGTGGTTCTCTGTTGTCCTTTTACCTCCCTGTTGGACTGAAATTCCAAGGTGGAGCAGAACAGGGTTGTTAATAAAGTGTCCCTAAACTCAGATGGCCCTCAGAAGCAATTTAGACTGAAAGCTCACTCTTGCCCAGGAGAACTGGTTTATCAGAGGAGAGATTGCCTGATAATGACATCAACTGGTAGGAGACTGGCGTCACCTGTTGCTGCTGATCAAGAGGTCACATGACTGAGGAGGCTGGAAAGTAGGGTGACCAGATGTCCCAATGTTTGGGTCTTTTTCTTATATAGGCTCCTATTACCCCTCACCCCCTGTCCCGATTTTTCACACTTGCTGTCTGGTCACCCTACTGGAAAGCAATTGTTTTACTCTAGCTCAGGGGTCGGCAACCTCTGGCACGCGGCTCGCCAGGGTAAGCACCCTGGCGGGCCGGGCCAGTTTATTTACCTGCCGCGTCGGCAGGTTCGGCCGATCGCGGCTCCCACTGGCCGCGGTTCACCGCTCCGGGCCAATGGGGGCAGCGGGAAGCGGCGCGGGCGAGGGCCCGGCCCGCCAGGGTGCTTACCCTGGCGAGCCGCGTGCCAGAGGTTGCCGACCCCTGCTCTAGCTCTTTGGCCATTTTCATCAGTTCAAGCTGAGGGGAGCTGTTGCAGGAGCCTGATAAGGCAGAAGTGACCTCTACCTACTGGAACACAGATGAATACCCCCCTCCCCCCATATCCCAAGGACTCCCAAATGGAAGGGTGAGCTGGAGTGGGGGGCATTAGGTTCAGGGTGTTTGTTTTCTAAATGATGCGTACTCTCTTCTGCTTTATCTTGCAAAAGTAAATGGTGTTTAGAATCCTGTACAAAGTCCACGTGTCTGTTTGCTTTCACTGTCACCTGCCTCTGAAGAGGTGAACTATGAACCAGAAGGCTCACACCTTTTGGTGGGGTTCAGGGGCATATGCCAGAGCTGCTCATGAAGCAGAACTACAGTCTCAGTCTGAGGGTTCGCAGTGCTCAGAGTGGTATTGGACACAAGGGGTGCACATGGAGTTCTTGCCCAAAGCCAGGGACAGTACCTAAACTCTGCCTGGCCCCAGAAAGCTGAGCATGCAGGATTCAGCAGTTGGATCCCCTCACAGAAATCTGGTGAGTGTACAGCATAGGGAGCTTGACTAGATCTGTTGCAGTTAGCTAAAATTTAACTTGGGCTGCCTGGATTCATTCTGGTCTCTGGTGGCATGGAGCTCCCTGTTTGAAGGGACCCTTAGCTATGAAGGCCAGCCACTATCTCTTCATGGTTTAATCCTAGATATTGATAGCCATTGTGAACTTTAAGGCTGTTAATGGGCTAATCCTGTGCCCATTCCTCAGCAACTTCCTCTCCCAACCTGGCATGCTGTAGGATTCATAGTTTTATTAACATTAATACATAAATCTTTCATGTGAAGCAGTTAGGGTTGCTACACACACAGGATGCTTTATGCAAACCCACAAGCAAGGAAATGGAAAGATGAGCTGCTTAACAGTACTTACCTCTGCTTCTCCATCCACAAACACAACCTTACCATTAACACAACTACCACATACCACTATGCACTGTGGCTGTAAGCCTGCGTCCCTTTCATGCTTCTGTGAAGCCCTCTATACCAAATTACTTTCTTTCAAGGTGCATACAACCAAGAGTTAGAGTATTTTATGTTTGTATCTTTCTGGAAGGTTGCAACATAATACTACTCTGATTCTTAGAATTTAGAACCCCAAAATGGGGAGAAAAAAAGCAGTCTGCTTCCTGAAGCACAACTTTGACTCAGGTTGCATATATCTTTAGAGAGCCCGGAGGCCTGTGAGCAGAACTAATAACCCCCTAGAAAAATGATAGCTTATAGTTCTAACACAGTCTTCCATATACTCAACCCAGCAATAGTAGTTGTGGATGTTTTGTGCAGTATTTGGTTGTTCAAAATGATATTTAGAGGGGGTAATGGAAGACTGGCATCCCTCATGTGGCAGACTTAAGAATAGAACAGTGCAGCTTCTGCCAGAAAATTTTTTATGTGCACCCAACCCCCATCAGCTAATCAGGTTTGTGTGCTCAGTGTATGCAGTCTGTTATAAAGTGACCAGTAGCTTAAAATGGACATAAATGCAACTTTGAAAACAAAACAGAGGACCCATTGCTCCTGAGCTCCTCAGGATCCTGCTCTCTACTCTATTTTGTACAGAGAGACAATGTTGTAAAGAAATATCAATCAACAATGAAAAGCAGAATTACCCAGGGAAAAAGTTATCAGAGTCCAAACTCAAAGACTTCCTATTAGAGAAGCTAAACAAAAACTAAATTTATAGTTCCTAAAAAGTGTACTTGGTTGAAGTTCATTAGGAAACAGGCCAGTTCATTAGTGACCAGTTCATTAGGAAACAGGAATTTATGTCTCATTTTTAAGACCACTTTAATATGCAGGCTAACTAGTCAAAATGGGTAACTCCAATACATAAAATCATAGCCCCTGCAAAATGGTGTGGGGGGGAATGTTCAGATTGCATAAGTGCAGTCCACTAATAACCTTAAACGTCAGGGCCAGTACCTTGAAAATGAATCCAGTAATGAAGAGGAAGTCAGTGGACGTGGTGAAGAACTTGCACTATAGGCCCTGTTAAACATGTTCTGCTTTGGAGGGAGGTACCAAGTGATGGACTAATTATAGCTTCCCCCCACCCTACACCTTCATCCTCAGGTAGAGTGAGTTACAGTAGACCACCAGCACTGAGATAGGACATGCATGGATTCTATGGCTTGGTCTGTCCCTGAGGGAAAATCATGAAGGGGTTTTTAGTAAGTTTTGTTATTTTGGTGTCCAGCATCAATGTGCCTCGTAGAACAGAAGGCCACTTGATCACTTGTGGATATATGCCTTGAACTGAGAGTCAGGGCATACTATTTTTAAATACAGCTTTTTTAAATGCTCCCCCCTTCTAATCGCCATCACATCAGTCTTTCCCGGATCAATTATGGACCAGCTGTCTCTATTCAGCTTCCAGTTTGCTGGGTATACTGAGATAGCTCTGAGATACTTCATGCAGATGTTACTAATGATACGCAGAACTCTTTGTCAGTGTAGATCATGGATTCTCACAGTCTCCACTAGCAGCTTCAAATCAATGTTGAATAGGAGAGGTGAGAAGATATGGCCTGGGGGGACTACACAAATTAGGGCCTGCATGCAGGAGTAACTGTCCATCAACACATTCTAGGATCTGCCAGGGAATGACAAGCATAGCCAGGCTGAAGTAACCCTGGTTACCACTGCCAGGTTTTACAAGTGGGTCAGCAATACTTTATGGTGGACGGTGGTGGACGGCAGCTTGAGAATGAGTAGTGTCAGCAGAGACATTCATGGTGATAAGGATGTTCTCTACCAGGGTAGCTACAGCTGTTTCTGTGCCATGACTCAAGCTGAAGTCCTGTGGGGGAGGATCTAGAATATTAGTGGTGAGCAGATGTTCCTGGGGCCTGCTTGTTAACTACTCAGGTTTTGCCGAGGAATGGGAAAGTAGCAACCAGGTGTTAGGGGGTTGGTTCATGTGACTGATTTTTTTATAGTAGGCCAGACTATTGCACATTTCAAAGTAGTGGAAATAATGTCTTCCCTAAGGAAAGTATTGATTGTCTCCCTCAGCAGTGGGCTAAGGTGTGCATCACTGACTTTTGCTAGCCAGCAGGAGCACGGGTCCATTTCACCAAGATTTTTCCATGGGGCTTCAGCAACTCTCTCTGGGTGAATTGGATGAAATTTGTCAAAAATGATGGGATAATTGCTGCCTGCTGCATTGAAATATTTCCCTCTTGATTTGAGAGGCTGTCACACATTTGATTAATGTTCCTCTGTGAAAGAAGAGAAGAGCTTCTGAAAGCAGGTGGTACTTGGCTCTTTGGTTGGTTGAGGGGAGGCAGGCTGCCTTTATATATGTGGAGGATGGAACTATATTTGGGCCTCACTGTCTGTAAGGTACTTTAGATCCAAGCATGCAGAGTGCCAGTAGAAAGGCTGGAGTCAGGAAAATGCGAGGTTCATGTTTACACACGTCACACTATGCAAATAGGGTTTTATTTTTGGGATTCTGGTTTGACCCTGACACTAGTTTGGGAAATATCTGTAGCTGCATCTCCTTTCACATATAGCTTTAAAAGTGGTAAATAATAAAGCATACAGGGTAGCTCCGATGTTTCCCTAGGGTTCCTGAGTGTAACACTCCATTTCTAAAGTGTTGAGCTTAAATAGTCTGTTTCACCTAATTAGCTCACAATCCAGAAGTGTCTCTGAGCTATTTCTGAAACTTGTCTAGGAATTAACCCTGGAAAGCTCAATCCGTTTTCTGGCTTGGTGGATGCTCCTAAGGCAGGGTGCTTCATGACTTCCCCTCAAAGAAATGTACAACCTGTCAGTGTTTATATAGCAAATTATAAAACAATCAATTTGTAAGTACCTACAGGAATTTGTCAAGAACAAATCATGCCAAATCAACTTCATTTTCTCCTTTGACAGGGTTCTGGCCTAGTAGATTGGGGTGGGAAAAGGGGAAGCTGTAGACATGATATATCTTGATTTCAGTAAGGTTTTTGACAGTCCTACACGACCACATTTCCCTAGTTTGCTTATGAGACTGTCTAGATGAAATTACTATAACACCTGCACAACTGTTGAATGGCCCTACCCAAATAATAGTTATCAATGGTTTGCTGTCAAACAGGGAGGACAAATTAAGTATGGCCCTGCAGGGGTCTATCTTTGGTCTCGTACTCGTCAATATTTTCATTAATGACTTGGATACTGGAGTAGAGAGTATACTTATAAAATTTGCAGATGAATTTAAGATGGGAGGGGTTAAAGTCACTTTGGAGGACAGGATTAGAATTCTAAACAACCTTGACAAATTGGAGAATTGGTCTGAAATCAACAAGATGAAATTCATTAAAGATAAGTACAAAGGACATGACTTAGGAAAGAAAAAAAAAATTCAACTACATCAGGGGTCCCCAACGTGGTGCCCGCGGGGGTCATGGCGCCCGCTGGGGCGTCTAAGTGCACCCGCGTACTGGCCGGCGGACAAGCATCCGCCAAAATGCTGCCGACAAGCAGCGTCATCCAGAGGCGTCACCGCCGAAATGCCGCCTCTGGATGACGCTGCTTGTCGGCAGCATTTCGGTGGCAACGCCTATTGACGTTGCCGGTGGCATTTCGGTGGGTGCTTGTCCACTGCCACGGTCCTCCGTGGCTCGTTGTCTGGCGCCCGCCAGATGAAAAAGTTTGGGGACCACTGAACTACATGATGGGAAATAACTGGTTAAGTGGTAGTACTGCTGAAAAGGGTCTGGGGGTTATAGTGGATCACAAATTGAATAAGAGTCAACAATGTGATGCAGTTTCAAAAAAGGCTAATATCATTCTGGGGTATATTAGTAGGAGTGTCATATGTAAGACACAGCAGGTAATTCTCCTGCTCTACATGGCACTGGTGATGTCTCAGCTGGAGTATTTTGTCCAGTTCTGGGCACCACACTTCAGGAAAGATAAAGACAAATGTGAGAGTATGGCAAATTCCCCTCTATCCCCAAATTTATCCGCTGGCCAAGCAAGCAAATAGCAGTGATAAAACCCAGTTTTGTAGCATTCAAAAAATTAGACATTTATATGGATAATGAGAATATCCAAAGGTTTATATTAAATGGAATATTCAATGTAAGGAATATAAACCCACATGTTCATGATATAAGCTGTATGTGTGCTGCTGCTGTGCACATCTATGTTCAGAGACAGAAGGACCAGCATAAGCCACCCATGTTATACAATGCAACCCTCTGCATTTTGTAGGTCTATATTACTTAACGTGCACTAATATTGTACTAATCTACTTTGAGATGGGCTAGTGTCAAGGATCTCTAAAGAAAAACTCTGTGGCATAATTAAGACACATTGTTTTCTTTTCTGTGCTCCTATTTTTTTAATATCTCCTTTTCACTCAAACTGTTGCTTCAGAATTAGATGTTGATGGAGTTTCTGGCATGAACAATGATCAGTGGTGCATAATCTCAGTTAAAGATGAGAGCCTACTGCACAATGGGAAGAAGTCTTCCCAGTATAAATCTGGTACTTTAAAAGCCAAAGCTTCCACAACAGGGAGATAAAGAATAACTCAAAGTCCAAGCATGACATTCATTTATTTCCAAGGAGGTTTTTAAAAAATATTTATTTCTTTGTTTTTCCCTTTAAATACTCTGAAGTTTTAATGAAAACTCCGCAAATAGACGATGGGCCAACTGATCTCCCTATTCTCATTAAGCAGTACTTCACTCTGCAGTTAGTCCCCATGAAATCAAAGGTTTTTTGTTTAGGAATTGTTATTACAATTGTATGTCAAAGTTAGGATGTGCTGTAAAAACTACAAGACTCTAGGCTTACCGTGCTAAGAAAGATGTTGTTAAATACTCCACTCAATTTCTCTCTCTTTATCATTAAATATAATCCACCTAGGATTATCATGGGGGCACAGTTATGGAAAAGTTAATGTTTCCTGAACAAGACAACTCCCCCTCAATTACATATATATTTATTTTGGAGGAACAAAACCACCTTTTCCTTGCCTACAAAGGTCCCCTTTTCCTTGGCACTGTATGAAATAGTTGGTTCCTGCACGGTTAGGCTTTTGCAGTTGCTCCCCTGCCCCATCACTTTTCTGCTTAGATTTAGGTTATAAGCAATTTTTTAGAATGCATGGATGAACTGTTCAATCTGATTCAGATTTTAAAATAGTTTTCAGATAGCCTGGCAGATTTTAGAGGCATTCAATTGCTTGTGAGAAGTTTGTCTGACTCTACTTTTCTAAACAGGATAAAAAAAGTTGTTAATATTTTCAGAAATGTTTGCCATTAAAACTCCCACTTTGGGCCAAATCCTGACCCCAGCATGAGTAACTGGGCTGTGCATTGAGGAGTTAGGCAGTGAATGGGAAGGAAGGAAGGAAGGAATCCTCTGTGCCAGATGCTCCATGACTGCAGCAACCCTTGCAATCATTCAACACGCTCATATATACGTAGAATCATAGGGCTGGAAGGGACCTTGAGAGGGCATCTAGTCAAGTCACCTGCACTCAAGGCAGGACTAAGTATTATTTAGACCATCTTTGAGAGGTGTTTCTCTAACCTGTTCTTAAAAATCTCCCGTGATGGAGATTCCACAATCTCCCTAGGCAATTTATTCCAGTGCTTAACCACCCTGACAGTTTGGAAGTTTACATGGAGAGCAATAGCCAATGAAGTCATGTAAGGCCAGAATTTCATCTTAGTTGCATCACTGCAAATCTGGAGTACCTCCACTGACCTCAATTGAGTCAATCTGGATTTACATTGGTGTAACCAAAAGCAGAACATAGCTCATAGTCACAGATCCATTGACACTGACTCTTCCCCTGTGTTTCCAAACCTATCCAGCCCACTGAGGAGCAGGAAGCCACAACAGAGTGCAGTTCCACAGCACATAAATGCCATATGTGCTCTCCAAATCTCCTCACATTTGGGGGTCTTTGTGTCTGTTGGGGGGCAGGATTTATTTCCCTAATGCACAGAATATAATCTTATTGGATGAGAGATCTTGTTCACCTGGTTAATTTAGTTTTACAGCTAGCCAGCAACAGCCTCACTAAAAGAGTCCCTAGCTGCAAGTTATTCTTTCTTCCTTTGAGAAAGAGTGATGTTTATGATCTTATTGTGTTTTGCTTGGGGCCATCTTTGTCTGTTGATCCCCAATCACCAGGTCTATGTTGCTGTTGTCAAAGTTTTCAGATCCTCTGTTACTACTTTAATTCTGCTTTACACATGTAAATTCACTTCAAACATTTACTAGAAGCTTTTAAAAAATAACGGGTCTGATTCTCCATTTCCCTTCCCCTAGTGTACATGAGTACAGAGCAGGTGGAAATCAGAATGGTATCATTTTGCCCTCACTTTGCACAGATGTAAATGATCATCCTTGGGTCAAGGTAACAGAGAACCATGCTGTGACACTAAGCACCCTGTATTTCCCCCCACATGCTACTGTAACAAACTTTGTACAAGATATGCTTTGTAAAGTAGCACATGAAAACTAATAACTCTCTGATCATTTATCTTCTTATATGATGTATGCCAGAAGGTGTACAAAAAGTTATAAATATATGCTGGAATTATGACTAAAGTGTGTTTTAAACTAGGCATGTTAGGGGGAGTTAGTTAGACAAAGGAATGTGTATTTGATTCTCTGACCAGCCTGATGCTCAGACAAAGACAATGAAGGTCCATATTTACATATAAGCAGTAAACAAGACTACCAAGACAGCAGGGAGAGGAGATAACAGGAAACAGAACAATTCGCATTTCAGCAAAAAAGAAAGAGAAAAAGTATGGAGCTTCCTTCACCACCAGACTCCATCACTTTCCTCACGGCTTGAATAAACTTTACTTTTGAGGGCACAGGCGGCCCAAGTTTTAGATTTTTAGATGGGTATTTTCTCTTTTATTTTCTTATAACCCTTTCTAATTTTATCCCTTATACTTAAAATCCTATTTTCTTTTGTTTTGACTATTAGTCTAAACCACCAGTACTGTGTTTGAAATAAAGTGAATGTTAATTCAGATAAAATGGCAAGCTAGTGGGTTTTGTGTCTTTAGAGGAACAAAAAAATCTTATTATTTCTCTGAACTGTCCAGGAGAGGGCTAGGCACTATATGCTTTTGGGGAAATTTTGGGATTGGGAGTGTGTTGGGGTTACCCTGCAAGTAGTAACCAAGGCTGGTGGAAGCCAGAGTGGGACTGTGGGGTTATAGACTGGCTGCTGGGGTCAGAGGTGCTGAATGAGAGCTATGTAGCATGCAGACACTCAAAGTGTGACCTGCACACTTGTAGGCTGGTTGTGAGTATTCCAGGCTAGGAGCTACAGCAGCAGAGCATTGTTAGGCACCCAGGGTTGCTGGGCAAGTGGTGACACAACCCCTCACTGGTTTGGTTTTTCTCCCCTCCCTGCAAACACCATCTGACAGGCCCAGTGCTTTCTACTGAAATAAAAAAGGTATCCGTTCCCTTAAAAATAGAAGTATATTAAATAGAGCTTGAATGTGTTTTATACTGTGATGGACACTGGGAAGCAAAACATTTACCTTCGTCTGTGAGGCTCCAATTATAATTATGGATTTAGATGTATGTATAGCTCATAGCTTTTCATAAAATCAAAACAAATCTTCAAAACACTATTTTGTTACTTTTCTTCCTTGACTTCAGAAAAATGTAGTATTTTGGGGCAGGGGGCAGAAAATGATAGGTACTTTCATGTTTATTAAAATATTCAAGTAATGGGCACTTGTGTTTGTGATCTGTTTAACTTCTAATGGTACAAATGACTGCTATAACTTTAGAAGTGAAAGTGAATTGTACACTCTTACCAAAGCGTTTTACAGTAGAACCTCAGAGTTATGAACTGACCAGTCACCCATACACCTCATTTAGAACCATAAGTACACAATCGGGAAGCATCAGAGATGACCAAAAAAAAAGCAAACACAGTACAGCACTTTGTTAAACATAAACTACTAAAAAAGGGGAAGCAGCATTTTTCTTCTGCATAGTAAAGTTTCAAAGCTGTATTAAATCAGTGTTAGTTGCAAACTTTTGAAAGAACAAACAATGTTTTGTTCAGAGCCACGAACATTTCAGAGTTACAAACAACCCCCATTCCTGAGGTGTTCGTAATTCTGAGGTTCTACAGTATAGCTTTTAAAGTGTGCTAGCTTTAGAAATGCTGTGTAGGATCAGAAAAAAGTGGTAGGTGAAACTAAAAAATGGAGAGTATTAAATTGTATTCTTTAAGAAGCAAAGTTCATTGAATTAGTTCAGATTATGGGATGAGGAAGAAGCGCTCACACATGGAGTGAAGTATAATTGGATAAACAAGGGGCAATTTGGTCATTAGACAGGCTAGATATAAGTGGGGTTTTTTATGATAGACTGGAACACTTCCAGTGGAATGTCTTTGCTTTTGCTATATTTGAAAGGCAAAACCCTATCCATAACTAACATGAAGCACATAGGAGTGTAGAGGGAAGAGGAACTGGGCCAGCTGGTAGAGTTGTTTCACCAGCACAGGACATGATGGTTCTGGGAGAGGATGGAGAGTGATGCATTGCCAACGCCAGGCACATTTCTCCTTTGAAAATGAGGACTTTGTACTTGTGCTTACTATGGTCTGCAGCCCACAGTGGATGTACTAGCCTATTGGAACCGTGGTTATATTCCCTAACTGCAGATTACACATGATTGGCAGACCACAGTCCCCATGAAAATGGAAGTCAGTCCTCCATCACTATGCTGTACTGAGTAATAGATAGAGATTCTACTCTGCTGTGTGCATGAGAGGAAGAGGGTTGCTTAAACCCTCTTCCTTGCTCCCATGTAGTACAGGGCAATATTTGGTACAAGGGCTACTAGCTACTAAATCCATCTCCTGCTAGTTCAACTAGTTGGGTGGTCAACAAAAGTGATCCAGACCAAACTGTCAGACTGCAGGATGATGTGGGAGTTCATCAACAACACCCGGTGGATTCAGGCAGCTTGGTAAAGACATCCTGTAAATGGGTTAAACCATTCTCACATAGATTTATTCCACCCTCCACCCACATCTTTGAAAAGTAGCACCTTAGACCTACAGCAGTTTCTGGGTAATAAATGCTTTCTGTGTGTGCTATTAAAAGAATGGACATGTAAATTGTGGCTAGCAGTGGCCAACCAGCTGGGAGAAAGACAAATAAGAGGAATAAAATATGTAACAGTTTAGACAGGTTGACTCTCCAAAATGCTTTTCATACAATCTAAACCTCAGACAGTTGACAAAAATATTCCCCATTCACAAAGCAAGGTTGATGCTAGTCCTTCTACTCTGTATGTGATTTGGATAGGAAAAAATGAAGAGGCTGTTTATATGTTCAAATTTATAAATACTTTTTTCCCCTTCCTAAAATGAACATAATGTGTCTCAATCACCCTCCAAACTTTTCTTCCCTATCATCCTTTATACATATTGTTAGGAAATATTCTCTCAAGACACAGATCATAGAAATTAACTGAAAGTAAGGGGTCCAAAAGAAAATTGACCAACCACCATTATTTTACTAAATAAAAATTTATCCTTAGCATCGTGTCTCAAATTTTAAAAAGAATGTGTCCATAAAAATTACATGAAAATCTGATTTTGTTTTGTTTTGTTTTGTTTTTTTTAATTAATTGCTCCTCTGGGCTTAGTGATCAATTATATGGTGATGGAAAGCTTACTAGGCTGCTTATATTTCTCAAAATTAACAATGTTACTGTTTCCTCCTGCTGTGACTGCCAGAGGGCATTGTAATGGACCCAAGAATTGTAAAAAGAGTTTATTATTATTTATTATTTAATTATTTTGGAAAACTTAGCTTGTACCAAAAACCGGCAAAGTTTTCTGCTATATTCATACTGAAAAATTCCCCAAGAATATACTTTAGCTGAAAGAAGTGCTGCCATAAAAAAAAAGTTAAAATAACCTTGAGATTAATACATCAATCTACAAGTTCAAGGAAAGTCTGAAAGGAAGTGTGATATCCAAGCCCCATATCTTTCTTTTGGTAATTCAGCACATTTGGGGCCTGAAAAAAGCCCACTAAAACCAAGACTTAGCAAAGTCACAAATTCTAACTCAGTAAGGTAGATATAAATAATACAGAATGTAAATCTGCACATCCATACTCACACTATCCCTTGCAGAACAACCTGAAATGTTAGCCATTTAGGGATCTGGGGCAAAAATCAGTACTTGGTCCTGCTAGTGAAGGCAGGGGGCTGGACTTGATGACCTTTCAAGGTCCCTTCCAGTTCTAGGAGATGGGTATATCTCCATATATTACTATTAAATGTATTACTAAACTATTGTAAATATAGAAGGGTTTCTATAGTGTGAGTGTTGCAACTGTGCATATCAGGGTTTCCAATGGCTCAGTAGTTCTAATAATACTGAGGCTGATCTTGGGACAAGAACCTATCAACCCTCAAAGTGATAACTGGGAATTCTTAAGTAACTAATATAATTAATACATAATCTATAGATCAGGCTACACATCAAGGATGATTGTGATACCTTTCTATTCATTTTAATGGGAATCTACAACAGAACAAGATTTATGTAAATTAATTTACTCAGACAATAACAGAGAAGAAGACATCTTTTCTAACAACCCACAACCTAAGAAAGACTACCCAAGAAGCAGGACTGACCCAAGATGCCAAGATTCCCTTTTTCCCCCAAGTATACATTTTATTTGTTTTTAAAGATGTGGAAGTTCCATAGGCATCGTTTTGAGTGACACTGTGTTTAGTTGCTTTCATTCCCAATACTTTGCCTAATTCTACCTACTAAATGTAAGAGGTTGGGATATTGAAGAACCAGGGAAGAATTACATTAAAAAATTCTCATTCATTTAAAAAAGTAGGAGAAGATAAGGCAGACAAAAATACAAAAGTATAGGCTTACCACTGCTTTTAGGAAATAACCTGCTAATTTACTGCACAAATGAGCATTAAAACACTTGGCCTAGATCAGCGTTCCTCAAACTGGGGTCCGTGGACCCCAGGGGTTTCTGAGGGTACTCCAGGGGGTCCATGGACCTGCTGATCAACTCCTCCCACTTCCTCCTGCACACTGGGGAACAGCTGTTCAGTGGCATGTAGGAGGTGCTGGAAGGGAGGGGAGGGGGCACGATTGGTGGAGGGGGCAGAATCATGTTTGGGGCCACAGGCCCTGCTAATCAACTCCTCCCCCTTCCTCCCAGTGCCTCCTGCATGCCGGGGAACAGCTGTTCAGTAGCGTGCAGGAGGTGCTGGGAGGGCATGGAAGGAATGGGGAAGGGGGTGCGCTCGGGGGACGGGGCAGAAAGAGGTGCAGAAGAGAAGGAGCAGGAGTGGAGTGGGAAGAGGTGGGGTGGGGCCTTGGGGGGAGGGGGAGAGTGGGGGCAGGGCCTGGGGCTGAGCAAGGGGACTAGGGGTCCAGGAAAATTTTTAAATAAAAATCGGGGTCCTTGGGTTGCTAAAGTTTGAGAACTGCTGGCCTAGATTTTACAGTTAAACCCAGGCTTCTTTGTGCTCCTACCAGTACCAAAAGGTATCCTGTAAATCAAAATCTCCACAGCATTAGCAGACACCTTCCTTATAAATAGGAGCCCTAAGCAGTTCCCCCTGTATTGCTTAGTAGTTACCACTCCTATATCATCATCTACTCCCAACATGCCATGGAGTAGAGGGAGACTCCTCTTATTCTTATTTAAAGGCACAATATTTTCAGTCAATTCATGGTACCTATAGCCTAAATCACTATCAGAGCATACAATAATTATCATAGAAACCTGTCTAGTTCCAGAATCATGAATTCTTCCTTTACAAATTATCAAGCATGTTAAAATATTTTTGTGTGATTAAGCCTTGTAATACAAATATGCAGGATGTCATTTAGAGTGGTGAAAGAACAGCTGTGAAATTTTGATCTGCATTTCATTGTTACCTGACATAACTGAAAATGTAAAAGTATCAAGACAAGAATATGCCAGCGCAGACTGTACGATTTATGACCACTATAGAGCAGTCAGTCTGTTGAATGGAATGGATAGTGAGAGTCTGAAGATCCAAAAAGATGTTGGGCTTGCAACATTCATTATTTTACAAGATTTCACCTCAGTGTAGTAGAACATTTTGTTTTTGTGATTTGTAATGTGTCTAAATTTTATGGATATTAAGATTGAGATTCACAAGTAAATGTTTGATGAGATGGGGAAAACAGTTGGACAGTCAAGATAGCAGGGCCATACCCTGGCCTTCATTTTAGTGGTACAAGCTGCTGGAAAGCTGGTGGATCTGACCCTTACTATTTTGCATTGTGTGTGGTTATACTTGGGTAATGGCTCCTAATCTACCTACCTCCCAGCCCCAGTATGGGAAGCATGTCTGGGAGAAAAATTGGCATAGCCAGGGCATCTATAAGTCGCAATGGCCCCAGAGGATGAAACAGCTCTTAAAGGCAGTCAGCAGGTAGTGCAAAGTAGAGCATCTAAGGACACAATGGGGATTGTTTCAGCAGCCTGATAACCTCACCACTGAGAGTTGTTTATGAGGGAGACTGTTCTGAGCATGTCTAAGCATGCTGTCATGTACCAAACCCATACTCCAATAAAGTGATACTAATAGGGTTTGTAGAGTCCCATAACATTTCACTTCCTAAACATACAATATATAAATGCCTGATTAACTTGAACTAAAATGGCCTCAACATATACTTTTTCATTCTGTTTCCCCACTGAAATGACTGGAGCAGTAGGGGAGTCTCCTGTGCACCTTCCAAAGTCTGTTTTGCTGGCAATACAGGTAACCACACTTAATATGAAAGATGTAAACAGCCTTGTTTACACAGGAAGCATGAATACTGCTAAACAAAAATAGAAGCAGGAAAACACAACCCAAAAATCAATAGAATGCCCTTATTTTAATGTGTGTTCAGTTTGGCCATATTAGGAAGAAGCTGTTCAGTAGAAAAAGATTATTAGAGAAATGGAAAGGCTGCAATATGAAGAGAATTTTTTTTAAAGGACTAATTAGTTTAGAGAGGATGCAATTGACAGGGGCCCTCATAGTTATATAAAATAATAAATGGCCTGGGGAAGGTGAGTCAGGCTCTCTTGCTCATCTTATTCGTCATAATACAGGAACAAAGGGATATTCTATGAAACAGAAAGGCAATACATTTAAAATTGATACCAATTTTTTTTTTACATACGACACAGTTAACCTATTGAACTCATTGCCACAAGATATTACATTCTGAGAGCTTTGCCATAGTAGTTGAGAGAGAAAAAAATCTACTGGCTCCAATTCTCCTTTGAAGCAGACCGGTAGATCCAGTGCTTAACTCAGAAAAACAAATGTATCTTAACTCACTATTTGTTTTGTAGAATGCAGACCATTAGTACAAACCTGTGGGTGAATCCTCCATGTCTAATAGGTAGTAGCCAATCTGGATGCAGAGTTTTTCACATCCAGTCTTTCCTCACCCAATGTGCAGCCAGGCTTCTCCAGTTAAAAACATCCAGAAGCAGAGAAAAAATTATGTTGACCCAAGTCTGGTTGCCCACTGCCATATCACATGTGGGTGTCCTAGTTGGTTTTGCAGTTGTCATATCATATTGAGGTAAGATATGTGCTGTGGCAGCTCCTTCCATCTGCAGGGAACTAATAAGCTGTTATGAAGATAACAGAACTAGCAGTCAATGTGGACTATAGACTGACAATTGTTTGAGTTTGCCTGGAAATTTGCAATGAAATAATCTTTTATCAAATTCCAGTGAAAGGTAAAGAATTATATATAAGATAGTTGGCAGGTGTATATGTGGGAAAAGGGAATAGTAATTCCATGATGTGGCGCAGTAACCTGTATGAACAAATGGGTAAATCCTCTTCTCAACTATCAGTCAGATGGGTGACAACCTTCTGCATGTGGAGTTTTCATGTCTTCCACACCACTTCCACACCTACATGCAGGCATGTTTCCCCAGCTGCTCTTCTACATGGCTGGAATCAGCTGCAGCTGGTACCTCTCTGCTGAAGAACCACCATTTTTCAGGCCTCAGCAGAGCTCCAGTGTGACATGTAGCAGGAGTCCGCCCTGAAAAAGGCTGGTGAAGAAGGGCAGAAAATGTTCTTCTTGTGCCTGCACTTGTAGAAGAAGGTGTATTCTTCCTGTACTGCCCTCCCTCTTCCACTTCAGCCTCCTGTAGAACTGCCTCTGGACCAGATGACTGTGCTCAGCTTCAGAAGGATTAGTGATTTGTGGTGGCTCCAGGTAGTGGAAGATTAGAGTGATGTAGCTTCTGTCCAGGGCATCAAAAGAAGTCACTTCAGCCATGCTTGTGCTTGATCACTATGGACTTGAATAGGAGTTTGCCTGAGACAGGCAGCCAGGATTAGATATGGTGAGTAAAATATTCAAAAGTGCCTAAATCCCATATTAAAAAATGACTGTCAATAGGACTTAGGCTTCTAGGTGACTTAGGTGCTTTTGAAAATTTTAGCCACTGACTTTAAACTTTTCTTCATCTTGTTGTTCATGTTAGAGAATTCTTGATCTATTGTACTATAAACATCCACAGTCTAAAGCTCTGGAATGGAGTGAGGCATCCAATAACTTAACAAGAGACATGCACAGATGGTGGTCTACAGGGTCGGATATAGGGGCAGGCGACCCAGGCGACCACCTGGGGTGCCAGGCTTGGGGTGCTGTTTTTGTTGTTAGGAACATTTCAGTTATTCTTAACATTAGAAAGGTTCTATAAGCTTAGAGGAAACATTTTTTTGGTTTTGTATATGGCATGAATATATACAGATTTACAGATCCTAGCATGCAAATGTATTGCCTTATATGACAGGGATAAATCATGCATGCAATCATGCATCAAAGTCGTGAAATGGGCTACAAATGCAATAAAAATAAGGCATTCAAAAGTTTAACAAATGGAGGAGGGAGGGCACTGAAGACTCTCCTCGCCTGGGGCACCATTTGGTCTAGGACTGGCCCTGGTCCTCTACTTCCCTATTTCTAGATCGCTGATACTATGCTGATATTGCATTTGGTGAAGGAAATTTTGGTGGCAGAAGGATTTAATTCTGTTTTAGGAGTCTAGAATAGATGTTTCATCATTTGAATGCTCTATCCGAGTTTGCTATTCCCTTCTTTTTTCACCTTAGCAAAGATTTATTTGAACAACGTGAGCAGTGATATAAAGTTAATATAGTGCTTATCACAGTACCAGTGCACTTAGTTGTGTGACATTTAATATGCTGACAAAACAGAGACAGATTTTAAACAATACTTGATGGCAAGTGACTGTATTTGTGCAACTGAACTTCCTATGCGTAGTTTTGTTCTGGTTCTTGGAAGGAGACAGGAGGTAAACACACTGAGAATTCTAAAAGTGAAACCTAGGGCCAGATGGTGTCATTTAATCGCTTGTCTGCATCCGGCACAGTGTGAAGACATACCACCCTAGAATGAGCTATAGGAGCCAGGGCGGGATTGTGCCTTTGTGCAGCCTGTCCTTTTGGCTTGCTTCAAAGGTCAGTAGGGGAGGAGGGCAGGGTCATGACCTCACTCTTGCTTCCTGCACTTGGAGGTACTCCTGGTGGGGCTAGGAGGAAGTATACCCTATCATCTATTAAAAACATTAACTTTGATTGTCCCTAATCCGGTGGTGGCTTGCAAGAATGGGAAGGCTTTTTGTGCCCTCCCTTGATGAAAGGTCCAGGATAATCTAACCCTGAGTATATCTCCTTAAGGCGAGTTCCTAACTGAATCTCAGTCTAATAAAAAGCTTTTTTAAAAATCCCACTTGTTACGTCCCTTTTGACAGCTAGGAAACTCCAGTGTAGTTACATAAAGAGAGCGCGTGTTATTTTTCAGTAATCTTTAGCTAAATATGAAATACTCTTATGTGACCAATTTAGTCAAAAGAACACTGTAGTAATATTTATTTTTAATAGGAAGGATTTTTTTTTGTTCTTTACCTATTTCTGAAGGCAGAGAAGAAAGTGCTTTTGGAGGCTCTCCTTGTTCTATAGAACAACAGAGCTTTCATACAGACCTGTTTTTTTCTAGTTTATATTTGGTTAGCTATTAAAATTAGGGAAACAAATTTCCCACATACGTCTCATTCTTTATTTCCTCTGTGTTTCTCCTAATCAGCATTAAGAGTTTGAATATAGCTTCATCAGTTTCACTTTTGTTTCCAGGCAACTTCACTTTCAAGGGTTCAATCTTGCTGCCAATGAAGTCAATGGCCCAAAGTTCTTTCTCTCTCTCTCTCTCTCTCTCTTTTTTTTTTTTTAATTAGTTCAGTGCTGCAACATTTGGATTGCAAGTGCCACATGTGAATATCTACTTGCAATACAAAATATTTTGGATGGAATTTTAAAAAGCAATTGTAGAAACAATTTCCATTAGTCTCTGGTTTTGTAAAAATAAAAAAATTATTCCACAAGTAACATAGTTTCCAGTGAAATAATTAGGATTTCTGTTGTATTCTTTTCCCTCTTAGTAGTACTCATAAGTCAAATAGAAAAGGATGCTGCGCTACTTGAAGTTGGGCAGGCACATTCTTGTTCAGGGAGCAGAAAAATTGCCAGACACTTTTGGTATATCTGTGGCTATTAAGCTTTAATTAAAGTACAGTACTTAAAGGACAGTGTCTGCAGACTTCTAATTTTAGTTGTGTTCTCATTTTAGTATCCTGTGGACAAATGTCCACATCATTAAATGGCCACATAATTTGGCACAGCTGTGTATGATTGGCAGTCACTGATCATTCTTCAAAATTAGCAGCGGGCAGTGCTATGTTAGGAACACATGTCTAGCCAGAGTATTTTAGTCTAATTTTCCTGATCACTATCAGATGCTAGGCTTATGGGAGCAAATATAATACTCTAACATAGTCCATTCACTTTTCTTATTTTTGTGGTGGTTTTAAAAACAGATTTGAGGTTTTAAAGATCAGCTTCCTATGTAAAGAGTTGAATCAACAGCTAACTTCTCAATTTTTCATAGATGATTACTGTTACAATGAAATTAATGGGAGTCTTCCCATTGACTTTGGTCAGGTTCTATACTAGAAAGTTGGATATTCTGTAACAGTAGGTGAAATGGGTAGTTTTACTACTTTTTCCTGTTAGTGCTCTGAAGTCAGATGAGCAGCATAATTTTCTTCTTACCTTTCAGGTGGGCATATTTGTGTTCAAAGAAAGTAAAAAAAATATGCCACATATTCTGGCATATTTCTTATTATACCTAGTGCAAAGATGATGCCAACAGTATTAAACGAGAAACAATAAAATAAAGTCATCCTTCAAAGAAACAACACTATGTGTATTGAGGAGAAATCATTTGGAAAGAATCTTAGCAAAACAAAACAAACCACACCACCCAGTACAATTGGGGAGTTTTATTTTCAAAATCATGTTCCTGTCAGAGGGCCTACGTTCTTTAGCCGAAAGCCTCCTCTCACTCCTGCACCCCAGTTCCATTCAATGCTTCTGACTTGACTATTGTATTTTGTTTGTACTAATCATGATATGGGCCATTTTGGAAGAATTATTGTGAACATTGAGAACAATAAAGGCAATTTACTTACTCCTAGTGGTTTTCTGTTTTGTTTAAAGTTTCCAAACAAGGACATAGGGTAGCTTCGATCAAAACTCCTGACTTGAAACTTTGGTTGCAAATTATTCTGAAAGTGGTTGTAAATCTATTCTGGAATTTTTACTTGATTTAAAAAAAAATAGTTTTGCGGCAAAGCAAATCTATACTTGTTAAAAACAGCTGTTTACCCGAAGAGCTATAGGTTTACTTCGTGTCTGTTTTGCTGTACTCTGGTTAGATGTTACAGTTTCTCTTGGAAACAAATATACAGACATAAGCAGTATTTTTTACTAATGTTATTGATGTTAACTTTCCCCTTGCTTGGAAATTTTGAAGTCACTCTTAGAAGTTTCTTTTTTATTCCCCTTTGTCCTGTTATAATTTTTTACAATGCTTTTTTTCCCCATTGCCATAAGAAAAATATACTTCCTACATCATAGTCTCTGTTTTGCTGCTCAAAAACTGAACACATACAGTTTTTATGCATTATGACTGGATCATAAATTCCAGCTAGTGTTGATTTCAGCAAGAGGGTGTTAATCAAGAATTCTTATTTTAAATAACATTACCCGAGAAGACTCCCAAATGTATCAACACTGAAGACATCTCCAAAACAATGGTACTGTAATAACACTACAAAAAAAGCTGTGCCTTTATGAATATTTATTAAAATGCATACAAACTTTTAACAATCAAATGTTGCTTGGTATTGTAGTTTATTTAGATTCAGTCTGCAGAGCCAGATATAGTGGTATGTGCTGCAAGCTGATAAGTTTTGCTCACAGATAAAACTGCAATAGCGCTCAAAATAAGATTTAGCTTCAGATTTATTGAATACATAGCATCATTTTTCTTGTAGATACCATGTTAAATTAAAACATTTCTTTACTAAGGTAGTTTCAACATTTTAAAACCAGATTACATAAAGTGCAAGGAACCAAACTTTAGGAAACAACCCTGCATTGGTAGTGGATGGGTAAATAATCTTGTAGGTCTTTTTGGTCACTAACTAATTTTACTCTATTAAATATAAATATGAGGCTTATAATGATCTTCAGTTATTCAGTTTTAACTTAGCAAGACCTGCTGCTGCTCACTGAAGTCAATGGAAGTTTGACCACGGACTTTTCTAGGAGCAAGATGGGGCACCAAACATGCGTAGGAAAGGCAAAAGTTTGGGAGGAGACTAGAGGAGAGAATTTTAACATAAAAAAAGACAAAACGAAGACTCAGGCAGAATAGCTAGCTGATCCTAAGCAAATTTCTGTCCCCTCAGCACATTTTATCTCATCCCTTTATTGTAAAAAAACAATTAATAAACAACCTTTTAAAATTATTTATTGCATAATCTTGCATCTATCTTTTCTATTAAGTGAAAACATTAAAAAAATCTACCGAGCCTCCCTGGAGTTTTTTCTTTCCTTTTCCCTTTTCATTCTATTTTTAATTCCTCTACCGTGTATCTTATTTTCTTCTTTGATTTCAGCAAAAGAGCAGTTTTGTTAGAGTCTACCCTCATTTGACTTCACTCCAAACAATGGTTTTCATACTGAACACTCATTCCACTACACTATTTGTTCTTAGTAAGCAATTTGGTATAGCAATACTTGATTCTCCTGTACAGACATATATTATACAGTAATAAAAATGTTTTGATGAAATACAAAACTTGGACTATTTCAGGAGTCCTGCAATGAGGGAGGGAGGGAGGGCACCAGGGTATCGATTTTAAAACAGTCACTTTATAAGGACACTGTGTAAGTTTTTTTCACAGGGGGCAAGATTAGTATATAGAAAATCATTAACAACTTCAGAGGTATGCCACGTAAATGCAGCTAGTGTTCTTATGTCAAATAGGATTTTAATGGTACTGAATACTGATTGCCAGGGAAAGAATGACCAGAACAATAAATCCAATTTGTTGAGAGATTTCATGAAATACAGGCAACAAGTACAAGTTGGGAATAATTGTACCACAAAAAACTTAGTGTAATTAAAAACTTGCCTCATTTTTTAGCCACTTGGGCCTACATTCTTGGCGGGTGATCTGTGAATGCATAATCTGTGAGAATTAATCCACTCTTTGATCTATGCATATTATTTCAAAGTTTTCCTCCTCAAACTACTTCCTTTGAAACTCAAAATAACTGATTTTCAGAGGCCTGGATGAGTTTCTAGTAAATCACAATTTATGGTTCTGTAGATCCATAACGTGATGTATCTGAATGCAAAACTTTTATTTTATATTTTTAAATATATAAAAATCAGTCAACTTCAGGTGTCTTACTGACAGGTTTTACAATATTTCAAGTCACTTCCTTTGATTTCATGATTATGAGCCCAGTCCTTTCCTCCTTACTTAAGCAACACTTTCATTGACGTCATTGGGAGTTTTACCCAGGAAAGGAGTTCAGGACTTAGGCCCTAAACCTGCAAACACTTGTATGTTTATCTTTACATAGGTGAATAGTCCCTTTGAAGTCACTGTAAGTGTTTGCTGGATCTTTTTGCTTAAGAGACAAGAACGTTCAAATTCTTTTTAAAAATAAAATTTGTGGATGCTATTCAAATTTTAAACTGTTTAATCTTGTATGCCCACATCTTGAATACTGTGTACAGATGTGGTCTCCTCATCTCAAAAAAGATATACTGGCACTAGAAAAGGTTTAGAGAAGGCCAACTAAAATGATTAGGGGTTTGGAACGGGTCCCATATGAGGAGAGATTAAAGAGGCTAGGACTTTCCAGCTTGGAAAAGAGGAGACTAGGGGGGGATGTGATAGAGGTATATAAAATCATGAGTGATGTGGAGAAAGTAGATAAGGAAAAGTTATTTACTTATTCCCATAATACAAGAACTAGGGGTCACCACATGAAATTAATAGGCAGCAGGTTTAAAACAAATAAAAGGAAGTTCTGCTTCACACAGCGCACAGTCAACTTGTGGAACTCCTTACCTGAGGAGGTTATGAAGGCTAGGACTATAACAGCTTTTAAAAGAGAACTGGATAAATTCATGGAGGTTAAGTCCATTAATGGCTATTAGCCAGGATGGGTAAGGAATGGTGTCCCTAGAGTCTGTTTGTCAGAGGGTAGAGATGGATGGCAGGAGAGAGATCACTTGATCATTCCTATTAGGTTCACTCCCTCTGGGGCACCTGGCATTGGCCACTGTCAGCAGACAGGATACTGGTCTAGATGGACCTTTGGTCTGACCCAGTACGGCCATTCTTATGTTCTTATGTTCATGAAGGTAACTATTTTGGGGAGAAATATGGAAAAAACAATAATTCTACGGGGGCGAATTAGAATTCTTCATAATTCTTCGCTAAAGATGAAAGAGTTTGTGTGCCTGGAAAGGGCAAAGCAAATTCTGTTGTAGGACAAGCAATAGCAAAATTTGAAGTATTTAAGATTCTGAGCCTACAAGTGTTTACACATTACAGAACAATCAATTGCACAAATACAAAATGGGAAATGACAGCCTAGGAAGGAATACTGTAGAAAGGGATCTGCGGGTTATAGTTACGGCTAAGACTTTGTCACTATCATTTTTAGTAAAAGTCACGGACAGGTCATGGGCAACAAACAGAAATTCATGGACCCCGTGACTTTTACTAAAAATAACTGTGCAAGCTGGGGCAGAGGCGCACAGCCCCAGCTGCAACCCCCATCATGGGGGAGGAGCGCACGGCCCTTGCTGCAAGCCGCGAGGCAGGGGCGCATGCTGCAGGGCTATGTGGGGCACACGGCCCCGGAGGTGGCCCCTGCCACGGCTCCAGCTCCTGCCACGACTCCAGCCACGGCTTCAGCCGCTGAAGCTGAAGTTGAAGAAGTCACGGAGGTCCGGTAAAGTCATGGAATCCATGACTGCTGTGACCTCGGTGACTAAATTGTAGCGTTAAATTACAGTGGATTGCAAGCTAAATATGAGTCAATAGTGCACACTGTTGCAAAACAAGCAAACATCATTCTGGGATGTATAACCAGGAATGCTGTGAGCAAGACATGAGAAGTAATTCTTCTGCTATACTCTACACCAGGGGTTCTCAAACTGGGGGTCGTGAGCTGTCAGCCTCCAACTCAACCCCGCCCCCTTTGCCCCCAGCATTTATAATGGTGTTAAATATATAAAAAAGTGATTTTAATTTATAAGGGGGGGGTCGCACTCAGAGGCTTGCTATGTGAAAGGGGTCACCAGTACAAAAGTTTGAGAACCGCTGCTCTACACTGATTTGGCCTCAACTGGAGTATTGTGTCAGGTTCTGGGTACACATTTCAGGAAAGATGTGGACAAATTGGAGAAAGTCCAGAGAAGAACAACACAAATGATTAAAGGTCTAGAAAACATGACCTATGAAGAAAGATTGAAAACACTGGGTTTGTTTAGTCTGGAGAAGAGAAGACTGAGGGGGGACATAACAGTTTTCAAGTAGGTAAAAGGTGGTTACAAGTAGTAGGGAGAAAAATTGTTCTCATTTGATGATAGGACAAGAAGCAACAGGCTTAAATCTCAGCAACAGAGATTTAGGTTGGACATTAGGAAAAACTTCCTGTCAGGAACAAATTGCCTAGGGAGGTTGTGGAATCTCTATCAGTGGAGGTTTTAAGAACAGGTTAGATAAACACCTGTCAAGACTGGTCTAGTTATTACATAGTCCTGCCTCAAGTGCAGGGGACTGGACTAGATGAACTCTTAAGGTCCCTTCCAGTCTTACACATCTATGATTACACATGAGTAGTTCCATTCTATTGTGTTGAATGGAGCTATTCATTGGCATTAGTGCTTGCAAGAATAATTGTACCACAAAAAACTTAGGCCGAAGCAAATATTAGGAAAAAAGTTTTATTTGCTTTTCAAGTAGAGAAGCCAATCCTGTGTTTCTTATGTATCCACTGAATAGAGAATCACATCCTAAGAGAGGTTGTTCTGTCTTATGAAAAAGAGGCAAACATCTCAATTATTTTCCTTGTTCACTTGTTTTTTAAATTATGTATGAAAGCTTTTATTGGGGGAATTATTTTCCATATTTCCTTTCAGTTGTAACAGTATGCCAAAAAATTATTCATGTACTACTGTTAATAGATAAGTACACCTCAGTGTTATTTACTATAACAAATCTCAAGTGTGCAATAGTTCTAGTTAATGAGCTAGATAGAGTAAGTACAGGTCTGTTTGTTGAAACCATAAATTTGGAGATCATTTCATAACAAGGATTTTCAATGTTTAATCTGTACTGTATTTTTACTTCTTAGTATGTTCACTAAGTATTTGTAATATTTATGTACTGCAGATTAAATATGAAAAAGGCTCTACATTTTGTCCTTGATGTGCACATGTATTCCCCATTGATATAACTGATCAGTGTTCCACATATAAACTGATGGTACAAGGTGGCTTAATGGTCCCAGGTATAATCAAGGGAAGTTTGAAAGGGGGCTACTAAGATTAACACTCTCACCCTTCCAGTTCTTTCATCTCTAAACTCTGCAGAAGATTCTGATCCATCTGTGTGTTGTTGCTCTGATTTCATTACACAGAGCATGTCCCAGAATCTCTTGTGCGTACGATTAGAGATTGCATTATCAGCAAACTGAGAAGTGCATGGAATGGCCTGTGCTTCAGCTGAGGAGTAGGTGGCTACAGAATGCAGACTGCGGTCAACTACCTTTCCCCTACAGCTGGCTGTGCGTGAGATGGCTTGATACAGCCTCCTCCTCCATCCAGCTGTTAGTGTTGCACATTTCCAGCATGGTTTTCTCTGTGTCCTTTCTGATTATCAATGACCTTGGCTCTGTATGAAACCTATAGTCAGAGCGGAGTAGGGGCATTCCTTTGTTTGGAAGTTGGCTCCTTCCTCAGACCATTTGTTTTAGGTAGAACTCCTACTTGAAAGCACTGATGGTGGGATACGGACTGATTATAGAAGTGCACAATATAGCCATCAATGTATATGCTGGGGAAGAAGGCCAGGATCAAAGAGCCAAGCTTTAGGCCCAAAAGGAAAGGGGAAATGAGCAGAACTGGGTGCAGTAAGGAACAAGAGAGCAAAGGAGGAAGAAATAATAAAGGCATTGAAACAAATAGGGGAGATACATAAGAACTAGGAATGAATGAAATAAAGGATGAGAAGCAGAGGAGGTTATTTTGGGAGAAAAAAGAAAGGACACATTTTGGAAAAAGTGAATAGTGTTTGATTTCTGTTTAATTAAGAAACAAAAGAGTTAAAAAGATGAAGTAGAAGATGTCATAGGGTGATCCCCTCAGAGTCTTTTCCAGCCTCACAACTGACCCTCATAACTCCAGGTGTTCTTGACCAGCACTATGCTTTATTATATCCCTTCAGCAGGCCACAGCCTGGAATGCTATTTACAGTCAGTAGACAGCTTCCCCCACTTGCTTCTGGGAAAGGGTACAGTATTAGCCACCACTCCTGCCTTTGTTCAGGCTCCCTACTTTCATCACTAGCACTTCCTTCCTGTCTGCTTATATAGTCCCAGCTACTGGGTTACTTCCACCCAATTAGCCCTTCAGCTATATCTCTGTTCAGTTAATTGGCACCTTGTGCTGACAGCCTGTCTTTCAAGCAGGTCCCAATTAATGTACCCTGGTAGGGATTTGAGTTCCTGATTGAGCACACCCTGTTACAGAAGGGAAATAGATGACATAGGAAGGAGAGAGAGGGGGGAAAGAATAGACAAAGAGAATTAAAGATGGAAATAGAAACAGAGAAGGAAATAAAGTAAATAAGAAAAAGAACATCAAGAAATGGCACCCACAACTTTTAGGGGTTTGGAGTTTATTTTATTTACTGTTTTTTTTCTAGATTTTATAGCATTTCCCAGGCAGATGTCTCATAGCACCCACATGTTGGGGGAAGAGGTATTGCAGAATGATGGTAGAATGTGGTTCCTGTGGGGTTTTGAGTCTTATTGCTTTGTAGTGTTGTTGTTGGCCATATGCATCTATAAAATTACCTGCTGCATTGACAGGTAATTTTTTTTCTCTGCACGTCAAGGGCTGAACAGCGATGAAAAGAAATGTTCAAACAGGATTTTCTCTAGTGTGGCCCAAGAACTGGACTCAAGAAACTGACATCCCAAGAACAGAAGAAATTAATATCTTTAGCAAAGATAGCTGTATTTCTTTTGTTTGGTATTAAGCCCACACCAAAAGATTGGGATAGGGGCTATAAAAGGTTTCAGGGAATGGGAATATATAAGGGCAGAAACTGAATGCATGTGGTAGCCACTTTCTAAGAGTTTGGTAAGCCTGGTTTCACAATAACTTTCAAATAATGAAGGGTATACAGAAAAAAACAAGAGAAGAGTCAGTGGTCAGCCTAAAGAGAGAGGAGAGCCTCACCCTTCAGTAGCCAAAGATAGAGAGAGAATGATGGTAGTGAGAAATCCATCCAGGGACAGGGCTGAGACATGACAAGGGAATGAAATCTAATGGAAAACAAGGAAGTGGGCAGCATGAAGATTTACATGGGGGGAGGCTACAACAACTATTGTCCTTAGTTTATCTTAACCATCTTGTTCTGGGAATTTCCCTGCAAAATACTCATGCATAGTGAATGAATACTTGTGAGATGATAACTCAAGTGGTGGGCCAGGATCAGATCTCCTCCTCCTTCACTGAATTTTAAAAGAATTGGATCAATATCTAAATACAAACTTCTCAGTTCCAAACAATTGCTGAGTAAAATGGTGTACGCAACACAAAGTACCATAGGGTCTCCACTAAAAGATTGATCAAAGCCAGGGTTTCTTACCATTCTGTATAGATACCCATAAAAAACTCTCACACAAAAAGACGTCTTTGTCCAGTGGTTATCCTGATGTAACTCCTGGCACTTTGGTACAGCTATATTGCATCACAACATCTTAATCAGTGATATACTGTGCCAGTCTAGCCAATTGAATGAACTACAAGATCCTATGTTAAGTATTTTGGTGCATAAGGTATCCCTTTCCATCCTGAATGTTGTGTGTAGTATTGCTCTCCACCCAAGATTTTTTATGAGACTAATATAATGTGGAAAGTACAGCAACCAGCACAAGTTAGAGCTCTTATTACTTCCTAAGGGATACTTAGGCTCCATTTTTTTAGTGTTCTGAATGTTAAATGTTCTTTAATGGGTATGAAGTAATTTTGTTCTAAATAGAATTAAAGTTCATTTTTACTTCTTTTAATGTTAAGACACATCTTGAACTTTCAGTGGGAAATTGTGCTGTATGTAACAGTAAATCTGTTAACAGCCTGCTGCTGGTATGAGTTTGCCAGGTCTTGGAGTGGCTGATAAGACTATGTGGTGTGCCTGTGTTTTTCCAGCAGCGAGGTTGAAAATGAGAGTCAACACCAGATACGGAGGCTGCATTTTCTGTCTTTGCTATTCTCTCTTCTCCCCTTTTTGTCTTGTTTGTTTTCTAGAAAAACAATAGCAACAACGATAGCTCCAGCCCATCTCAACTAACTTCTTCTCTTGTCCCCAAAGGGCAGTTGTTACCATCTTCACTACCAAGAGAGTGTCAGACAAGGGGTCTTTCCTTTTAAAGACTCTCTACAGAGCAAGGAATGGTGTTTAAATGAAAGCCTTACTTAATACTTTATATCTTAAATGGCTTAACTGTCTTTACTTTTTTCTGTATCTTTAATAAAAGGTTAAAATGATGTTTAATTGTGTTTGCCATAGTACTAACCACACTGAGGTCTTTATAGAATGCCCAAATCTTGTTTCCAGCAGTTTAAAGTTGGACAATGACAGGGTGTGATGAGGCATGTCCTTATCCTGTTAAGGAGGGAGCTAATGAGCTCTTCAGCCAGTGCTATCCAGACACACCTGCAGGGCTTGCTCTGCCAGGAGGGAGGAAATTAAAAATGGAAGAGGTGGTAACTAGGGGAACACTGCTGTGCTACAGGGACAGCTGGTTACAGCAATTAGATTAGTGAAGAGGGAGAGAGCCATGGACGCTGCTGCCCCTGAGACAGCCTGGACTAAGCACAAAAAGGGGGAGGGGGAGTCTAAAGATGGATGCTAGCCCCAATCAGGACTCTAGCGCCCAGCTTAGTCTATATGCTTTTTAAAGAGGTGACCATGTGACTACCCAAAAGCTTGAGCACCCTTCCCCCCCACACACACACTTTTCCCCTCTTCTTTCTTTACTTTGATCCTTCCCTCCCCTTGTTTTGGTTGGTTGGTGCAGCTTGGTTGGAGACACTCTTCTATACCCCGAGCAGGGGAAGGATGCTGTGAGTGCCAGAGAAGGGAAGTAACCCACACCACAGTGAAGTGGGAACTCAAGGGATCCCCATTCACCACACAGGGTCACTTAATGCCTTTGACTCTTTGCGCCCCTTGATTCTAAATCAATACCGCGGAGTGCATGTTCTCATGTTATCATTTTGCATTTGGTTGAACACCTAAACAGAAAGTTCTTCTATGGAAGTTGAACATCAAAAACAAACTTCTCACAACTTGTGTGTTAAAACAATGAAATCAAACAAGATGAATGTCCTAACCAATGACTTCATATACGACTACAACTGAAGAGTGTTCATTTCTTCAGAACACAACTCACCTAGATAATTACTCTACAAAATTTAGTGTTCAAAAATACAGGGAAGCTGTAAACATGTATATTTTCTTTGCCATACAGATCTCAATTGTATGTTTTATATTTTTACTTTATTTCTTTTCTAATATTCAGTTCTTTCTGTTTCAATATGAATCGCTACATTGCACATTCATATCCATGTGGTAGCTTTCCCTGGCCTGGCAAATTCCCTTTTCCTCTTGTCATTTTTCAGCTTTACATTATATGAAGAAAATATATCAACTGATACTAACATATTAAAATGTATCACTTGTGTACAACCAAGGGCATGATTTATATGTCTCTAGGTTTACCGCATATAATGTGAAAAATTAAAACATTCTAAAATGCAGATAAATGTACATTTAATCCAGTGCATCTTGCATAAAATGTTACAAAGTATTCCATAAGGAGGAGAAGCAATGGAAAATAAAGAAATGACTAGGTCTCAAAATATGCACCTAAAATATTCATTTGGCCTTGAGTAAAGGTCTTTAAGAGATTTTTTGGCTCTTGCTGGGCCTTCCCTGAATTATTTTATTAAATACCTTTTGAAGATATTAGTTACTGATTTAACTGTTGATGAACAAGGTATTGCTTAAGGCAGGGGACTAGTTTTCTCAAAGCTCATAACCCCTTTTCTTTCTAACACAGTATTTCAGAAGCCCATCAAAAACTTAGGCTACAACGATGCTTGTATATCTAAATATCTGATTTCTGTATATGTACAAGGAATTTGTAAATAATGGGGCCTCATCTATCACCCTTTGAATTCCATGGGAGCTGAATTGGAACTACAAAGTTTTCAGGGTTTTGTTGAATATAGGTTGTGTATTGAGGGAGTATTTAAAAATATAATATCGTATACATTTTCAGTTTATGCTAAGAATAACTGGTTTTTGGCTTAGACATTTTGGATAAATATTTGTGATTGTATCACTAACAAAGACTTGGCTTTGAAAACTGATGGTATCCATATGTACAGGAGGTATGGTCAGGCCAGCACAATTATTTCTAATGTTTCTCTGCCAATGTCTGTGTAGTAAAGGCAGGGCCGGCTCCAGGCACCAGCCGAGCAAGCTTGTGCTTGGGGCGGCAGATTCTAAGGGGCGGCATTCCCTTCAATCCTTTTTTTCTTTTTGGTTCGCCGCTCCGGCCGCCCTGTAGGGGGCGGTGGTGCGGAGGAGGGGAGCGCCCTGCTGGGAGCGGGCTGCGCGCTCCGTCTGCCCCAGCCGGTGCCACGTCTGCAGCAAGCCCGGCAGAGCAGCCCGCGTCCTTCCCTCCCCGCCGACCAGAGCGGGAGGGGCCGGATGGCGAGAGCCCCGCTGAAGGAAGCCCCGGCCGCCCCCCTTCTCTCTCTCCCCCCCCGCTCCCTCCCCTCCCACTAGCTGGGGCATGCACTCCGCTGCCCAGGGCACCTCTGCAGCGCAGGGAGTCCCCCTGTACCCTGGCTCCAGCCGGCCCGCAGGGGTTTTTTTTTGCTTGTGGCGGCAAAAAAGCCAGAGCCGGCCCTGAGTAAAGGAACTTTAACTTCCTGGTTAGTGTCTGGGTCTTTCCACTAAGCATTGCTCTGAAATGTGTGGAAAGCAAATTGGGGATTACAGAGAAACAAATTTTCAAAAGTGGATGCCTGACTTGAGACATCCGAGGCCTCATTTTAAGAGGTGCTAAAGATCCACAGCTCCAACTAACATTAATGGAAACTGTGGATCCTCTGCACCTCTCATAATCAGGTCAGAGGTGTCTCAAATTAGACATCTAAAACACTTAAGTGGCCATTTTTTGAAATTTTTTGACCTGAGTTGTTTGGGCCATAACACTTAATTTCTTAGTCATAATATACAGCAGTCATTTTTAGCATTCTGAGGGGAGATGGGGGGAAGCCTTTCTGTACTGCATACTTTCACTCAGACCACTTGAAATAAAACAACTCATATTACAAAAAATTGATATCTAATACTGTATGCTTTTATTCTCTAAAAAGTGTCAACCTTTTTGTTTTCAATATAATTTTCACTTTATTTTTACTTCTAGCAATAAATTAACCAGAGTAACAGCCAAAAGTCTGAGTCTTCTCTTACTGAAAGTCCATTGACTTTGATGGGAGCAGGATCAAGACAAGTTATCATCAGTACAGTCTGTGGGCAGCTGTGCATGTGCAACTGCATGTCTATTTTGAATACATTTTGTAGTAACTTTGGATACCTTGCATACATACTACAAAACTCATCTAATTTTATATTTGCATATAACACATTAATGCATGCCTGATTAATGAAAATAAGGCCCTAACTAACAAATTTAAAAACAATGATATATTTCTAATTGTCCAAGAAATGCATGTAAGAGCATTCATCAAATCTTTGTACATATATACAGAAATAGTTCTTTGCTTTTTCCTTTAATTGAATATGATCTTAATTACTTTTCACTAGAGCTGGTTTGGGGGGAAAGCTCTCCATGAAAAGTTGACAAAAACAAAAATGTGTTTTTCTGAAAATTTGCTTTGCCCACTGGCCATCTGTAATAAGGCATAAAATCTCTCCCAGTGTCTTGTCTTATCCCCCAGTTAATCTAGTTAGACTGGACAGTGGAGACAGGACCTTTGTTAGCAACTCTGATGTTACAGACTTTTGACATGAGATTACAACATGCTACTGTCAGCAAGAATCATTTAACCAATGGAATACAAGAGAGGAGGCAGAATGAGAGAAAATCATTTGTGACTTCTACGTCAATAACCCTTCACACTTTGAAGCATGACTACATTCTCCCCTGAATCAAGTTAGATCATACTCCTTTGCCCAGCTGTTTTTTTCCCCTCTAAGAAAGATCTTCTTAAATATGTCAGCTCCTGTAAATTGTCCTCAGTAAGCCTGAGTTTTTGGTCAATTGTAAAGAAATAATAGAAATTCAGATGTTATAACATGAAGTGATTGCCCTTTGCTCAACACTTGCCCTGACAATTTGGTTAACAATCATCCAATATTCCATTCTTGAGGTTTTGGCAAAATAACTACTGTCTAGATGCCTCAAATTTGCTTCACCTTTGTCAATCTGGGTACAGAACAGAAACTGCACTGATGGCATTGATAAATGATCTAATTATTAATTTATAAGGCTTGATTCATACTAAATCAGCCTGGAGACCCGATTCTCAGTTACACTTAGGTCCCTTTACACCTCTGTGGCAGTGTAAGGGGCCTTAAAGCCCCTATTACACTGCCAGAGTATTGTAAAGGTGCCTGTCACATGTGAGCCTTGGACCTCATCATTGGTACAAACCTCATTCGTGTGCCTCCTTAATTTCATCCCTTGTATTAATGTGACTATGGATGCCACACCCTCTATCTCTATAGATTTCTCCCCTGATTTCTTTTGTTTGCCTGATTTTTCATTCATCCTCCCTGCTACATTCAAGACCCAGAGCTCCAATAGACCTAGTCCAGTTTTGCCCAGTGCAGGCTGGATTAACTTGCAGGGCTTTGGAGCTGTGCTCCGGCTCCGCTCGAGCTCCAGGCAAAAACCTGCAGCTCCACTGCTCCGGAGCTGCTCCGCGCTCCAGGCTCCACTCCAAAGCCCTGGGATTAAGGCTTCAATGGACCTGTGAAACAGTTATTACCTTGACTCAGGATGTTCTTCCTTTTAAACATGTTCAAGGCTTTTGCTGAATCATATATGCAAACAATTATGAAGAAGAGGGACTACTTCTGGACTTCTTGTACCTCTACTCTACTTTCAATCTCTTAAACCTCATCCTATCCTACTGGTTGTCTTGGTGATGGGGAAAAAACTCTCTCAAGGAAGAAACAAATGATAAGAAACCATGTATTATGACACTTCTCTCTTATTCCCTCCAAGGAATTGCATAAGATGTAGTTGAAAATAGATTTATATTACATTCCTCTTAATTGTATACTAAAATAGAGATTCTCATAGGGAAAATATCCTATGGAAACAAGAAAACCAAAGATTCCCGTACACAGATTCCTTCCCTCCCCTTCCCCCCCCCCCACATTTTTATATAAAACATCTACATTTTAATGGGAAACACAGTTGTTTATGGAATGAGCACTGAAAATGTTTTGACTTGTATCAATGTTTAGGAAACTATTGTATTGTACTCAAAATGGTATTGTGTTATTACTAACAATTTTAGGACAAATTATACCCTGACCCCATTCAATATCACTGAGTGAAGTTGACACAAAATCTTGTCATTTTCATTAAAACTGTATCTCATTTTACTTGAAAACATCTCTGATGCTGAATGGTATTTGCATATAATGGCACAATAACAGTATTTTTGAATACCCTTAAAATTTTCACGTCTTTTGTAAATAGCCTTGTAAAACCTATTTCCTTGCTAGAAATGTCTTCCATTCATCCCGCATGCACTTTTGCTTTGCTATTGAGATTGATGAGCTGCTGACCTTTATTTCTCTTAGCTTAAAAAAAAAAAAAAACCTACTGAAGTTTTATTTTATAAAACAAACAGGTAAAGATGTACATGACTTTGCAAAATAAGAAATAAGGTAGATCAAAACTTTGAACTTACATTTCTTAACTTGAGAGTAGTTGAGCTAGTATTATCAAAATAATATCTATGTATTATACTTATTGAACCAATTTAAGATTGTTTGTCTTAGGCGGCACATGTCACAAGTCAGCTCGTACTGTTCATTTTGAAAAGCTAAATATAAGACCATACCCTTTTGTTGAAACTGATGGTAGTTTTGCCTGAGTATGGAGTGCAGGAGTTGTCTCTTTACCTCGGGAAACAATCACACTAATGAAAAAAACAAAACAAACCCTAAATATGTAAAGCAATTAAAAAAACCCTTCAAAATATCATTGAATTTAAAATAGTTCTGTGCCATCTATGAGGAAATTTTCTTTTTTCTGCAATCCTATATGGACTTCATAATTTCCCCCCCCCCCCCCATCTGGCCACAGTTGGACAGACATAAACAGAACAGGAGATATATGAAATGGGCTGTCAACTTAGACTGTTAACAAGATGTTGGTGCAGCCTGTGCCAGTAGTACTTCAAGCACATGCAGGTGAGGGGCTGTCAGCAACATAACACCCAACACTGCCTGTGTGATCCAGCAGGAGCGCTAGAGCTTATCAGCATTTTTGCCTCTCAAAAGAAGAATCAGCTGTGGATGAAATGAGAAATTTCAGTCATTCATTATGCATCCTTCCACCTTTCTATTATTGTAACAGGGCTGTTTCTCTTTCTAGACTTTTCATATAGACTTAAGGTGGGTGTAACTCCAGGATCCTAAAAAGACATCATGCACAAAACCGCAGCAGTGAAAGTGATGCACATTGGGAATCCAGATAGGCATTTCATTCCCTCCCCCCATTTTCTTTCCCTCTTTGTATATTCATTTTGGTATGTTTCCCCTTTGGGCTGGGATTTAGGCAGACTGATTGTTACCATTGTTAGGGACTTTGTACAAAATGATTCTGTGTCACAGTCTCATGATTTACTTGCAAATTGCCCACAGTCAAAATTTACACATTTTGAAAATTTAAAATTATGCTGATTATTGTTTGTTTTTCTTCTCTAGGAATATAATTCAACTTGAATTTTCAGGAACTTGATATTTGTATCCTGCATTAGAGAACATTGTGAGAATTTTCTTCATTTCAGCATCCAAATTTTGGAGGCAATATTTTGTGGTTGCAAATCAATGGAAAAATTAATCACATTAATTAATCCGACTATCGTTTTCAGCCTCAGCCCTGTTTCCAGGTACTAGTGCAGATCAGTGATCATGTTTGTCTGATGTTACTAAGGTGACACCGGATTCCTTGCTGTTTTTGTGGATACAGACTAACACGGCTACCCCCTGTTCCTTACACATTTGACTTGTATCCTTTGCCATGATCTCTCCATCATGACACAACCTCAATCTTTCTGAATAATCATAGAATTGGGGGGCTGAAAGTGACCTTGAGAGAGGTCATCTAGGCAAGTACCTGTTTGAGGCAGCACCAACTACAATGTCTCTTAACTTTGCTTAAAACAAATTTTGCTCTGATTTCAGTGACATGTCTTGCTCTGCTATCTAAATGGCCACTCTCAAGGTTTGTCTGTTGAGTAATGAAAAATGAAATGCTGCTATTACTCTGGTGCTCTGCTATGGAAAATCAGGAGTAGGAATGACAGATGAGTTTCCTGTGTTTTCGAAGAGAGTGCATGTCCCCTTACTGGCATCACCATGGCAGAATGACACAGGGAATAAATGGAACATGAAAGAGATGAGTTTCTTGTCCTTCCACAGGTAATACATGGTCTCTAACCTGCAGTTCCCATGACTTTCATTGAAAATACATGAACTTAAAGCTTGTGTCCCCCTACAGCACACTTTAACAAGGACTATATATCCCCTAACTTGCATCTCCCAGTGCCAGAATAGGAGGGAATGCATGTCCCCTACCCAGAAGACGTCTATCCCTCATTGCAGACTTGCTCAAAAAATGTATTCTATACTGTGCTCATTACTGTAGTTCCTGAACACCTTCCAGTAGGGTATAAAATATGACTACACATCTGTCATGTGGTGTTTGTTCTCTCATCCTCTTTCCAGGCAGAGAAGTGTGTGCAGTGTCTTGTTTTGGTAGGTTGTGTGCGTGTGCGTGATATATACACATACGTTATTTAGTTATTAGAGAAAGCAATGTCAAATAAATGTGCCCTGGACTTGGAGCAGAAGGTGGTGAGGTTTGCGAAGGTCCTGAATTCCTGGGGAAGTTCATTCCATGGTCTCAGATTGGCCCTGAGAAAGTTCTGGCTCTTATAATGATGCTCTTTACCCTTATTGTAGAGAGTTTAATGTGCCCGAGGAGCAGAGTTGTTGACCACAGACTTCATCCCAGAGCTTTAGGCAGTTTTTTAGATATCTTCAAGGTAATCCATAGGCTGGATCCAGGGTAAGATCTCAGATCTTGATTTTGATTAGAAATTCTATGGGAAGCCATCATAAAGACCGGAGGCCAAGTTTGATGTGCTTGTGGTAGCCTGTGGTGCTGAGAAGATATGGTGCAGTGTTCTGTACTATTTGGAGTTTCCTAAGTGCTAAAGGCACCATGCCCAGGTATATTGCATTGCGGTAGTCCAGCAAACAAGTGACAAAGGTGTGAATAACTGAAACCAGGTCATTATCTGCTAGAATAGTCAACTGGAGATGAAAGCATTATCCATGAGTAATGTTTCTCTGTGAGAGCTCAGAGACAGCAAGGAATCCATCAGTACTCTTAAAGATCAAATTGACCAATTGTGGATGAGTACTTTCCAGTAGATGTGCTCCCTAAACAACACCTTATCCAGACTAGGCATCTTCAATTAATGCATGCCCTACATCACGCAGCCCACTAGCAGACTGCCTCCGGAACTTTATGTCTCTTAAACTGCTTCCTCTTCCCCTTTCTCACCTCCCTCTGCCCCCAGAAGATTTTTCCCATGGCAGAGCTGGATTAAGGCAATGGGAGACTGTACACCTATCCAATCAGGGGCTCCTATAGACCTGATCTCAATATGGCCTTGACCTTGCTTGGTATGGTGGTGCCACCCACACACAAGCCCTATTCTGGGATGACAAGGGCTCTGCTGCTACCCCTTCAGTGAGTCAGTGGTTCTCTCTTTCTTCCCTGATGTGCAACTAGTCTGCTGTTTCCTGTCCATGGACAGGCTGGGTTCCATCTGGGAGGAGAGAGTCCCTTGCCAAGATGAGCAGCATGTCCTCTGTGAGCAGTTCTCCTCCTGCCAGTCCAGCAGGATTCCTGTGGGAGAAGACTTCCTGCCACCCTAGCCTAGGGCTCTACACCTGGGTGGGGTTGTACCTGCTCTGGGAGGGTAGTTGCTTCTCACAGGACTCTCCACCACAGGCACACACCACCCTCACCTTCCGTGGTAGTAGCTGCACTGATCCAAGCAGGGTTATGAGGGTAGCTGCCATCCCTCTTATATGCAGCCTTTTGGCAATGTCCTCTGCCAGGGCTCTCGGCTTGTTGGAGACTGCCAAGACTCAGGCTCAAAGACCCACATGAGTAGCAGTGGCAACAGATCACTGGAGAGGGAAGGCATTTCATAAACTACCTAAGGTAGAAAGAAGCCCGCTGAGCCGCCTCCTCTTCTTCCCAGCTGTATTTGTACAGGTGCTCTTTGATGACCCCTGCTCACATCACTTATGCCACCACATGACTTCATAGCTGCGGACCCCAATCAGGTGGGGGTTGTGCCTAGTTACTCTTACACCGTCCCTGATAATGCATCCCCCAGAATCTGCATCATCCCCCCCCCGCAGATTTCTCCAAGAATGCAGCCCCCTGCCAGACTCGCTATGGTTGTTTAAGACAGTTTAGTTGCTTCTATTACCTCTGGCACGTTCTTTCCTCGCGAAGCTGCTGTGGGAAGGCGGGCGGGGGGGATCATTCCCCTTCTAAACCATCCCGGGGCAAAGTCCCAGTCGCTTGGCTGGGCGCTGAGCGAGCGGGAGGGGGGCGCACACGCGCTCAGACTGCCAATGAGCCAGGGCACCTCCCGCTGTAGCAAGGCGGCGTGAGCCAGAGGGAGCCCGGGAGCCAGCTCCGGCAGATCAATGGTGGGAGGGGAGGCGGGAGGAAGCCCAGCCTGACGTCAGGAAACTTTCTCGGTGGCTGAGCTGGGGACTGAGGCTGAGCCGGGCGCTCGCGGAGCCGCTTCTTTCTCTGGGTGTCTCACAGGGGCCGGCCCCGCCTGCCACCCTCCATCACTTCGCAAGGTACCCCGCGCTTCCTTCCTTCCTTCGGGCGGCTGCCTGCGGCGTGAGTGCGACTCAGTCCCGCGGTGCCCGCTCCCTCCAGCCAAACTCCCCTGCAAGTCCGCAGGAGTTTGACGCCCCAGCGAGGACTTTCGGCGTTGGCGGCGGCTCTTTCAGCCCTTTCCAGGGCCAGCCGCGGCAGCCAGGGGGAGGCACCCGGCGGAGGGCGCGTCTCCACAGGCAGGGGCCCGGGGCTTATGCCAGGCGCAGGCCGGGAACGGGGGCGCGTTGGGCTGCTCCCGGGGCTGCGGCGTCCGAGCGCGGTTTGGCGAGGGACGGGGCAGGCGCGGGGCAGCCGGTTGAGCGCAGTGGCTGGAGTGATGCTGGGACGCGGGGCCAGCGCGCGTGTCTGGGTGTCGCGAGCGGGCGCGGGGCAGCCTCGGCGTCCCGGGGAAACTTTTTTAGGTTGAGTGAGAGCGGGGCGGGCGGGCCCCCCTCCGCCTGGGACACCCAGCCATGAGCCCTACAGCCTCCCCATAGCCGCTCGCGGCGCAGCTTCTAGCTCCCTTGTGTGCTTTGCGCTGCAGTCGCCGCTGCCTTATGTCCAAGATCGGAAACGACTGGCATCCAATTATCCCTCTCTTCCTCCCTCCAAAACGTGAAACAGCTGTAGCGACCTAAGCACCTTTCCACTCTTATTTAGGCGTCTCGATTTTGAGGGTTTGCTAGTGTTAGCAATGATTGCAAATCTTGCCATGTTTTAGGATGTATATGGCCTTTTTTTCCCCCAGGAGAGCGAGAGGGATTGGGGAATTGACATTTGTTGCACCAGATTTAGGAAACAGAAAAAGGACTGATGGAGCCTGGCAGGAATGTTTGGATCTTAGAGTAGTGAGTACAATACTTTGTGTGTAGAAGACTTTTCTAATAATATGGAGGAAATAACCCTTTGCTACATACAATTCAATATTGACCCAAGTGAGTATCACTAGAATTAATCATGCAATATTTCCCAGTGTGATGATTGCATAGAAAATAAAGTGGTGCTTGAATTAATTTTCTCTTAATAGGGCCTTCAGGAGATGCTGGGAAGTCCTCAGTCATTGTCAGTCTGCATATTCTGAAATTTAGATCACCTTTGAAATTCAGTAATGATTATGGATTTTTAATCCTATATATCAATGAATACACCCAAAGAGAATCTGTCAGGTTTTTTTTCTAATATTTATTAGACTATATTTGCTTTAAAACTTAAAGTAAACACAAGCACAGCTTGTTTTTCTTCCCCAACTTTGAAATTATAGGGACTTTGTCAGGAATTTCGGACTCCAAATTTGACTTTGGATATGATAGGAAACCTTCCTCTGAATTCTAAATAACTGTTTTCAAAACAAACAAACACCCTATATTCTAGTGAGAAATGTAAAAAGTATAGTAAAGCCATTTTCTCTGTTTTTTGTTGGTCCTATAAAGTTTTGTTTTGCTTCTCCAGGCTTAGCCATAGCAATTATATTTTGGAGATGAGCTGACATCACTGCTGATACTAATGAACGCATTATTGTTTTGCAGAGGAAGATTTTTCTATCCATAGCCAAACAAAAACAGAAAAGTTAATTTAACCCCATAAAATAGGGCTTGTCATTTGGAAAGGAATGTGAAGACTATACTAATATTTGAGCATAAACTTCAAGCCCAGAATCACAGGGAGGGAGAAGGAGAGAAAATTAAATTTCTAAGAGGGTTTGAAACTTAAAGATGACAGTGACCTTTAATGACACTCTTCTAAAAGAATATGGTAAAATGCAATATAATTTCTGTGCTGTTACTTTAATCTCATTACCATGATTGGCATTAGTCAACTAAAGAACAATAACATAAGTTTTAGGATATCAATGCAGATTTACTAATAAATGAGAATACTGAGGAGAATTTTTTCTTATTTTTATCCAAGGGTAATGACAGTCAGTCAAAGGCCAGTAAAGGTTAATTGTAGTCTTGAATATTTGTCATAAAAGGAATTCAGTTACTTTGACTGTTCCTTAATATTTAAAAAATAACCCCACAATGCTGATACTTAAACTTGTTGCTGCTTTATTTTAAATCACTCAATTGTCTTAAACTATCACTACATTTTTAATTTAAATGGAAAATAGTACTTCTAGTTGGATTCCAGTATGTAAGCTTCTAAAAAAAAAGTCTTCTCTATATTGAAGTAACTGAGAACATGTTCAGAAGTCTAATTGACTCTGAAAGGAAGGCAGTTGTGGGCAGATGTGATGGTATACATGAAATTGACCTGAAATATGCTTTGAATGTACATACATTTATATAAAAATACATATGCTCTACTCTCAGAATGGTGTAAATGTAAATGACTACCAGCTGTCAACTCTCTTTATAGGAATAACTATGAAAAAAATGCCCATAGAAAAGATGATCATATGATGCCATGTGTCATTGCTCCTATTTTTTCTCTTCTCTAGGTTAAGCTAAACTACGTTATGATTTCATAGTAACACCTGTCAAACAGGCTACTGATAGAATGATGCTTCACTACTATTAAGAGTTTACAATCTAAACATAGGAACATAGGAGGGGAACAATGAAAAGCTACATGAGTGGTGATAAGTACACACTTTGTTAGTTTTGTGCTTTTTGGTATGTGTCTTTTCTTTTTACGGGCATATGTTCATTAGTTAATGAGCTGTATGAGTTAGTGTTTATAGGCCTCCTTGAAGAATTGTGTTTTCAGAAGGGAGTTGGAGGATCAAAAGGTGGAGATGCATTATATCTGAGTCATGGATTAAGGTTTTAGGAATATGTAGCAGGATGGAAGAACTCAAGGGGATAGTTACTTGTGTGCATTGGACAGAGTAAGGTGGGGAAGGAAGACAGTGGAAAAAGATAGCTAGAGTCAGGTTGTGCAGCACTTTGGAAGTAAAGACAACTGTCTTAAACTTGCTTTGGACAACAATTGGAAGCCTGCAGAGGGATTTGACAAGGGATTATAATGGCAGGTGAGGTAGATTGCATTTACTGAAGCACTTCAGATAGTATTAATTAGGGTAAGGCGGATACTGGGAGATTAAAGAGGAGGAGGCTGATGCAGTAATCAACACTCAGACAAGGGTACTGGTGATAGGCTGTTTGCCAATTTTGATATAGTTATTTTAGAATAACTAAATACGCAGGATGATACTGAATACTGTACAATTAAAAGCACATATGTTCTTATCAACCTATGGCAATAATACTGTACTCTTTCCCAGATGTTAAAGTTCCTTTGTGTACAGTACAGTTTAAAGTAAATTCTTCAACACAGGTCTACAAAATCCAGTCATCTGTTGTGTAAATCCTTAGAATTTCTTTAATTTTTTTTGAAAATTCTTTCTATTTTTCTTCAAACTTCATTACATTTTAAAAAAATAATGAAATATGAGAGGTAAATAGAGTGATATGCATTGCAGTGTAGGATAGGGCTGTATAATGTGTATTGAAGATAAAGGTATTTTGAAGCATACAGTTCTAAATACAGAATATCAAAAGAATCATGTGAAAATATTTAAGGTCATAATATTAATAGTACCAGTGTACTTTGATTATAGAACTAGTTTTTCCTCCCAAGAGATGATCCATGAATAGCATGTTGCATGAGCATACTGTAAGGAAATAATCAGAAGTACCAGATACACTCCTAGCTTCAAGTTTTCTTTAATTAGTGTATTAAGTGCCTCTACCCTGATCTGGAGGGACCATTTAACTAGAGAGAAAGAGGCTAGTTCATCCTCTGTAACCTTTCAGTTGTTGGTTTCTCTGCTATGACTTCCAACCAGGTTGCCAATTAGTGCCCATTTTGGTGATTTTTTCTGATGGATACCAGTCCACTGAGAACTGAAATCACCTGATTCATTTCACAAATGCTAGTAAACACTCAGATGGAAACAATTTCCAGTCACTACAGAACTGAATTTAAATGATATGAATGACAGAGGTCAGAGGCTCTGTTTGTAATGACTAATCCCCTGAGCCAAAAAAGTTCTGAATTGATCTTTTAGAATAGAAATTTTATAACAATGCATACATTATGCAATAATAAACGTTGCCCTCCTTTCTCTCAGTAGTAATCTGATTTTTGAGTGGATAATTACAATGAGGGAATCAGATTATTGCCCAGGAAAGAACAGAGACTATATTATTGCTGTTATAACACAAGTAGTGCCCCCCCACAAACTGCTTAATAACATTCTCCACATATCTCTCACCTTAAGTGGTTCACTACTACTTCTAAGGATTTTAGAAATTGATGCAGGTCTTGAACTCTTGGGGTCCAATCCTGCTTATTTTACTCATGTATACGTCACTGAATTTGTTGCCTGACAATTGCAAGCCAATCTGCCCTGGTCCAAAGTAGGCCATAGTTTCAGAGGAGTTGAGCTGCGCTTGAGTGATAAGTAGTCAAAAGTTGTGTTTATCTTGGAAAAAAATATTTATTTTGCTTAAATTTAAACTTTTGATTTTTATGGACTGTCTTCCGTTCATATACTTATCTCCTATTGACAATAGTGGAATACTACAACAGATCTAATTCTGTAGAGGAAAAATGTCACATGCAGGTGACCCCCCCCCAAAAAAAACCCCAACCAAACAAAAAAAACCAGAGGAAAGTTTTGCATTTCCTGAAGTTCTTTAAAGAGAAGTTCTACTCTGAAAACAGACACTAGGGTTGCATGTTTGTTTCTTTCTGTATCAAATCTTCTCAGTTTTTGTAAGTAGAAAAGATGTTTTTCCAACCACCAGCTTTGTACAGTCAGTCTGGGTTCTGAGAATCAAACTGGGTTCTTTTCATTTCATACATCATCAAGGTTCAGTTACATCTGAGCAGCCCCACTGTCTTCAAATTATTATCACAGTGACACCTGTGCAACCCAATTGCCTTCAATGAGTTTGCACAGGTGGAACTGATTGGAACTTAGTAAACTATTCTGTTAATGATGCACAAGTTGGGAGAGACTCCACATGTCGTTCAGTCTTAGCTCTGTTCTCTCTGCAGGCCTAACAGGAGTAGCAAACAATACAAATTTATTTTAGTCACGAAGATCTGCAGATATGACCCTAAATACATGCAAAGAGAATATGTGTTGAGTAAGAAGGTTGAGTTTTTACATAGTCATTTTTCAGAGTAGCATTATAGTCTTATGGAATTCTTTAGGCACTAAAACTGAGTCACAAACTTCAAGAATACTTTTTAATAGTTCAAAGGGCTAGTATTTTTATTTTCAATATTATTTCCTCTTCCAGCTTTTCAAACATACTTGACTTAATGTAAGTTCTTAATATTCCAAACAGATTGATATTTCCAGCATATGACTATTGATTTAAGTGTAATGGTTGTTTCTAGGTAATGGGAGTAACTTGAACTTTTCCCATACTATGCCTAGATGCACGAATTTAGTCTCTAGGGCTTTCAATTCAGCACTTTTCAAGAGCAATAAAATCACATGAAAATTTAAAAAATGCACTCAAATTCCTGTGCAGTGCATTATTTTTAGATAAGGTGAAATAGCTCAGAGTGGACTGTGGGATTCTTAATAACTTTCTTCAAGGTCTCAGATTAGCATTTTCAGTTTGAATGAGGGCAGGCTTAGAGGAGCAAAAGATTAATACCAGTCTTTGGTCAATCAGTAAAGATGGGTAGCATTATGTGTACCTTCTTGAATATCACCTATCATAAACTGAGATTGCCTGTTCCTTTTTTTTTTTTTTTTTTTTTTTAAATGAAGACCTAGGCATGACCTTAACTAGTTGTGATTTCTTTTCCAAATGAGTTGCATGTTTGGCCAGCATACCCATTGGACTTTTGTGCTTACTTAACACAAATAATCATCTTATATTGCTTTGAAAGTTACAATAAATACTACATCACTAATGAGTACTTCCTGCTTTTACATTATTTTAAATCAGTTTGCCAAACTAAATACCTCCTTGTGCCACTGACTTTTTAGTAGAAATCTGTGCTGAAATAAATGGGAAGCTTTTTTAAAAATAGAAAAAAAAAAAGATGCAAAATGGCTCTTGCTGTAGTGTACCCTAAAAATGGCTTCTATTACTTTTTAAAAGATGTTATTCCTGAAATGCTATAGCGGTCTTCAGTGGACTGAGGCATGTGCATGCCAAACATGTTAGGATTAATAAACAAAGAGTTTGTATGTCCTCAATGCCATCTTTTTAATGTTTGTTAGGACTAGCCCTCCATATACCATACTATATTGCTACATTGTCTCTTGTACTTCTTGTGTGTAGAATTGCCAGCCACAAGTGTTTGAAATTATGAGTCCGATCCCAAAAATCATGATTGGCTTAAAAATTTTGTGATTAAAGTCAAATAATAAATCTTGGATTTTTTAGTTTCCTTTTGGCCTTTGAGCCTTTTGGGTGTCCTCAAGTCCCATTTGCAAGCTTTTCTTTGTAATCAAGAGAGGCTAACACTTTTTTTAATATAAGGACTGAGATTCTCACAGAAGCACATGATTCCAGGCTCTGGGGCTCTAAGAAAAACAAATACTGTGAGATTAGGAATAAAATTACAAGGGATGGTATCACTGTGGGTGAGCTTTTGCTGAAATAAGACTTATTATTAACTGAGAAGATATTGTCAATGTATTTCACTTTCATCTATATTTAAATTCTGATTTGAGGTACATGTTGATTATAGGATAGCTCTAACTAAATGGCAGTATACCTGTTGAATGTAGCACTGAAATCAATTCAGATTCAATGGTAGATATAATGGTTTTCAGAAATAGTGTAGCTACCTGCCTTTTCTTCCTCCCACCATGTGAGGTGAAATAGGGATAGAACCTGGGACCTTTAGCGGCAGTGTACATTCCAGTGGACAGTCTAAGCAACAGGTAAGTGTCAAATTCACTGGTAATTTTACCAGTATTGTAAGGTCTCTTTGTGTTGCAAATCATACCCATTTTAAAATAAGCAAAGATTTGAAAATAATATCGAAGTGGATCATTAAAATTAAGCAATACATGTATCAGGAGGTAAAGTACATATGCTTTTTCTGTAATACTGAATGCCTAACCAAGTCAGCATATGGGAGTATGGGGATATATAGCTAACATAAAAGGTAGTTTGAGAGACCAAAACCCCACAGCTGTGCCCCTTAATCTGTTTCATATGTGCAAGCTTTAGAGGTGAGTGTGCTGTGGCTTTGTAAACAAAAAGATCTTTAGCATCTGAGTTTAGTCATGATCTCTCTCTTGAAGGGAGCAGACTACAAATTGCAATACCAATTTTGTATGCTTTACTGCAGCATTAATATCCAATTTATCAAATAAATTTAGGATGGGGGAAAGACTTTTTTTCAACAAATTTTGCAGCTGGAACTGATACTAATACTCTTATCTCTCAGTACCATACAGTAATTGCAGTTAATTGGTTGCTGGATAACTGCTTCTGCCATGTGTTGTGGTGTGAAAATGCAATATATCAACAGTACTAAATCACAATATTAGCATGTATAATGTTAATGTTTTGAGAGAATTTCCCGATTAATCATCCAAATGGGGGAAACATTTCATGTGAAATTCCAGTACCAGTGCATTCCCCACACTTTTGTAGCTAAAGTGCTTGTTGTTACTATTACTTAAATATTAATGTATTGGATATTATTTTTTTGGGGTAATTTATGCATTAACTTAAACCAGTAGTGTTTGCTGCTGGTAACATGAAAATCAAGGTTAGTTGGGGATGTGGAACCAAAGGCCATAATTAGGAAGTGAGCAGAATACTTGTGCCTTTTTTCACACAGTCATTTAGAAATGTTGGAGCCCCCATTAAATCACAACCTGCCTGCATTCTAATATAACCCCTCTGCAATTTCCCACTTGTCTGGATCCTGCCAGGCTTTTCTTGCTCAGCTATGGGGGCTCATGTAAATACAGTCCCACTTGTAACTGTGACTATGACAAAAACTGCTCCCAACATTTGGAGATTGGAGCTCAACATTTGGCTCAAATTACAATGGTCACAAAAGCGCATCTTTCAGAAAGCAACCTGGCTTAGAAAGGACACTAGGGAGCTTTCCAATGCATCAGAAACAGACATTTCTCCAAGGCTGAATAGAAGCAGCACAGAAGTTTGAGAAAGGCAAATGGGAAGTTCCACGCGGAACAGTGGGCTAAACTGGACTCTTTATCTTCTGCGAGCTTCAGGTCTTGCTGATGATACAGGGGATATAAAACTCTACATTCTGCCCGAGGACTGTGGGGAAAATACCAGTGCAGAAATTAGAGACCAGGTGAAAAGAGACCTTTATCATGATGGAGATTTGAACTCCAGTTGAAACTGCATTCATGACTTGCTCAGTTGCACCTAGCTATTAAAGGATATGCACTTATGTGTGTGCAGAAAGGGGTAATTGACAAGAGCTGTCTGCAATTTTTTGGTGTATCTTTGGCTTTTACTTGTCGCAAGTGCACACTGAGATGCAGAAAAGTCAAAGGGAGAAAAGCTGATGTTATTGGATGACTAGTTTATGCAAGTAAAGAGACTTGAACTTAGAAGCAGTTTTGTGTGTGAGTTCGTGCACATGTGCGGGGCACCTCTGGAAAACATATTGGATCATGGGTCATTGTGTTCCCATCCCTTGATTATTCAGAACTCCCCTTTAGCCAATAAAATCTCAAATGCTGTCACATTTTGTGAGCTTTAAGATAGTTATGTGTACAGAACAAGAGAACATATATCACTTGCTAGCCAAAGCACTGTAGAGCTATCTTCTTTTAAAGAAATATTACAACACACATGGATGAACTTCTGCTGTGGCTTTGTTATGTATGATGAAAAAATTTCTAGCGGGACTCCTTGTTCTGTACCTAGAAGCTAAAATGTGGCACACTGCAGGACACACACATTCAGCTGTAGACCACATATGGGTTAAGCACTAACCATGCTTCACAGAGTAAGGATATGTCCCTCTAACTGCCAGATATGTGCATGCAGAACCACAAGAGACAGAGGGAAAGAAGCTGATGTTATTGAAGGGAACGTTAATTCCATAACTAGTAACCTTCTGTTTAAAAAATACCTAATGAACATGTATAAATGGAGTTTAACTTTTGTTTATAATCAATATGCTATATTAGTCAAACTGTACAAAGTTCTGCTAGCGTTAACTGTCTAGAATGGTCTGAAGAGAATAGTTAGCCCCTTTCATGTTGATGTGTAGAAAAAAGAGGCCTCTCTGTCTTCTTCCTTTGTGACTCATCCTGGATCGCAAAGCAACTTGCCAAGTGTCTAGGATCCGCTGGGGATTGGATATTGGCTAGCTGGTTGACGTTTCATCCAGAAAAGACAGAGATAAAGGGAAAGCAACCAGGAAAAATGAGGCTTGTCTCACACCCTTATTGAGAAGGTGCCTGCCACTTGCTAAATGGAGGAGTAAGGATGCTGCAGCAGATTGGCTGTAGGAGCTTGCTAGAGGGAAGGTTGGGAAAAGAGGTATTCAGAGAGGATGTGGAAAATGGGGAGAAATATTAACATATGCATTCTGTACTGTTGACAAATTGTTTATTTTGTTGTTTTATCTACTTCAGTTGTAAGAAAGATCTTTGGGATAGGTACTCTGCTATTGTGTGTGTGTGTGTGTACAGTGCCTAGTGCAATAGGGCCCAATCTCTGATTGGGGGTCTCTTATCACTTATCATTTAGGCAGTACCAGAATGTGATGGATTCTAAGGTTGCTGCTATTTAAGTGTGGAAAAGACTTGTTGCTTTTTTTATTTCAGATGTGAACATTGCTGTGCTTACTAGTGCCTTTCCCACAGCCAGGTTGGACTTCTATTTTGTTTTAGAGGGGGCCTATACCTTAAGACCACCTGGAAAATTATATACAGTGGAGAATGTAGCTGCTGGTTCATTAAACAGGATTTTCTGTAGGAGTACTCTATCCCTGTACTCCATTATCTGCTCTGGCTACTGGTTTATACTGAGTGAAATTTCAAATGTTGTTAACTTCTAAAGCCCTAAATATTTAGGGAATTGCCTATCTTAGAGATCCCTTTCCCCCAGTGTGGCTCTGTGGCAGTATCAGGCAGCTGAGGCACTGAATAGCAATAGGTTTAAATGAGAACTGGTTTAAATGAGAATAGAAATAGGGTGTTCTTGGGGGAGGGCGAATAGCAGGATGTCTGCAGCTATTTCATTTGTTAATGTGCCCTCCTATGCCAGAGCTCAGGTTTGATGAATGTTGGGGAACATTCCAAGGCCTATCTTTTTCCAGATTCTTTTGAGAGAAAGAGTTGGATGTTGAATGAAGTTTTGGAGTCAATGCCTGGCAGCATCCTTTGTGGTATTGTGCTAATTTGTGAAAGTATTTTTTTTTCTAATGGTGTTTAAAGTACATTTAGAAAATACAAATAAAAACATGAATGTGTTAAAATAAACAGGACCTTCTCTGATACTCAGGCCCACCCAGCAAGATTTTGTAAGTCAGTGACTCCCCAGTCGTGAGCTGTTATATTTTGATCATGGAAGTTGCCTCATAAGCGCCTATCTTGGTAAACTAGACCAGTCCTGTCTATTTTAAACAAAGTATTGTTGGTTGGTTGGTTTTTCCCCTTGTAGGTGAAGGAGTGTCACCTCAGGACCACTTTTGTGAGCTTCTGTTATCATAGGTCTGGCCCACTCTAGGAAAAAATGGTACCTGTTTTTCCCAGCAATGGGGCAGCTGTATTGTTACTGGGTAACACCAACATTGCCTCGAAATGGATACAAAATCTCCTAGCATAAATATACCCTCAGCCCCTTACACTATATAGGCCAGAGTTTAACTTGCAGTTCTAAAGAGTCTTAATGAGGTATGTTGTTGTTTCTCATCACAACAGCCCACCTTCATCATCTATGCCCATCCAAACAATTGTAATTTATCAAAAGCCCTGGGTATTTTATGTATCATTGTGGACAATGCCAGAGCTTTAACCTTTTTCTTATCTCTAGTTAATCATCAGTGCCGACTCTTCTCTGTTCAAGGACATACACCTGCAAACACGATGCTGGGGTAAACCTTAATGGTATGTTAATGGCACTCCTTCTGCTTTTCTGGTGGGGGTGGAGGAGTTTGTTTCATCCTGCTGGTGGTTGCTCTGCACACTTAGACATGCTGATTTATGTTTTTATTTGTTCTTGTTCTACTTTCAGCCCCCATGAATTATCCCACTAGTTTTATTTTCTGCCACCCCACATCATGCTGCATTGCAGCACATGCTTAACAGGGTCTAATCTGATTCAAGATTAACCTCATTTAAACTTTCCTCTTATTACCATACTCTTAATCTTCTGTACAATGGTTGTACTGTTCATAATCCAATCCATTCCTATACACCACCTTCCACTTAATTGGGACACACTTACATGGGATATCTTCCAGCTAACTGAATTAAACCCAATGCCAATAGCAAGGACTGCTGCTTAACAAGGATGATAATTCTGTTTAATTAAGATACCTGCAGTTGATTAAGTGATACTTAAATAGGGATAAATAGTATTTGTGATGCTCTGGGTGATATTGGTTTGTCTTCCTTTAAATGACTTTTACCAGTGCTTTCTTCAAGTTCACTCCCATCAGGCTCACAGTATTGCACACTTGTCAGAAACTTCATGATGGTTTTTCCTCTAGTTCAATTGGGTTGCAGCTCACTGAGCTGTATGTTGGGGGGGTGTAACAGAGTTCACGTCCCACCCCTTTTCCTGGGGCCCGCTTGCTGCCCCCAATAAGGCTCAGAGAGGCTTCGGGGTTGTGAAACACCCGTGTCTTTATTTATATAAGGTTCTCCCACCACCAGTGTCGCTTTATATACAAGTCTTGCAGGATTAGTCACTTCCTTTATCGGCAGCCTTCAGCTAGGCGGCCTCCAGTTCCCTCCCTGACTGACTGACTGACTTCTCCCTGGCTGCCCCCCACCTTCTGGCTCCCTCCCAGCCTTTATAGCTCTTGGCTTGTTAGGCCAGCAGGTGTTACCAATCCTCAGGCTAGCATCAGGCCTCTTCCATCAGCCCCAATCTGTTTCCCCTGATTGGAGCTGACTGGGCAGGGGCTACTTAGGTGCTTTTGCACCAGCACCCTGCTACGGGTGGAAATATCAGGTGTACATGTGTTACTTTAATGAGCCAGCAGGATTAATTTTAGTGAAGTAAAAAACTTGAGAACCTCTCGGATACCAAATGACTTGACTTCTCTTAAAGCCCATGATCCTCTCAGCATCCATATGGAGGGGAGACTGCACTCATGAAGGGTGGGAGGGGACAGAGGAGCTCACAGGAAGTATAGGTCTTGCAAAGGAGGTGCTCTCTAGGGCCAGTGGGAGCCAGGCAGCAGAGGAATCAAAGGGCATCTGTATGATCCTGAACAATGTGTGGGTTAAGGGAGTGGTTATTCCTGCACAGAAGACAATCAGGCCCAAGGCTAAGAACTTTGCTCCTTTGGGATGCTAGGCCATCCACCTGGGGTATATTGAAAGTGAATCCATATGACTTCTATATAGTCCCAGACTCCCAGGTGCTACTGGTCAGATTTTGTATTTTGTTTGGCATTCTGAAAAATAATTAAACTATGAAAATATCTTCAACAACTGACAGTGCCTGGTTTATTACACGTAATCATTAGAAAAACCAAGTTGCAAAATTGCAATAGATGATTAACAAGCCTCTAAAAAATGTGTTACTCCTTTCCCCCTAAACTTCTATGTAACAAATTAATTTCACTCGTGGTTTTGTATCTCATCTTTGCATGGCTTGCTGATACTTGTTTATTCCCTTCTCATGTGTGAGTGTTATGATCCCACCTTGAATTGAATTTATTGTATCTGTGAAAACTGCCTTTCATAAGATTCTATCAAGGGCAAAGTTTTGCTCTTGTCTGTGCTGGTGTAAATCCACAATAATGCTATTGGAGTCAATGCTCACTTACACAGTAAGCTATTGCAGGCAGGAGCCTTCTTTTCCTTATGTGGTTTAATGGTGCCTACCACAATGGGGTCCCTGAGTAATACCACAATACAAATAATGAACAGTGCTTATAATACTTGAGATTCACAGTGATATAACTTGGTGGAATTTGACCCAGAGTGTTACACACATGAAAACATTGTGACCAGCAATGCCCTGAGCTGCACCTGTACATGTTGCAGGGCAGAAAAAGGCCTAAGAATCTAAATGGCTACCGTGGCACAAATTTGTTGTAATGTATAGACTTATTAGCATTGCTTTCCATAAGTGACTTGTCCATTTATCTATCTGTCTGAGTTACTTACGGCCCCCCGTCACTGTACTATTTGAGCACCTCACAATCTTTAATATATTTTAATTTTTCAACTCTGCCTCCCTTTCCCACCCATGAGGTAGGGTAGTGCTATTGTCCTCATTGTACAGATGGGGAACTGAGGCAGAGAGACTGGAGGCTAGATCCATAAAGGGAGTTAAGTACCCTAGTATTACTTTAGCTGGCTCAGAGATAGGTGCCCCTTTGTGAGGCAAGGCTTAGGTTACGCCCATCTCCTCCACATTTCCTGTTGCCTAGCTTAGGTGGCTCCCCACTGAGCTTGCTGGCTTTTGTGAATCCCATTCTTAGGCACCTAACTCAATGTATAGGAAGCCTTAGTGCCAAATTCAGGGCTGCTTAACTCAGCATTGCCATGCGTAATGTGTAAGTCTCCTTTGTGTATCTATTCCCAAGTGATTTGCCCAAGGTCACATAGGAAGTCTGTGATTGAGCAGAGAACTGAACCTGGGTTTTCCAAGTCCTAAACTCGTGCCATGACCACTGGACTATGTATGCAGTGCCATAACAACTGGACCATGTAAATGTATATGCAGGAGTCATACATGTATTTCTCTGAGCATTTAAATTGTTACTCTGCATTTCCTGAGTACATGCAGCTGGTATACTGCTCTGTTATTAGCATGTTTAGATTTACGCGTCAATATCCAAAATAACTATGGAACTGCTCCTTTCTGACTAATAAAATAATTTACTTCACTCCTATAATTGTTCAGACTTTTATCAAAATTATGCTTTATTTCCAAGTTGTATTTCATTTGACCACACTATTTACACTCACTGCAATATTATCACAAATATGTCACCGCTGGTTCATTTGATCTACCTTTTACAATTGCTGTTTGTTCTGTTTCTTCTCTGTAAATATTTCCACATTCACATATCTCTTGTCCTTGCTATGGAAACTTGAATTCTTTCCCTTCATACATCCATACAGACTGCATTCAGAATTTCAAACATAATGAATACTAATGTTATTGAGGCTGAATCATATTAACTAGCCTTGCAGTCATCTTATTAAAGGAGAATAAGCTATATCAGTAGTATAAGCATATGAAAATAAAAGCAATTGGCTGAGGTCAGTTAATCTCTGTTTTGGAGGTTCTAACTGGGGTGATTTAAGAAGTGTCATGGCCACAGAATTACAAATCTGCAAGTTTGGAAAATCCAGGGATTGAGTTTAAAGCTCTATGAAAGCAGTGCTAGTCCAACAGATCTAAGTTTTGGTTTCCAACAGAGACTACTATAACAGAAATTGTTGATAGGCCATTCTTTAGAGTCACATTGATGATGGCTGTGTCCCCCAGTTGGGGGCAATTGCACCTTTATTTCCTCTCTGTTGTCCAGCAAGGGCACCCATTCTAGGCTCCTCAGCTGTTACCTCTTCCGGGCAGAGATCTGCATCTCTCTCCTTCCCCTTAGGAAGGATTGGGGCCCTCTCGAGTGCAGAAGCTTCTATCCATTTGCTAGATCAGAAAGAAGGCCCTGAGTCAGTTAAACTCAGATTATTTATCCCAAAGTCCTTGCTTTGTCTGATGGATCTCTGGAGAATCCAGTTTGAACTATTACATGTGAGCCTCTCCAGGCAGTGATACCTTTCTGCAGGTGTTATTACCCAAGCAAATTTACCCAATCATCCCCCACTGTTTGTAGTTCCTGCAGAGCTGTGGTCACCCTCCCACATGGAATTATATATGCTAGAACCTCAGAGTTTTGAACCTCTCGGGAATGGAGGCTTTTCGTAACTCTGAACAAAACGTTATGGTGGTTCTTTCAAAAGTTTACAACTGAACATTGACTTAATACAGCTTAGAAACTTTACTATGCAGAAGAAAAATGCTGCTTGTAACCATCTTAATTTAAATGAAATTAGCACAGAAACAGTTTCCTTACCTTGTCAAATCTTTTTTTAAACTTTCCCTTTATTTTTTCAGTAGTTAGTAGTTTACATTTAACACAGAACTGTACTGTATTTGCTTTTTTGGGAGTGTGGGGGATGGGGGTCTCTGTTGCTGCCTGATTGTGTACTTCCAGTTCCAAATGAGGTATATGGTTGACCAGTCAGTTCAGAACTCTGGTGTTCATAACTCTAAGCTTCTGCTGTACAATTCCTGCCCTCAGTGATACATAAACTTAATACAGTAAAATCTCCCACAGATATTGCAGGAAATTGCCATATCTGTCACACTATGCTTCTGTATTGGCTGGCAGAGTGGGGGTGCTGTTAACTGATTAGTGACATTGTCTGTATGGGTGGGATGGATGGATAAATGTTTCAGAATAACAGTGTAGAATGTTACTTTTTAAAAAGTAACATTCTATTAGTCCTGTAACATTGCACCTACTATGTGCCTGCTCTGCCAGTCCTGTGTTCACTGGGGGGACAACATTGCTGTCAACAGCTGCCATGCTGTTTTCAGACATCTGCATAAGTTGTCATACTGATTTTGTTTTGTTAACTGTAACCAGGATGCGATGGTATCATGGAACAATATGGCTGTGGGTGTGTTTGTGTAATATATAGCATTAATCCTAAATGCAATATAAAGTACATATTATACAATAATTTCTCAGTGGGGAAAAATGGAGGCAATTGTATTTATATTGCCAGTCTCCAAAGGATTAAATAACTTATATGGTTAATAAAAGGTTAAAAACAATTTTAGATTAGAAAAAGACTGAAGCATTTGTGTGAGCAATTTCAAAGGAACATTTTTTAAGGCTACATTCCCCCTTCCCCCTGGATTCTTATTTTCTCTTAGGATGTCCTGAATCCAATATTATTTTGTTGAGATGGAAAACATTTGCAAAATGTTTTCCATAACATGGTTTCTACTCCCACTTATTCTGTTTTTAACTCCCCAATTTCATAAATAAGGTATCAGTATAATCTTCCCTTTTGGACCTTTAAGGGAAGATGAGAGAAATATAGGTACTAAAAAACTGGAGAAACAGATACAACACTTGTCTAAATAAATTTTATTCACAACCAGATGGAGGAAGCGAGATAGGACTGATATAGATGAGAGGTATATGCATTGTGTGGGGAATGAACTCTGAAGTGTGACTAGAAGAAATTTTGAACTAGAATTTTAAAATGGACAGGATAAATAAAACTACAGGGTACCTTATCAGTCCTCTGAATAGTGCATTCACAGAATCCTTGATAGGAGAGGCAGAGAAGATCATTTGTACCATCCTGTGTTATTCCTGCACTAACAAGGGTGTGGTCAGGTGTACTGGCCCTCTGAAGCAGATGAGATAAGTCTCTGTATCCAGAACCACTCTGGTCCTGGTTTCTGAGCCTATACTCCACCTTGGTTCCATGACCGGCTTGGGGAGTAAGTAGTTGAGTACTTCATGGAAACAAGAGCACAAGTGTGTTGCTGGCACAGTTCATGGATTCCCTCAGCACTTGCCTTTCTTGCAGTGAGACCCAGGTGCACAAATCTCTTCTGCCTACTACAGAACCTGCCTCCTTAGGTTTCAGCTGCACTTCCCCCACACCTTTTTATTTTTGGTGGCCCCAACAAGTCCAGAGGTTCTCTTCATGAACCTCTTCCCTGCATTGCTACTTATAAGTCGAGGAGCAAGAAGACTGGCCATGGGGAGTCTCTTTCTGACTGTAGGGACATTTTCCTTGGCCCCACACATACACACATCAGTCCAGAATTCTTCTGGATGGCATTCATTGACTCTTGATGCCTTCTCAGAGAAATGGGTTCTCTGTTCTGTGCCTCTTCCCCCCTACTCCTTTTGGCTGAAATTTTACCTTCACTCCTCTCCATGCCCTTTTTCTTGAAGTGTTTCTTAGTAATTAATTAAATAATTAATAGACTGATAAATGTCAGTCCGAAGGCACCATTATGATAATTTAGTATGACTTCCTGGGTAACACAGGCCATAAAACCTTACCCAATAATTTCTGAATCAAGCCCATAACTTCTGCTTGTGCTAGAGCATATCTAGCCGGAAGACATCCAGTTCTGATATAAAGACATCCCTAGACAAGCTGTTCTGGGGGTTAATTACTTCAGTGCTGAACATGTGTGCTTTAATTCTAGCCTGAATTTGTCTTGTCTCAGCTTCCATCAATAGGATCTCATTACACCTTTTCTGCTATATTAGAGACCTACCCAGTGCAGCAGTTTCCACACAGGTCAAAGAGTGGAAGGAGCATATCTTGGATCCAGTTCTTCCCCTCTTCTGTGTCCTCTCCTTCAGCTCTGCTTGATGAAATGGAGATCCCTCCCCTTCCACCCTCTCTGCCCAAAGTTAGTCAACATACTTCCTCTATGACAAGAAAAAACATCAGTCCAGATTTTTGTGACTACTTAAATGCACTCAGGAAGGGGTGAGGAGGTATACTTGCCAAGTTTCAATAAAACTCAGAGCCAAACTTGAAACTAGTGATCCTATAGGAATGCTACATAATAACACATGATATCCTTAAAATTCCTTATGGATTTCCTGAAATGCAGAACCTTTGCTTCCTTATGGCATGTAAAGAAGGCTCAGAAAAGTGTTTTTTTTTCTTTTCCTCATCCCCTCAAAAAACTTTTCCTTTGTTTATGTCTTAGAGTCAGCTCTGGTCTAGCCTAGAAGACTCTAGTGAAGAACTAGAAAAAGTGACCACCTCCCAAAAGCCAAGAGAGTGAAAGCTGAGCAGCTGAGAGAACGGATTTGTATTCTGACTACTTAAAACTCCTTCCCCTCCTGCACCTGTTCAACATCATTGACAAATTAACAGTTTGAAGAAAGGAGAAGCTGTATTAAAGATTTAGCACAAATCTCCTGCCCCTTCAAATGAGATGTGAGAGCTAACAATATACATCCTCAGACTTCAAGCAAAATCAGCGAATACCAGACCTGATATATCTAAGCCCCTCTCCCCACTCCCTTCCCACCACCACCATCACCAACAAAAAACCCATAGGGGGGAGTTTTGGTTTGTTGTTTAAAAAGGGGGGAGGGAGGGAGGGTTTGGTCTCTTTTAAGCAGAAGTCACAAGCCCAATTTAAAAATCTTTTGCAGGTTGCTTTAAGCAGGAATTTGTGACAGGTGATTAAACCCCTTGTAGTAGAAATAAGAGATTTAGAGACCACATGAATATTAAAACTTATGTTATTTTAAAACAATGAACCAAACATTCATAGAACAGTTTTCAAAAAGAGTACATTCCTTTAAAAATTTAGAAGAGCCAGAGAGCAAAGTCTCAGTCCTTTCAACCCTAAAGCACATGTGTAACTTTACCCCACATGAGTAGTCCTATTGAGCTCTGTGGGACTATAGATGCTTAAGCATTTGTAGGTCAAAGGCCATAACTGGTGTCTGAGAGCATCCCAAAAATGGCTGTCCGACATTTAGGAAATACTTCAGCAACTGTAACACATCTATTTTGATACATCTGCAAAGCAATTAAAGTGCCTGCAGTCATGAAAACTGATGAAATATGTGCAGTACTATGTTTTTGTTTATTAGAAGAATGACCTGCATTGAGACTGAGGAAAATAAAGACTGGGAAGCAATTTTGGAATTCAGTGGAGACTGTCACAATTAAGCTTACAGACAAGGTGAGTGAGGTAATATCTTGTATTGGACCAACTTCTGTTGGTGAGAAAGACGAGCTTTTGAGCCAGAGAGACTTCTTCAAGTCGGGGAAAGGTACTTGGAGCATCACAGCTGAATACTTTCACCACTGCTTAAAGTGTAAACTGCAGTTATATGGAGATATACCTATCTCATAGAGCTGGAAGGGACCCCGAAAGGTCATCGAGTCCAGCCCCCTGCCTTCACTAGCAGGACCAATTTTGCCCCAGATCCCGAAGTGGCCCCCTCCAGGATTGAACTCACTGCATGGAGTAACTTTCCCAGACCTGAAGAAGTCATCTCTGTGGCTCAAAAGTTTGTCTCTCTCACCAGAACAAGTTGGTCCAATACAAGGTATTCCCTCATCCACCGGGTCTCTCTAATATCCTGGGACTGACATGGCTAAACTACACTGCATACAACAATTAATTTACTGACACAATCGGTACACCACAAAATTTTGAATACATCTGTGACAGAAGAGACAAAACCAAATTGAAATTAAGAGTATACAGTGGTAAGAAATTACCAGTAATTGAGATATTAGCTATGCTGTGTAAATAAAGTCAAAGAGGGCCTGCTTCTCCACTGTCTTGTACCTAGTGTAGTCATTTATACCTGTGAAAGATAGGTGTAAATCACTTCCAGTCTGTTCTCGTGCATTCTGGCACAAAGGGGTGAGTTAGTACAGAATCAGGCCCTGGGAAATCAGATACTTTTATTTATTTTGGCTCTGAAACTCAGCATGTGTTAGGGATTAAAATGTGTGAAGACATACAACTGGAACATATTGTGGAGGTCTTGTGAGATCCAAATGAAAATATACTAGGAAAATACACAGACTGTTTGAAATCTATCATGCTAATGGCAAATTGAACTGTTTAAATGCTGAGATAATCTCAGTTATTATTTCATCCTAGAAAATTCCATTTGCACTCAGGTTGAGTTTTGAAGGAGCTACTTTAGGATGATAAAGTTATGAAGTCTCACAATCAACTGACTGTGCACATCCACTGGAAGGAAAAAAATCTTCTAGGTATGTCAATGAATATACCTCGATACAAAGGAACATTATAAAGCTCTAACAGTCCCAATTGTGGAAAATGTCAGTAGTGGATTGGCTGGAGCAAAATGCTTTCCAAATTTTGGGTTCATCTGGTGGCTTTTGGCAAATATTTTGGGAGAAAAAACGTTCTGTGGAAACTACATTTAACCTGTTATTTATCACATACTGTTTCTTGTGGTAGCTGTGAGTCATGTGTGCTTCAGGCTTCCTAGATACTACTTGATTATGGTACCATAATCCAATAATTGCCTTCATAGGGGAGTTTGTCAGTGATGAGGTGGAAAACACAAGTCATTGCTGGTATTTGTGTAAGGTAGAGTGGATAGAGATATAGATACAAATAATTACTTAAGGTGGCAAATAGTTTTGTTGTTTTTTCGGTATATCCTGATTACGAAACGTGCATGTTTCAGAACCTGTGGCAGGGAATATTTCAGTAGATAAGGAAGAGATGGGGGCCATTTAACTAAGGAGGAGAAGAGCATCATTGCACACTGAGTTGCCAGCCTAATGAGAACTAGGTTCAAAGGGGGCAGGTGACAAATGTCCATAGGTCACTTTACAAAAAAATACTTATCTTAACAAAGGGCTATTATTTTTATTGGGTGGGGGGAGAGAGGGAATGGAAAATTACAATAGGGTCATAGGCAACAAGAGGGATAATAATGGGGAAATATGCTCAACATCTTAGATATCTATACAAAAATGCAAGGAGTTTGGGGAATGAACAGGAAATGTTAGTACAGAAGCTAAATTATGACATAATTGGCATCACAGACTTGGTGGGATAAATCTCCTGACTGGAATATTGGCATAGAGGGATATGGCTTGTTCAGGAAGGGCAGGCAGGGGGAAAAGGGAAGAGTTGTTGCATTATACATCGAGAATATCTATACTTGTTTTGAGGTCCACAAGGAGGTGAGAAGTAGACCAATTGCAACTGTCTGGGTGAAGATAAAAGGTGAAAAACAGTGGCAATGTCATAGTAGGGATCTGTTATAGACCATCAGATCAGAAGGGGGTGGTGGATAGGGCATTTCTAGAACAAATAGAAATATCCAAGACCTGGTAGTAATGGGGCACTTTAACTATCCAGACACCTGTTTGGAAAATAATATGGTAAAACACAAAATGTTCAATAAGTTCTTGGAATGTACTGAGGACAACTCTTTGTTTTAGAAGGTGGGACAGCCATTTTAGACTTGATTCTGACTAGGGAGGAATTGGTTGTGAAGGTTGAAGGTCACACAAAGAGGGTCTGATAAGAATGTCTTCTACAAATTGGGGCTCATCAGTTGAAAGCAACAAAAGAGGAGCGTGATCTGGGTATGCTGGTTAATCATAGGATGACTATGAGCCACCAATATGATGTGAAAAAGGCTAACGTGATCCTAGGATGTCAGATGAGGCATTTCTAGTAGAGAGAGAGAAGTATTAATGCCATTGTAAAAGGCACTGGTAAGACCTCATTTGGAATACTGTGTACAGTACTGGTCACCCATGTACAAGAAGGATGAAATTAAATTGAAACAGGTCAGAAAAGAGCTATTAGGATGATCAGGGGAAGGGAGGGCCTATATTACGAGAGGAGACTGGAAGATGTTGGCTAATTTAGCTTAGCAAAGAGAAGGTTGATAGGAAATATTTTTACTCTCTCTCTCTAAATATATCAAGGGGGGTAAATACCAGGGAAGGAGAACAGCTATTTAAGCTAAAGAACAATGTTGGCACAAGAACAAATGGCTATAAACTGGCCATACACAAATTCAGGCTGGAAACTAGAAGGTTACTAATCACCAGAGGGGTATGATATTGGAACAGTCTCCCAGTAGAAGTCACGTTTTAGTTAGTTTTAAAACAATAAGTTTTAAGAGAGAATTGGACAAATTTATAAGTGCAATGGTATGGGATTGCTTGTGATAGGGGCAGGACTCAGCAGCCCTTGGGGTCACTCTTGATTTATATATTGTATTCCTAAAAGCTCATGCTTTAGGGCTTAAAGAGGTTACCTGCAAGGGTCAGGAAAGGATTTGCTCCCCCATCCCCTGTCCCATGTATTCCGTTTTTTGGTTTTTTTTAATTTGATCACCCTCCTCTGAAGCATCAGAGATGGCCACGGCTAGAGACAGAACACTAGAGACAGAACACAGAGAGGGCCAGTGTTCTGAGGTAGCACCAAGCATTCTATGTCTCAGATGCTTGGCTCGCTGCTTCTTGCTCACATGCTCAGTTTCTAACTGATTGCCATATATGGGGTCAGGAAGGAATTTTCCTCCAGGTTAGACTGGCTGTTATCTTGGGTTTATTCCCCCTTCCTCTGAAGCATGGGGTGTGGGTCACTAGCTAGGATTATCTGGATATATCTCACTTAGTCTATTTCCTGCTATTACAGGTACCTCAGTCCCTCCTATTCTGTGCCTGTGACACACAATAGTTTAGTCTCATGTGGGCTGTAATACTGGGATCTAATTTTGATTGTTGGATTAAGTGTATGGTGGGCTGGATGGTGTTGGTGGCCTCTGATATGCAGGAGATCAGACAAAATGATATGGTGGTCCCTTCTGGCCTTAAACTCCATGACAAAATAATAGGATACGTGTGTAGGGGCAAATTCAGAAAGTCTAAGGCACAAAATGAGTTACATCTAGCAAAGGACATAAAAAGCAATAAGAAGAGGTTCTATAAATACATTAGGAGCAAGAAAACAACAAAGGAAAGTGTAGGCGCTCTCCTTAGCGGGGATGGAGAGCTAATAACAGAGCTCAGGGACGAGGTGTTTTTTTCACTAAAAAGGTAAATTGTGACCAGATACTTAGCACAATATTCACAACAAGCAGAAAGGAACATAAGCAAAAATAGGGAAAACTACTTAAATAAGTTAGATGTATTTAAGTTGGCAAGGCCTGATGAAATTCACCCCAGGGTACTTAAGGTACTAGCTAGCAATCTCAGAACCATTAGATTATCTTTAAGAAGTCATGGAGGACAGATGAGGTCCCAGAGGACTGGAGAAGGGCACACACAGTACTGATATTTACAAAGGGTAAGAAAGAGAATTATAGACCAGTCAGTCTAACTTTGATGTCTGGAAAGATACTGGAACAAATTATTAATCAATTTGTAAGCACCTAGAGTATAATAAGGTTATAAGAAATAGTCAACATAGATTTGTCTAGAACAAATCATGCCAAACCAGCCTAACTTCCTTCTTTGACAGGGTTATTGTCCCAATGTATAAGGGTGAAGCTGTAGATGTGATAAATCTTAATTTTAGTAAGGCTTTTGACAGAGTCCCACATGACATTCTCATAAGCGAATTAGGAAGATATGGTGTAGATGAAATTACTATAAGGTGGGTGCAAAACTGATTGAAAGGACTGTACTCAATAGTTATCAGTGGTTTGCTGTTAAACTGGGGGTAAATGTCTAAGTCTGGTATTTGTCAATATTCTCATTAATGACTTGGATCATAGAATGAAGAGCATATTTATAAATTTGTGGATGCTATCAAGCTGGGTGGAGTTGCTAGCACTTTGAATTCTAATGCTGTCCTCCAAAACTACCTTGACAAATTGGAGAATTGGTCTGAAATCAACGAGATGAAATTCAGTAAAGACAAGTGGAAAGTACTGTACTTAGGAAGGAAAAATCAAATGCAAAACTACAAAATGGGGACTGGCTAGGTGGTAGTACTGCTGAAAAGGATCTGGTGGTTATAGTGCATCACAAATTGCATAAGAGCCAACAGTATAATGCAGCTGCAAAAAAGACTAATATAATTCTGGGGTGCATTAACTGGAGGACAGGCAGGGCAGAAAAGGTGGGGGAGTTGCATTGTATGTAAGAGAGGAGTATGACTGCTCAGAGCTCCAGTATGAAACTGCAGATAAACCTGAGAGTCTCTGGATTAAGTTTAGATGTGTGAGCAACAAGGGTGATGTCATGGTGGGAGTCTGCTATAGACCACCAGACCAGGGGGATGAGGTGGATGAGGCTTTCTTCAGGCAACTAACAGAAGTACTAGATCACAGGCCCTGGTTCTCATGGGGGACTTCAATCACCCCAATATCTGCTGGGAGAGCAATACAGCAGTGCACAGACAATCCAGGAAATCCACAATTTCCTGGTGCAAGTGCTGAAGGAACCAACAAGGGGCATAGCTCTTCTAGACCTGCTGCTCACAAACACGGAAGAATTAGTAGGGAAAGCAAAAGTGGATGGGAACCTGGGAGGCAGTGACCATGAGATGGTCGAGTTCAGGATCCTGACACAAGGAAGAAAAAAGAGCAGCAGAATACGGATCCTGAACTTCAGAAAAGCAGACTTTGACTCCCTCAGGGAACTGATGGGCAGGATCCCCTGGAAGAATAACATGAGGGGGAAAGGAGTCCAGGAGAGCTGGCTGTATTTTAAAGAATCCTTATTGAGGTTGCAGGAACAAACCATCCCCATGTGTAGAAAGAATAGTAAATATGGCAGGCGACCAGCTTGGCTGAACAGTGAAATCCTTGCTGATCTTAAACACAAAAAAGAAGCTTACAAGAAGTGGAAGATTGGACAAATGACCAGGGAGGAGTATAAAAATATTGCTCAGGCATGCAGGAGTGAAATCAGGAAGGCCAAATCACACTTGGAGTTGCAGCTAGCAAGAGATGTTAAGAGTAACAAGAAGGGTTTCTTCAGGTATGTTAGCAACAAGAAGAAAGTCAAGGAAAGTGTGGGCCNATCCCGGGAACTACAGGCCAGTCAGCCTCACCTCGGTCCCTGGAAAAATCATGGAGTAGGTCCTCAAGGAATCAATTTTGAAGCACTTAGAGGAGGGGAAAGTGATCAGGAACAGTCAGCATGGATTCACCAAGGTCAAGTCATGCCTGACTAACCTAATTGCCTTCTATGATGAGATAACTGGCTCTGTGGGTGTGTTATTTCTTGACTTTAGCAAAGCTTTTGATACGGTCTCCCACAGTATTCTTGCCAGCAAGTTAAAGAAGTATGGGCTGGATGAATGGACTATAAGGTGGATAGAAAGTTGGCTAGATCATCGGGCTCAACGGGTAGTGATCAATGGCTCCATGTCTAGTTGGCAGCCGGTATCAAGTGGAGTGCCCCAGGGGTCGGTCCTGGGGCTGGTTTTGTTGAATACAGGCTTTGGAGCTGTGCTCTGGCTCCACTCCAGCTCCAGGCAAAAACCTTCAGCTCCACTGCTCCGGAGCTGCTCCGGGCTCCAGCTCCAGGCTCCACTCCAAAGCCCTGGTTGAATATCTTCATTAATGATCTGGAGGATGGCGTGGATTGCACCCTCAGCAAGTTTGCAGATGACACTAACTGGGAGGAGTGGTAGATACGCTGGAAGGTAGGGATAGGATACAGAGGGACGTAGACAAATTAGAGAATTGGGCCAAAAGAAATCTGATGAGGTTCAACAAGGACAAGTGCAGAGTCCTGCGCTTAGGACGGAAGAATCCCATGCATTGCTACAGACTAGGGACTGAGTAGCTAGGCAGCAGTTCTGCAGAAAAGGACCTAGGGGTTACAGAGGACGAGAAGCTGGATATGAGTCAACAGTGTGCCCTTGTTGCCAAGAAGGCTAATGGCATTTTGGGCTGTATAAGTAGGAGCATTGCCCTCTATTCGGCATTGGTGAGACCTCATCTGGAGAACTGTGTCCAGTTTTGGGCCCCACACCACAAGAAGGATATGGAAAAATTGGAAAGAGTCCAGCGAAGGGCAACAAAAATGATTAGAGGGCTGGAGCACATGACTTATGAGGAGAGGCTGAGGGAACTGGGCTTATTTAGTCTGCAGAAGAGAAGAATGAGGGGGGATTTGATAGCTGCTTTCAACTACCTGAAAGGGGGGTCCAAACAGTGACGGCTCCAGGCACCAGCGCTCCAAGCGTGTGCCTGGGGCGGCAAGCCGCGGGGGGCACCCTGCCGGTTCCTGTGAGGGCGGCAGTCAGGCAGCCTTTGGTGGCTTGCCTGCAGGAGGTCCGCCGGTCCCGCGGATTCGGCGGCGGGTATGCCGAAGCCGCAGGACTGGCGGACCTCCCGCAGGCATACTGCCGAAGGCAGCCTGCCTGCTGTGCTTGGGGCAGCAAAAAAGCTAAAGCCACCCCTGGTTCCAAAGAGGATGGATCTAGACTGTTCTTAGTCTGTAGAGTTCCGAAGAAGTTGAGTTCCTGTGAGGAATAAAATATAGTTAAGAGGCTGATTGTGTGTAGTGAAAGTTATATTATGGATTTTTGTTGTTGTGTGTGTGGGGGACCTGCGCCTTTCTAAATGGCCTATCATTGGGTTAGTCCAAGGCACTTTCCTCTAACTCCCCTAAACCCTGGGTATTAGGCCATGATATGTATGGACTAAAATTGTAGGTTGATCCTGTCATTAGCTTCTATCTACAGGCCCAAACTGAGTCTACTTGTGACTATGCACCAAGTCTGCTATTGGGCTTATTACTCAACTTAATAGGCAGCAGGTTTAAAACAAAGAAAAGGAAGTATTTCTTCACACAATGCACTGTCAACTAGTGGAACTCTTTGCCAGAGTATGTTGTGAAGGCCAAGACTATAACAGGGTTAAAAAAAGAACTAGATAAATTCTTGGAAGATAGGTCCCATCAATGTCTGTTAGCCAGGATGGGCAGGGATGGTGTCCCTAGCCTCTGTTTGCCAGAAGGAATGGGCGACAGGGGATGGATCACTTGATGATTACCTGTTCTGTTCATTCCCTCTGAAGCACCTGGCATTGGCCACTGTAAAAAGACAGGATACTGGGCTAGATGGACCTTTGGTTTGACCCAGTATGGCTATTCTTATGTTCTTAACCCTGAGCCCAGGCTATGATTGGGGCCACTGTGTTTTTTCTTTGTGGTTTGAACATATTTGATATGGATGTGCTGAGATGCAATAAACCCACAAAGTCCTTTTTAGGGTAACTTTTCAAAGTAGAGTCATGTTAATATAGTGAGCCTTGGAATTTGGTTCAGTGTACAGTTTTTTCTGTCTCTTTCAGTGGAAGTTTTGTCATTGTTTTCAGTGGGAGCAGAACATCTCCTTGCATATGTTCTCTGATTCTCCTAATGGCATACTCACTTTAACAAGTGTCGATAAACCAAATACTGGATCTTAAACAACAGAAAGCTTGTTCTAACAAACTGTATGCAGTTTACTAAGCACTATCTCTGTACACTTCTGGGACATGAAATTGTATTAAGGTATTTTTTTTTTCTCTCCTTGAACTCCACCAAAATAATATAAAAGATTTTTTTTTATTTATATCTCCTACCTCCTCCTCAAAGTGATGAATGCACATTATGTTCTATTGTACTCATAATTTTGATTGACTACATCCTGTATCTTTTTTTCTTTCACACTTTGTAATCACAAGATTAAAGTCTTTAAATAAAAAACTCATTTTTGCTTTTATGCTTGTCTCATTTCAGGCTTCTCTGAGAAATCTTGGTAAAGCCATTAACAACAAAAAAGGAGGGTAGTTGCCAATTGACTTCAAACTTCTGACGTTTCTGATATATTACAGTCCACACATTGCTCATTTATTTTCCTCTAAGATCCATTGTTTTGAGTGGGTTTGCTTTTTCATTGCTAAAAATCAAAAGTATCTAAATCTCTCAAGGTCAAAATAGGTTAGACTGGATGACCCTTGCAGTGCCTTCAAACTGTATGATTCTAAAATAGAGAGAGCTGCAGGAGCATTTTACTGTCCATTTGCTTGTACCATAAGAGTTTCTATTGCATTAACAACCATTCTGTTTACTTTTTCTCACGAAAGCTGTTATGTATCCTTAAATTTTGTATGGTATAGTAAGTTTATCAGTAGTTCTAGGCCCCAATTATCCTGATGTATGCCATGCTTCATTGGGACTACTCACAGTATGTAAAGTTATACACATGACTGAATGTGTGTAAAATTGGGGCCCTATATTCATGTAGGGGAGATTGTTTTATAGGAGATTAAATTAGGATGACAAAACTGGTTTATGTTTAAAATGGGATTGCTGTTTATACTGACTATGAAGCCTGCATCAGTGGTATATTGACTTCTGGTAAGGGTGAGTACGCACATTAGTATTCTTAGCATTACTGTTTTATTGGTTAATTTATTGGTGAGCATAAACTTGCACAGTAGATCTGTAGATGCATAACTTTGAAGGCCAGAAGGTACCATTGTGATCTTCTAGTCTAACCTTCTGCATAACAGGCCACAGGACTTTCCTGAATTAATTTCTGCTTCAGGTTCAACAGCTGTAACTGAACTAGAACATATCTTTCAGAAAAATGTCCAGTCTTGATTTAAAATTTTTCAGTGATGGAGAATCAATCACAACTCTTGATAAGTTGTTTCAGTAGTTAATTACCCTCAAAGGATTCTGCCCAAAAGGACCTTTTGCAATTGACATTTATTACTGGTTGGATAGAGAATGTGTCTCTATCTGCGTGCAAAGGAAACTGGAGGAAAGCTGTTACAGTGAGTCTTGGCTGCTGAGTTTAAACTTACTGTTTAAAAACATGGGTCTGCTCTGAAAAGTGACTATAAAAATGGCATTTTGGGGTTCCATGCTTATTTTATTTCATTTCCATTAACAAACATGTTGAGTTTATAAATAAAAATATTTATTTAAACAGTCATCTCTGCAAGCCCAAACTGTGTTTTGAAAGGGAAGCTGGGTTCATTATTTCTCTTATGTCTTCACTGTTAGTAAATGTTCTGATGGTTAAATGTATGTCCTTGGTTACACCTGTGCAACCGGGACTGTTGTCCATGGGATTTCACAGGTGTGACTGATTGAATGATAATGCTCAAGAAGGAATAGAATCCAGTTCTTACCTCCTAAGTTGTACTGGGTTTGCAGTGCTAATAGAAGTAACTAGTAATAGAAATGTCTATCATAAAAGTAAGTACAGTAACTCCTCACTTAACGTCGTTGTTACATTGCTGATCAATTAGAGAACATGCTTGTTTAAAGTTGTGCAATGCTCCCCTATAATGTTGTTTGGCACCACCTGCTTTGTCCACTGCTTGCAGAAAGAGCAGCCCATTGGAGCTAGCTGGTGGGGGCTTGGAACCAGGGTGGGCCAGCAGCCCCCCATCAGCTCCCCTAAGTTCCCTGTGCGGCAGCTGCTCAGCAGGCTATCAATTGCCGGCAGTTCAGCTGTCCCTCCCCCCGCTGCCATGTGCTGCTCCTGCCCTCTGCCTTGGAGCTGCTCCCCAGAGCTTCCTGCTTGCTGTGCAAGGGCTGGGGGGAAAGAAGGGTGCTAATGTCAGGGTGTCCCTCTCCCCCCGTTCCTTTACTCCATCTCCACAGAGCAGGGGGGGACATGACAGGACTCAGGACAGAGTAGGGGGACCAGATGTCCCGATATTATAGGAACAGTCCCAATTTTGGGTTCTTTTTCTTATATAGGCTCCTATTACCCCCCACCCCATCCCAATTTTTCACGTTTGCTGTCTGGTCACCCTAGGACAGAGGGTGCTTGCTGGCAGCAGCTGCTGTTTCAACTTGCTGATCTACTTAAAAAGGCAGTGTACTTAGAGTGGGTTCAGCGTACTTAAAGGGGCAATGCTCGTCTCTCTCTCACACACAAGGTGAGTGTCTCTCTCTCTGCCATGCTGTCTCCGCTCCCTCCATTCATGCTACCTTGTAGAGTGTGAGGCTACATTAACAACAATGTGTTAACCCTTGAGGGCTCAGCCGAGTGCTAGTTCCTCATTTAGCAGTAAGGCATTCCCTGGGAAATATCCCACCCTCTTCCACCCTCTGACTTTACCACCTCAACCAAGCTTCACAATCATCATTGCTGTGTACAGTATTAAATTTTGTTTAAAACTTATAAACATAAGTGTGTATGTGTGTGTGTGTGTATGTATATATGTACATATACGTATATATGTATATAAAATATAGTCTTTTGTCTGGCAAAAAAATTTTCCCTGGAACCCTAACCCCCCATTTACATTAATTCTTATCGGGAAATTGGATTCGCTTAACATCGTTTCACTTAAAGTAGCATTTTTCAGAAACATAACTACAATATTAAGTGAGGAGTTACTTTAAATGGAAGTAGGGATCTCTTGAATGAAGTAGTGGCATATTTATACAGGAAAAGGAGGATATCTTTATAAGGGCTAAGGCTATTGTTGAATTCTGCATTAAATCTCTGCAACAGGAAAGCTTTCAGGAGAAATGTGGTAATAGCATGGCACTAGGGCTGTCAATTAATCTTAGTTAACTTGTGATTAAAAAAAGTAATTGCGATTTAAAAAATTAATCACAATTAATCACAGATTTAATCGCACTGTTAAACAATAGAATACCAATTGAAATGTATTAAATATTTTGAATGTTTTTCTACATTTTCATATATATTGTATTCTGTCATAATTGAAATAAAAAAGTGTACAAAAACAAAACAATGTCAGAGCCTACAAGTCCACTCAGTCCTCCTTCTTGTTCAGCCAATCGCTAAGACAAACAAGTTTGTTTACATTTACAGGAGATAATGCTGCCCTCTTCTTAGAATCATAGAAGATTAGGGTTGGAAGGGATCTCAGGAGGTCATCTAGTCCAATCCCCTGCTCAAAGCAGGACCAACCCCAACTAAATCATCTCATCCAGGGCTTTGTCAAGCCGGCCCTGTAAAACCTCTAAGGATGGAGATTCTACCATCTCCCTAGGTAACCCATTCCAGTGCTTCACCACCCTCCTAGTGAAATAGTGTTTCCTAATATCCAACCTAGACTCCCCCACTGCAACTTGAGACTCTTGCTCCTTGTTCTGTCATCTGCCACCACTGAGAACAGCCTAGCTCCATCCTCTTTGGAACCCCCCTTCAGGGAGTTGAAGGCTGCTATCAAATCCCCCCTCACTCTTCTCTTCTGCAGACTAAATAAACCCAGTTTTCTCAGCCTCTCCTCATAAGTCATGTGCCCCAGCCCCGTAATCATTTTCGTTGCCCTTCGCTGGACTCTCTCCAATTTGTCCACTTCCTTTCTGTAGTGGGGGCCCCAAAACTGGATGCAGTACTCCAGATGTGGCCTCACCAGTGCCAAATAGAGGGGAGTAATCACTTCCCTCGATCTGCTCGCAACACTCCTACATTTTTAGCCGGCATTGCAAGGTATTTACGTGCCAGATATGACAAACATTTGTGCCCCTTTGTGCTTCAGCCACCATTCCAGAGGACATGCTTCAGCCACCATTCCAGAGGACATGCTTCCATGCTGATGATGCTCGTTTAAAAAAAATGTGTTAATTAAATTTGTGACTGACCTCCTTGGGGGAGAATTGTATGTCCCCTGCTCTGTTTTACCCGCATTCTGCCATACATGTAATGTTATAGCAGTCTCGGATGATGACCCAGCATATGTTGTTCATTTTAAGAACACTTTCACTGCAGATTTGACAAAACGCAAAGAAGGTACCAATGTGAGATTTCTAAAGATAGTTACAGCAGTCGACCCAAGATTTAAGAATCTCAAGTGCCTTCCAAAATCTGATCGGGACTGGGTGTGGAGCATGCTTTCAGAAGTCTTAAAAGAGCAACACTCCGATGCGGAACTACAGAACCCAAACCACCAAATAATGAAAATGAACGTGTGTCGGTCCACACTGCTTTGGATTGTTATCGAGTAGAACCCGTCATCAGCATGGACGCTTATCTTCTGGAAGGGTGGTTGTAGCATGAAGGGACATATGAATCTTTAGCACATCCGGCACGTAAATATCTTGCGACGCTGGCTACGACAGTGCCATGTGAATGCCTGCTGGTTGGGATGGGATAGAATTTTTACAAAAGAATTCCAAATTCCCCCCTTCCCCCCATTTTTAACTGAATACTTTTGGTGAAATTGTTTGACTAACCTTTTAGCATATGGCTGCTTTATTTTCATCCATAAATTTCAAAGTCTTGACAAACATTAATTCTCTACTATGAAATCTGAAGTGATATTTGAAAATAGAGCAGAACTCACCATCAAATCAGACCTGTTCTTCCATCATGTGAAGATAAGGGGATACACTGGGTATGTCTACACTGCCAAAAAAAAAAAAAAAAGCTGTATTCTTAAATGGGGTTAAAATAGCAGTGAATACATGGCAAAGTAAAGGACTAGAGTTCTACATTTTCCAAAATGGATTCTTAAGGTGCCCTATTTCAAGTTTTTTGGAGCCAATGAACCATTCATATTACTGTTTAACAGATTTAAAAAAGATTAATATCTAGACCTGTGCACTAGGTGTGAAATCCTATCCCAGTTGAAGTCAGTGGGAGTTTTGCCTTTGATTTCACTGTGGTCAGGATTGACCTACTCAAGTTTTCTCTTTTTTTCTTCTTTGCTACAAAAAGTGAACAAAAAATTGTTAGAAAAATTCTGCTTTGGCCTAGACCTAAAATCACCTCATTTTGAAATTGATATTCCATTCCCTGGGGATATCACAGCAGGGCCAAAACTGAGCATATAATGGAAACTCAATTGTATGCTTAACTAGGGAAAGGCTTCTACCACTCCATTAATTAAAGCAAAGTCACCAAAGAGCTGATCTGATTTACATTTTTAGCCTGGGTTTCACTCAGCACTATTTGCTAAACACATGCTTTTTTCCCATGACAACAATTGTGCTGTGATTTCCCCCCCCCCCCCCCCCCAGATCTTTATTACAAAACTCTTAAGAAACTTGTTTGAGACTATGAATGATAAAATTAAATCTATTAGTGGAAACTCATGGGAAAGATGACTATAATTTACTATCCATTGGATTGGAGCAAAAGTGAATTATACTGAGAATGTGATTTTTTTTTAATGCTACTTTACAGAAATAATGTAACATTTATGAATCCTAGAGGGTTTAAATACTTAGCATGTTTTATGAAGAAGCATTTTGAATTTATGGTGATCTTTTCCTCAGTGATAAGAGCGGCTAGTGTCCTAGAGAAAACAGTCCCACTGTGTATAATTTTGAAGCTGGTTTAGCAATAAGCATTGCACTCAGGGGATCCTATAGTTCTAATCTCTCAAGTACCAGTAGGTCTTACTATAAAAATTTATGATGAATAGAGTTAGGGCCAAATGTGCTTAGAATAGCTTTTTATCCATTTTTCAAACTTAAAGGAAAAAATAGGCATTAAAATAGACATAAATCTCTAACATAGATATGTCAGAGCAATGAGGGCGGTGCTGTATATGTAGAATGAACACAGTGCATGAATCCTTGACTAGCCAGGGGCTAGGAATAACAAGAACATCATAATATTGATGTCTCAACTGGAAGTTCAGTGTCCTGCTTTCCCACTAAGCCAACTCAGTCTTTTATAAGTGGTTTTATGTGGTTTGGGGATATTTAAAACTCCCATATTGTACCTATGAGAAGATATGTGTGTAATTCCACTGAGTACTGGAACTAGATGAAGGAAACTAATTTTTGTGTGAGAGAATTTATGAATTGCCCCTGGCATGAACTTACTGTTGCACTGAATGGATTAGGGGCATTAATATAACAAATAGAGATGCCTGTGGCATCAAAACAAGTAATAGGCACAAAGTCAGTTCCCCCAAAGGAATGGAAAATCTGAAACTTTGTAGGTGACACATTCAGTCTTCAAAAGTGTTTTAAAGCAGTTAAAATCCTTTATAAACCACGTAACATCCATTTGCATTTGAAACTAGGCTTTTTTTTTACTTGTAATAGAAAACAAATGTTTTTAAATTGTGTTTATATATAGTGTTATAAAACAGGATTTTAAGGGAGGGGGGTGTACACACACATACTGCAGCCCTCATTTCTGGGTAGACCTAATATTGTTTATCAATTAACTATTCATGTACACCCATAGCTAGGGTCCTACCAAATTCACGGTCCATTTTGTTCAATTTCACGATAATAGGATTTTAAAAATCTTAAATTTCATGATTTCAGCTATTTAAATTTGAAATTTCATGGTGTTGTAATTATAGGGATTCTGACCCAAAAAGGAGTTGTGTGTGTGTGTGTGTGGAGGGAGGGGGGGGGGTTGGCCAGGCTATTGCAGGGGAGGTTGTAGTACTGCTACCCTTACTTCTGTACTGCTGCTGATGATGACTCTGCCTTCAGAGGTGGGCAGCTGGAGAGCAGGGGCTGCTGGTTGGGATCCCAGCTCTGAAGGCAGAGCCGCCACCACCAGCAGTGCAGAAGTAAGAATGGGATGGTATGGTATTGCCACACTTACCTCTACACTGCTGCCTGCAAAGCTGGGCCCTCAGTCAGCAGCCACCACTCTCTGGCCACCCAACTCTGAAGACAGCAGCGCAGAAATAAGGGTGGCCTGGTATAGTATTGCCAGCCTTACTTCTGTGCTGCTGCTGCTGCTGCTGGCAGAGTGCTGCCTCTGATCTGGGCACCTGACCAACAGCCACCACTCTCTGGCCCCCCAGCACTGAAGGCAGTGCAGAAGGAACAGGAGTGGGAGTATATGAAGATGGGTTGGGTACATTAGTTGTGTAGCTTGCATGCAATGTGGAGATTTAAAAAGGGTTCCTTTAAAATGAAAAGTATCAAATTATCAATTAGGAAGCATGTATTCTTTGTAAATCCATGGGAAATTATATGCATTGAATAGGGTAGTAAGGGTGCAGTATGATAAATTATGTGGCTAAATGCCATCAAGTTCCAAGATAGACCAAGACTGATCAGGGTCTAGGGGCCCAGGAGTGCAAGCCATTCTGTTCTGTTTCCTACAGCTCGGCCTACTTGCTGCATTGTTTATAAAACCTCTATAGTTCTTGTTTTGTAATGGAAGCTTCCTGAGAAATTTTTAGGAAAAATCAATATAAAATTGTCAATAAGGATGATACAGCTCAAAGTTCATTCACTAACAATATTGCTATACAAATAACATATCCTTAAAATCAAACCTAATTTACTATGTCTTGTCTTTGTCAACAGGAGTGCAGTATTGACTATGAAACTTCCACAACTTTTGTATGTTGTAGAAGAAGCGAGGTCTATGTGGAACAAGTTAGATAATTCCATTGAGTTGTATTGTCAGGGTAATACTTGGATTGTAAGCTCTTTGGGGCAGGGGCTGTCTTGTTTTGTTTGCACAGTGCCTAGAACAACAGGGTCCTAGTCCATGATTGGGGCTCCTAGGTGCTACTATAATACAAATAATTTATAATAATAACAGGTTCCCTATTAAGGACCACATTTGGTAACCTGAGGTCTTAAAGTGACCTCCTTTTATGTAACACTGAACAAACAAACCATGCTGTAAAAAACCCAATGTTTTATGTTTGTTTGTGCTAAATTAAAGGAAAATGAGGTAAGGCTTGAGGACAGAGGTGGGCATTTAGTGGTGGAAAGCACATTCCCTTAAGTTTCTGTCAGCATTGGGCATACTCCAGCTCAGGGGTGAGCCGGAATTTCCCTATAATTGCAGCTCTGGGCTGCTGTGGACTGTGCTGGGTCTGGGCACCTGAATGTAGAGCAGGAAAACTGTATTTTCTGTGATCTCAGTGACATCACTGCCAGGCCCATGCAGTGTGGGGGAGGAAGCTGTCAGATTAATATGCAGAGAGGACAACAGGATCTGGAGTGGAAGGGAGAATAGACTGGGACAAGGAACCACCAGGTAGGAAGGAAGAGAAACTGGTGTGGGAGGTTGGCAGAGGGAGAGGGAAACTGGGACTGGCTGGGAGCTGGGGTGGAGCGTGGGACAGATTGGGCGAGGAGACTCAAACTGGGATTGGGATCCGATGAGGGAAATGGAGAGGGGGAATTGGGATCCGGTAGGTGTGGGGGATACTAAAGTTGGATGCGGCGCCAGGGGGAGACTGTGACTAGCTGATCAAGAAGAATAGAACTGAGAATCTGTGGGGTGGAGGGAAGGGATACAGATGTGATAAAGGGGACAATTACTACTGGTTGGTCAAAGAGACTGGGAGAACTGGGACTGGGTTGGGCAGGGAGCCAAGGGGGAACACCGAGATTGGATGAGGAGACTGTGGGGACTGGCAATGTGGGTGTGGGGAGTGGAGGCCAGTGTGGGGAAGAGAGAAAAAGATTGGAAGGGACAGGGCATAAGGGGCCACACTGGAAGGGATAGGCAGAAGAGTCTGTGTCCACTGGAGCTCACTGCCTTGCCTCTGCCATGATGGTTCTAGGCAATACTAGTCAAGTAACTTAAACCATACTCTTCACAGGTGATCACTTGTGTCTTATTCATTTTCTAGATATCTGACTTCAGACCTTGGGGTCTGATTTGCAGAAGTGCTGAGCACTCATAACTTAAATGAAGTCAATGGGAGCTGTGCTTTGAAAAAATAAAGTGCTAAATAATGCTAAGTAGTCTGAAAAATCAGATCATAGGTACTGAAACTGAGCAGCCAAAATTCGTGGATACTTTTGACCTAAAAATTTCTTTGAATGAATTCCCCATCTGTAAAATCGGAATAATACCAATCCCTGACTTCAGAGGGGTGTTGTGAAGATAAATTAATTAATGCTTGTGGAGCACTCTCACTATAATTAAACTTGGAAGGATTAGGTTTTTATCTGTAAATGTTGGTAAACATCAATTTCACCATACGCAGACAAACCGATGAAAAACTATTTTCCTAGATAATTCTAATTTACAGATAGGAAAAGTAAGAAAAATGCTGCTTGAGAACTTATTAGAGTTTGTTTCATGACATTTACTTTTTATATTTTGATGTGATGTTGGCAATTTGTATTTTAACAGTTTGATAAAGCTTTACTTTTTTGAATCTCAATTTCTACTGTCATTAAATATAATTATTGTCTGATTCCCCCATAACTTCCCACACCTGTGAACATTTAAATTGATAACAATTGCTTTAAAAACAAACATCAATATTATCCATGGAAATTATAAAAAGAAATAAAAATTGAATTCTGTCAAATTTATCCATAGTGCTGAGCACCATAGAAAAGCCCATAAGGAAGTTATTAATTATCATCAGAGCAGGGTTTGGATAGTGTGCAGTAAATAAGGCATGGGGCCAATGAGGAGAATTAATATAATATTGAATAGCTGCACTGTCCTTTTGGCATGCTGAATGAGACTATTTCTGTGGAAAAAGTGTCCTAATGTAATTAGACTGTATCATAAAGCATATACACTTGGAAGCCAAATTAAAGTTTCACAGCGAACCTTAATTCTGGCATTTCTTAACTTTTGAGTGCTTGACTTTGTAACCTGAATAATCTTTTTAGTGTAGTTTTTGTGTAAGTAATGTAATATACACTGTGTATGGATACATAGACTATATACAGATGCATGTGTGTATTTGTGTTTGTGTATTTATATATAAATACACACTATGTTTACGCAATGCAACTACTCCCATGAGTGTAGAATTACTCATAAAGATTTGCAGAATCAGGACCATAAACTGTAAAGGTACATTGTGTCATCTCCTCAAACAGCCATGCTGGAAATGTTAAATGAGTACTCTCTCTTTTTCTGGCCTGTTCATCACAGTGATGACAGGATTTGTCTGGTTTCAGAAGGAAGTTAGGGAGCTAGTCAAATTGCTCCTAAGAAACTATTTGCTTGCTGACACCGTGTCAGAGTGGCAGCAGCGTATTTCTTTCAGTCTGACGTGAAGCAACTTTTGTCACTTAGTGGAAAGAGAAGGAGAGGAAATAAAACCTAATGTATATTTAAAGGAATTCTTGTTTACCTCTGCTGTTGTCAAATCCCTGTGGATTTATTTTATATTTGATTAGCACCACCTCCTCTACAAGAATGAGTGTTTATACGTACTAGAAGTATAAGAATTATGTAAGAAAACATTTCTCACTGAATTAATAAATATATCCATCTATATAGATATATTTGCTTGTAAATTGCTGCTTTTAAACATTTTGAATACATATTACTGTTGCAGTATTCCCTTTTTAAAACCAGAATAAGTGCATTATCTCTAAAGGAGATTATGGGGATTAAATTGTGATTAATGGCTTTGTCATTATATTTGACAGTGAACATATTTTTAGCAGAAGAGCCCTTCATGGCATCTCTCATGTTTTTATTTACAAAATGCTTAGCCATGAGTTAAACAACCCATTGGCCCCATAGGAAGACTTGGAGCTTGATCCTGCAGCCCATACTCATCCCAGTAGTTCTATTTATTTCAGAGGGGCTGTTCTTGTGAGTAAGAACAGCAGACTTAGACTCCACATTGTACTTACATTTATTTTTAAATAGCATGTTCTATGGCTAATGCAGTTTTTTTTTGTCAATGAAGCACAATTAGATACGTTGGTTGGAGAAGGGAGGTTGGAGTGGACATTCTCATAGTACTGAGTGCTATGGGGGGTTCTCAGCAGCAGCCCTCAGAGGCTGCTCTAGTTTATGCTGAGGGCTGTTTCATCCACTATTAGCAACTAAGAATCCAGAGAGTACACGGACAGTGTAAAAGCACACCTTTTCCCTCTTCTGTGACCTGGCCTTTGTCTCCTGTGCTGTGTCTCTCAGGAGGTGCACCACAGAATCTAGCCCATGTCTTCTAATAACTAAATTGAAGTGTATATAAAGGGGAATGGAGAGAGATGGACTGAAAATGGGGAATGGCTCCCATTTTCCCTGCTTTGAAAGTGCACTTCACCCCCATTGCAACAGCCAGCCCTGTTCACATAGTATTTCCCACTTTGAGGTGTCCATGTGGAGGCCAACAACTCTTCCATTGAAATCAGTGGGAGTTTTGCTGTTGATTTCAGTTAGAATGGAATCAGGCCCTCAATGTTATTTTTGGTAATAACTGGCTGCCCACCCATACTCTGCCTTTTTCCTATGGACATAGTCAAGGACTCTGCCCAACTAAGAATGCATTGATGTCCTAACAAGGGGAGAGTACGCACATGTGAGTGGTGAGTGGATGCCGTTGTTCCTAGCTGAAATGCAGCCAGGAGAGAAATGTTAAAGGAATGGTACCAGAAATGGTCATGAGCTGATTTGGGCCTTGAATCCATGACCTTCTGTGATTGCTCCAGAAGCAAGTGTGCTGTTGAACAGGCCAGACGCTCTCATTATACCATCTTTATCATCATGAGATATTCCTAGTATTCTATACACACAAGCTGCACTAAACCATTATTAAGGTTCCAAAATCAAGCACGCAAAAGTTACAAAAACAAAATATTTGAATAGCTGCCGATTAAGAGATAAAGCAGCATCCATCCTCAGCACACGGGGCATGTGGAAATAATGGTTTGTGATCATGTTATTAATGAATGTATCATAATGTATATTTACAAACCTGATTAATTAAAGTTGGATGGCCAGTCTTAATTCTGGCAATTCCTAACTTTTGAGTATGTGACTTTGCTGCCCTAATAATGTTTTACCATAACTTTTTTGTATGTAATTGCCTAGGTTTTCAAAAAGCAAAGTGACCCCCCCCCCCCCCCAAATTACATCATGTGGCATCACTGACACCCCCATGATTCATCAGCATGGTTAGAATGTTTAGCACTGACCTCTATCACTTTTTCTGTTAGCTCAAGTGGCTATGCTACTATTGCTATGTGGACCAGAATTAGACAGGGATGAGAGAAATACAGTTTGGCAGCGGATTTCACAGGTATTTGCATTCAGCAGAGGAATGATGAGACTCTGGAATCTTGGGTCCCATTCCAGTCTCTGGAGGGAAGGGTGTTCTAGTTGGCACAGACTCTGCTGCCCCATTCCTGCCAACTTGTCCCTGTCCCAGTCCTACCTCTTCACTACCTCTGGCTCCTTGCCCTAGTCCTGGCTTTTCAGCCTTCTCATCCCAGTCTGATTCCATACACTGCTAGTCATAGTCTCCCCGTTGGGGCTTGCTTTCAGAGTCCCAGTCTACTACCCATACCCAATCCCAGTCTCTTTGCCCAGCCATTGCAAGTTCCTTTCTCCTAGCTCCTCCATCTGATATGTCTCTCTCTCTCACGCTCACTGACTCCCTTTCTTAGTCTCCCTTTCTAGGCTTCTCCTCTCATCTCCCCCAATACCTCAGCTTCTTGTCAGATTTGTGTCTCATCCCTTTTCATGCTGATTTCCATCCCTCCCTCCACTTGTTCCTAGTCCCAGTTTTCATGTCCAACTAGTCCCAGTCTCCATCCCTATGCCCAGCTCTTCCTCTGATTTCAGTGTTGTTCCCCTCCCCCAAGCAAATGGCTCCCATTCTCCCCCTGTTTTCCTCCCCAGTAATCAGTATTATTCTCCTTTCCCAACCTCTACTATCTCAGTCCTGGTCCCCCTGCCTCCCAGTCCCATTCTCCTAACACAGCTAGGCACAGTTTCTCTCGGCACCCTCCCTTTAGTCCCAGTCTCACTAGCTCCCTGTTGCAATCTAGTCCTTTTCCTCACCCCAGTCTGGCTTTTGTCCCCTCTGCATTGGAATCAGGCAGTTTCTGTCTCCACTGCCAGGGGGCAGGGTCACTAAGAGCACAGGAGAGACAAGCTCCTTGCTCTCTGTTCCTATGCCCTGCCCCAAGCTGGCCCTACAGAGCTCTTTATTCACCCAAGCTCTCTATTCGCCCAAGCAGTGCTTCCCCCATGTGCACTGTTGTTCTTAGCAATGTAGTGTCCAGCTGCCTCCCCGCTGCTGGAGCCTTTTCCCACCACAGGGAAAAGGCTCCGGCAGCGGGGGAAGGACTTCAGCAGTGGAGAGGAAGCAGAGAAAGACTCCTCCAGTGGGGAGCTGCCAGAGCCTTTCCCTGCTGCAATGAAAAACTCCAGCAGCAGGGAAAGGCTCTGGCAGAGGAGAGGCCCCCGCAGCTCCCCACTGTCGAGCCTTTTCCCTCTGCCTTCCTCCACCAGTCTTTCACTGACACATGTAGCTCCACACCACATTGTGGACGCATCCCGCTTTTCACTGTGATGTGTAGCCATGCATACCCTATTTGCTGCTGTCCAGTGGTGTGCAGTGTAAATGTAGCCTAAAGCACTACATTAGCTATGCCTTTATTACTGTAATAATTTAACACAGAGAAACCATTGCCAGCTGTGATGTAAATTTTTAATTCTCTACATTAAACAAATTCAGGCTTATAATTGTTTAAATTCAAGCAAGGTTAGAAATAAAAGTCATAATGACTCTGATGTATTGTCTTGCCAAGATCCTAAAGCGCTCAACAAGTGTGCTGACACCCCTTAGAGAGAGCGAGCATTCACTTCACCCATTCCCAGTGTACAGATGCTTCTGGGACGGACGGCAGCCTTTAAGTTGTCAAACTGATGGTATGAAGAATGGTTAGGGCCTGATCCAAAGCCTGTTGAAGTAAGTGGAAAGCTCCCATTTACATGAATGGGCTTTGGATCAAGCCCATGTGGGGGGAGAGAATACATCTACCCATTCTGAATTTAGCCAAAAATACAGCAGCTAATATCACTGTTTGTTCTTGCAAAAGATACAAATGGGATTTTTATTCTGAAAGAAGAAATGTCAGAGATATGGTACATTGCATATTGTGTGATTTACATAGCAAGGGCCTCGTCCAAGGCCCATTGAAGTCATTGGGAGTTTCTCCATGAACTTTAGTGGGTGTTGGGTCAGGACTGTAGGGACCCATTCTTCACCCTGACTCTTATTAATTAGTAATGAACTCCATCAGAATTCCCGTTGCAATCAGTATGAGGAAGTGTGGCAGAAATGGGCTCTTAATAACTGGGGCTCTTGTCCTCCTGTAATTGAAGTTGTATAAATAATAAAATCAAACAGAGAGGCAATTTGTTAAAATAGTGGCTTGTTACATCATAGAAATGTTAGTAGTTTGCCATTAATTTACCTGCTGTCATGCCTACCTTTTAAGACCGTCAGCTTCAAGTCAGCAAAGGTCACGTCTTTTAAGTGCTGCTATAGTGTCCTTTCAGATAGTCATGCTCATGGGGCTCCTTTGCACACCACTCATCCTTATTGGTGTCTGTCACAAGCTATATCCACAGTCGCATCTTCTGGATGAGATGTCTCCATGTTAACCATTAAGAGTGTCAGTCATTCTCAGTAGTCAGAGCCTTGCTAACTGAAGAGCAACCTCCCTTGTTACCCTGAAAATGCTTTCTGAGTTGATGATGAAGAGAGGACATTTTCAGTTAGAATACTCCAGTTCTGTATGAATTGTGTGTTTTCACCACATGCTTAAAAGAGTTATAGCTATAATTTTGCCACCTGAGATGACTTTTTAAACAATGTCCTTATTTTCTCTTCTCTAAATAGATTCCTGTGGCTCCCTTCCCCCAGTACTGGCTCTTTCCTGGGTCAGAGCAAAGTGCAACTGCTGGCCACAAGGTCAGCCCAAATATTCAGACATTCATAAGAAAACTATGCACCAGCAGGATTACATAATGTTCAAAATATGGCGCACACATGGACTTGCTGTATCATATTTCTCTTAGAACATTGGTTCCATTGTTAGTAGTAATAAAATGAGGGATAATAACTTGGGAGGTGAGCCATACATTCACTTTATAGTTAAGTTCTGCTAGTGCAGTGGCTACTGTGTGATCTTTGTTCCAGTCACAGATGCAGAGTGCAGCTTGTCTCAAAGACAGTGCCAGTAGATGAGACAGACACTTCTTGGAATGATCTCCACTGAGCTTTGGCACTTGTAACAGTAAGTGTCTGCCTATATATTAATTATAATGAAAGAATAAGTATGGTGCTTACAGCGCTCTTCATCCTGGAAGCCAAATGTGACTTACCAATATGCTGCTAAATTTGCACCTGCACACCACACACAACTTGCAGTTGTTGGGTCCCAGATGATAGTTTTCACAAAGGTGAATGAGATGAAAATCCATCTTTTGCAGATTCAGTGGAATTCATGTAGGGAGTAAGGAGGCCAGAACAAAGCTGTCTTTCTCATCGGGTTGGGGGGGATTTTCAAAGGTTTATAAGCTCTTGGTCCTCATGGAAAATCCTTTTGTTCTGTGTACAGCACCTAGCATGATGGTTCTCCAGGGGTCTGTTCCTGGGGCTCGTAGGTACTACCACAATACAAATAATAATAACGATGTGTGTGGATGATGAAAAGTAAAATATGCACTTGCGATATGTGCATCTTGTTTGCAACAGCCACTGGGGAGATAAATGTGTGAGGGGCAGGTGTCTCAACTGATTGTACTAGTAAATATCCTAAAGTGCTAAATAAACTTTCTGACACAGGGATATACAGGGATCATGCATTCACCCCTGAAATTCAGCCACCTTTGGGGTGGAAGGTATTGCTCTCTGAACGGTACACATGCCTCTTTAGCAGCACTGTGAACACAACCCACTCTGCACTTTTATATTAGATGCTGTCATAAACAGATAGTTAAGGGTTAATGCCTCTTTTACCTGTAAAGGGTTAAGAAGTTCACCTAGCCTAGCTGACACCTGACCAAAGGAACCAATGGGGGGACAAGATGTTTCAAAAAGTAAGGAGGGGAGTTCCCTTTGTCTTGGGTCAGTTTCAGTTCTGGCCGGAGAGGAAAAGGAATCAGGAATCAAACAGGGTAGTGAGTATTTAGTGAAGGAATTAGCTTATGTTTNTGCTGACGAAGCCCGGGGTTCAACTCATAATATTTGGAAGCAGTGTATCCTCAATATATGCCTGTGATTTATAAAACTCTACAGGAGATTAGATAAAACCTAATCTCACCACACTTAGATGTGTCCAGCAGAGTACCTTAGAACTTCCCCATACAGCTTTGTCAAAAGCTAGATGTAGAAAGACCCAAACATTAGAATTCAGTAATGGTAAAAAGCCACCTTTAAAGGAGGAGAAGGAAGAGATAAATGACTTATTCGTGTGTTTATACATTGCTCAGTTGCTACTGTGTGAGTGATAGAAATGCCTACATATAAATGTTAAAATTGCCCAAACAAGAAGGCTCCGAAATTCCAGTCAGAGACCAGGCAAAATCCCATTAGGGTCTGGCAGGAATTCCAGCAAATTTCTGACAAGGAGAATAGGTAACTCACTAAAATTACCCATGTATTCTATCCTAGGATCCACACACATAAGATGGATTCTTCAGCCTTTGGCACTAGATACATTCTGCTCTGGAGATCAAATGCAAAAGCTCAGCCATATATCACTGGATCAGATATTTGGCTGGGCAAATCTGTCATCCAGCCACGTCTCAGTAATTCATGCAAGGTTGAATGCCTAGACCATGACTGAATCATTGATAATGGGGGTCTTATTAGTGACTAATAATAAAAAGCTACATCTGAGTTTATGGTCTCTGCTTATTATTGCCACATGCATCCTGAAGGAAGATGTCAAACCAGTGGGACAGATGACAAATATGATAGATAGCAAATGATGATCTCCGTACTCCAAAGCTTCCTATTTTACTGAGTTCTAACTGAGTTCAGTTCTGAAATTGCAGAGTGCTTTGGCTCTGATACACTTAAGCATGTGTTTTTAATGTTAAGTATGTTTGTAGTCCCATGGGATATTGAAGTCAATGGGGACTGCTTGGATGCTTAAAATTAAGCGTGTGCTTAAGGTAATTTGCTGCATTGGAGTTAGAGTGCTTAATGCCTTGTGGGATTGAGTTCTTCTTAGTATATGTGCAATGTGCCACAGGTCCGCTGGTTGGATCATTAGCTTCCCTGGCTTGGGCCGGGTACTGACGCAGGGTGCAACATGGATGCTGATCCATTACCCCTCCTCCCCAGGATTGAGTTTATTATGTAGTTTACCACCTTGTCTCTATGTAAGCTCTTTTTTTATTTTAGTCTTCTTTTTTTTTTTCTTATGGCCAGGGTACCCCACCAAATTCTTTTTTTTTTCTTCCAGTTTCTCAGTCTGATTCAGATTGCATGTTGCATTATCACTGTCAATGACTGACATTTTGCTGAGTGGTGTGATATGTTTGGCAGTACTTGACACATTTTGAAATAAGAATAGCAGCTGTTTAAATTACTAGTGTTTGATCCTGCGATTGTTTCACTAATCCCAGCAGTTATTTACAGACCAGTGGATACCCATATACAAGAAACTTGCTATGGGAGTTTTTTGCCTGTAAAATAACTGCATGATTCTTAATAAGGTAATTGCTCAGCACAGTGCTAATTGTTTTGTCCAACAAGGAATAGAGCTCTGCTTAGATTTTTTGTGTGTGAGCAAATTTATATTCATAATATTACACACTAAGCCATTCAGGATCAATGCAGTACATCTGCCATTTATAGTAAAGGCTGCTTTTCTGATACACCAAATGAACGGCTGTAGTAATATATACAACTATTAATATTTACTTCTATTCAGTGTTTTGTTCAGTGACTCAACTCCAATTGTCATTAGCTATATACTGCAGAACCATTTAATGTTTTATGTTAGATTCTGTCACAACTATGTCAGGCTTTTCAAAAGTTTCTTATTTTGTTTTTGTGCTAGTTATCTTTTGATAAGATGTGCCTGACTGGAAATATTTGCTACTGTTTTTACAATAACCAAAACACTAACACACATTTTAAGGAATAAAATTGATACAATATGCCATTCTGGTAGAGATACCGTAGTGAAGAATAACATAGGGTTTATATTAGGGCAGTCAAGCGATAAAAAAAATTAATCACGTGATTAATCGTGCAATTAAACAATAATAGAATACCATTTATTTAAATATTTTTGGATGTTTTCTACATTTTCAAATATATTGATTTCAATTACAACACAGAATACAAAGTGTACAGTGCTCACTTTATATTTATTTTTGATTACAAGTATTTGCACTTTAAAAAAACCAAAAGAAATAGTATTTTGCAATTCACCTAATACAAGTACTGTAATGCAATCTCTTTATTATAAAAGTTGAACTTTCAAATGTAGAATTATGTACAAAAAAATCTGCATTCAAAAATAAAACAATGTAAAATTTTAGAGCCTGCAAGTCCACTCAGTCCTACTTCTTGTTCAGCCAATCGCTCAGACAAACAAGTTTGTTTACATTTGCAGGAGATAATGCGGCCCACTTCTTGTTTACAATGTCACCTGAAAGTGAGAACAGGCGTTCTCGTGGCACTGTTGTAGCTGGCGTCGCAAGATATTTACGTGCCAGATGCACTAAAGATTCATATGTCCCTTCATGCTTCATCAGCCATTCCGGAAGACATGCATCCATGCTGATGATGGGTTCTGCTCGATAACAATTCAAAGCAGTGCGGACCGATGCATGTTCATTTTCATTATCTGAGTCAGATGACACCAGCAGAAGGTTGATTTTCTTTTATGGTGTTTCGGGTTCTGTAGTTTCCTCATTGGAATGTTGCTCTTTTAAGACTTCTGAAAGCAAGCACCACAACTCGGCCCTCTCAGATTTTGGAAGGCACTTCAGATTCTTAAACCTTGGGTCGAGTGCTGTAGCTATCTTTAGAAAACTCACATTGGTACCTTCTTTGCGTTTTGTCAAATCTGCGGTGAAAGTGTTCTTAAATGAACAACATGTGCTGAGTCATCCTCCGAGACTGCTATAATAGGAAATGTATGGCAGGGGACATACAATTCTGCCCCAAGATGTTCAGTCAGAAATTTAATTAGCTCTTATTTTTTTAATGAACATCATCAGCATGGAAGCATGTCCTCTGGAATGGTGGCCGAAGCATGAACGGGCATACGAATGTTTAGCATATCTGGCATATAAATACCTTGCAATGCCGGCTACAAAAGTGCCATGCAAATGCCTGTTCTCACTTTCTGGTGACATTGTAAATAAGAAGAGGGCAGCATTATCTCCCTTAAATGTAAACAAACGTGTTTGTCTTAGCAATTGGCTGAACAAGAAGTAGGACCGAATGGACTTGTAGGCTTTGAAGTTTTATATTGTTTTGTTTTTGAGAGCAGTCATGTAACGAAAAAAAAATCTACATTTGTAGGTTGCACTTTCACGACAAAGAGATTGCACTACAGTACTTGTATGAGGTGAATTGAAAAATACTATATTTTTGTTTATCATTTTTACAGTGCAAATATTTGTAAGCAAAAATAATATACACTGTGTTCAATTACAACACAGAATACAATATATATGAAAATGTAGAAAAAAATCCAAAATATTTAATAAATAATTGAATACCAATTGAAATTTAACAGTGCAATGAATTGAGATTAATTTTTTTGAGTTAATTGCATGAGTTAACTGTGATTAATCGACAGCCCTAGTTTATATTATACTTCTCATGCTGCCATCACAATACTTTAAACTGCCATTTCTAGGAAGATGATACCATAATAACTATAGACCAAAGGCAGTTAATCTATATCCAAGACCATTGTATTAAATAAAGATCTCCTGACTCATGTCAACTTTGTTTATTATTCATAACCCCTCCATGTCACTTTCCTTCTTGGTTACTTTTTATCTCATTTTCACATGCTGCTTATTTTATTTGTTGCTTTACTTTTGTTTCTTTGCTCCTCCTTGTCAGGTTAGATCATGGAATGTGCAGATGTGGCTGTCAGTACTTAAGACAGATAAAGGAATATGACTGTTTATTCAAAATGACATTGTCACTACCGCTTTAAGAGATTAACAAAAGACCAGATACTTCAGTATTTCTGCTGCTTCTGAAAAAGTGCTTCAGTGAAAAAAAGATTGATAGTTGTGCTTCTGAATACCGCTGTGCTGTTGAGTAACTTGCTTCTAATGGAACAGTGTGTAAATGTTTGTTCTCTCCCCCCAAAACCTTATAATATGGGTAACTCGGAAGCAACTGTGGGTGGGAAGCCAATGACAGAAGGTGCAGTCTAGTGGAGTTTGAAGTCAAAATGGGTCTCCATTTGGTTACAAGGATGTGATTGTGCTGAGATGATTGCTGATTAGACCTTAGACTGTTTATAAAAAACACAGAGCCTCTATAGAATCATAGAATCATAGAATATCAGGGTTGGAAGGGACCTCAGGAGGTCATCTAGTCCAACCCCCTGCTCAAAGCAGGACCTAATCCCAACTAAATCATCACAGCTAGGGCTTTGTCAAGCCTGACCTTAAAAACCTCTAAGGAAGGAGATTCCACCACCTCCCTAGGTAACCCATTCCAGTGCTTCACCACCCTCCTAGTGAAAAAGTTTTTCCTAATATCCAATCTAAACCTCCCCCACTGCAACTTGAGACCATTACTCCTTGTTCTGTCATCTGGTACCACTGAGAACAGTCTAGATCCATCCTCTTTGGAACCCCCTTTCAGGTAGTTGAAAGCAGCTATCAAATCCCCCCTCATTCTTCTCTTCTGCAGACTAAACAATCCCAGTTCCCTCAGCCTCTCCTCATAACTCATGTGCTCCAGCCCCCTAATCATTTTTGTTGCCCTCCGCTGGACTCTTTCCAATTTTTCCACATCCTTCTTGTAGTGTGGGGCCCAAAACTGGACACAGTACTCCAGGTGAGGCCTCACCAATGTCGAATAGAGGGGAATGATCACGTCCCTCGATCTGCTGGCAATGCCCCTACTTATACAGCCCAAAATGCCGTTAGCCTTCTTGGCAACAAGGGCACACTGTTGACTCATATCCAGCTTCTCATCCACCGTAACCCCTAGGTCCTTTTCTATCCAGAGCTCCAGAAGCCTTTGGCATGTTGAAGACAGACATAGAAATAAACAAACAATGGGGTAGATTCTTACTACTGCAGGGAAGTAATAGAGGGTAACAACCACACTTATATACTCACCCATAGGCTGGCTAACCAGACCTTGTATCCAGGCTCATAGCTGTTGGCAAGTAAGTTACTATGGGTAAAAATCCAAGTAATTATTAATTTGCATAAATTTGCATAAATTGAAGTAGATCTTGTCTAGACTGGGAATTTCCCCAATTGTAGCCATTGGTGAGGCTGCACCAGGCAATCTCACTGGAAGACTGCACTGGTGCAAATAAAGCCTTTTCTGTCTATATTAAAGGTTTGCTGTGTTCTCTCAGGAGGCGAGGGAGTGGAAGAGATTGCTGGTTTAGAGGCATTTTCCATGTGGACTAACAGGTGTTAATTGTACACCCATTGGAGGGTCAGAGAACCTGCTGTCTCTGGGGAAAACCTGTAGGACTTGCAACCTTGTAGTAGAAAGCAGGAACATTTAGTGCCCTAACCCTTCCCTGGAGCAGGTGGGCAAAAAATGGGTGGGGTCTTGCCCAGTCACAGGCCAAAATAGCTGAGTTGAGATGGGTATTAATGGACATGGACAGCAGTAAATTACAGTCCCTTCAACCCCATCCCCAGGAGTAAAAAGAAACGGGAGGAATTGAGATTTGGTCCTGAGACATTTTAGTTTACATACCACACCTTGCTCATGTCTGTACCAAAAGCCCTGAATAAATAAAATGCTAAGATGCCCTTTTCTGGTGTCATTAGTTGTCTTGCTTCTATACAGCTCTGACTCTCTTCTTATCAAGGTAGCACAATAGGCAGGGTCTTCAGTCCTGACACATATGATTAGTGTCCTGAGAACCTGATTACCTTTTTCAAATTGAGCCCCCTGTTTTAGTAATGTATGGAATAGTTAGCAGAATACTAGTTCTGAATAGCTGTGACCTCTCCACACTGTCAAGGAATATCAAATAGAGAGGAGTGTCAGGTTATATAACCACTGCTGCTTGGAATGTGAAAAGTTTCAAAGGTACTATTTAAGTGTTTGGGAGAGGGGAAACGAAAAGCAGCCAGATTTTCTGAGAACATACCATGAAATGTTAGATTTGTCTTAGCTTAATGGAAGTTTTGTGTAAGCTGTACAGTTGAGTTGATATGATTGCTTCAAGCTTACTGTGGAAGGTCATTCTGATATGTTGGCCATTTTAGGGCCTGGTCCCCTGAGGAGCTGAGTACTCTCAGCTCCCATTCTGGCCTTACCGACTGACTTTGGTATGTTTATAAATGACACCACATAGAAAAGTGCCAATAAGTATTTCACTTATTTCTTGATGCTTAATCTAATGACCATTAAGATCAATGAGTTTTTCTATTGACTTCAAGGGGCTTTGGATCAGGCCCCTAATGAGAGATTTCGGCCTCATTGCTAGTCAGTGACAGAGAATCAAATATAACTGGCATCTTTCACTTGTCACAGAGAAAGACAGTCACTCAGTCAATCTTCCTTACATATAAGAAACTGTGACCTTCTGCCTACTTACTAAAATAAAGGGTTTTTTCTCAATTAATTTGAGAATTAATGTTAGGTCTTTTAATTATAGAAAGCACTCTTCCAATGACTTTGTTTTAGTCTTTACTATATTTGAAGCTAGTTTAACTCCCATCTTTACATTCTGTGGGTGTTCTTGCACTAGTGTACCACATTTCCTAGGAATACGGTAAGCAAGTAAAAAGTGATTGTCTACAGTGTGATATGAGCTAAAACACCGTAAGTGGCACTCACTTAAAGCTTTCTTTCCCAGCACCCTGACTCTCCCTGTGGGGATAATGAAACAATCCAGTTGCTTGTTTTCTCCCGGAGATTGCACACAATCCTCAATCACTGTTCAGCCTAGTCACATCTGACTGGAAGAGACAGACTGAACTAGTCTTAAATATTTAATAAATTCAAGCACCAGATTCCCTTTCCTAAAATGTTGTTAGAGAGTGATGCCTTCACCTTTTTTTCTAAGGAGGGGGGTGTATTTCAGTAGGGAGAGAAAAAAGATGGGGCTATGTTTGGAATGAAAAAGGAAATAAAATCTCACTCACTGCTCCAGAGCCAGGTGCACATATCACAGGAAAAGCCTTCATTGGATCTGTCAGAATTAGTCCTATCTCTGTTAATTACATTTGTTGGAATTACTTTAAGATGCATACGTTGTCTACTTTCATGGGTTAATTGGATCAACCCCATATACAAGAACCAAATGCTTTCATACATATCAGCTAATGAACTCTTCCAACTTGAATATATATCAATATGGCATAGGAAATGTAGTGTCCTACAGCTAACATATATATATTTTAGTACACCAATGTTTGGGTCATGAAGGGCCCTTGAACATTCTGAATCATATGAATGGTATTCTACTTCTCAGACTTGATCAGAAGAAGTTTTAGGATGGAGTCTTCAAAGTAAAACACTAGATAATTTTACATACGTTGGAAGTCTCAGTTCAGAGTGAACAGAACTAAGGCCGGCTGTGTATGTTTCCCATTAGAAACCTATTGCACTCTTTTCAATTCCAGAACATAGAGTATGTATATGAAAGCAGTGTGAGGAGGGTAAAGGGGGAGGTGGGCTGCTTGGTAACAGAAGCACTTGTATATGCTCTTGCACTTGCTGGGCCAAGATTGAATGATGAACTGGGATGGGTGTCTGTCGACAGAATAGTGAAGTTTATTGTCTAATTACAGTGATCTGATACTAGCTGGAGATTTACACGATGTATTGTGTGACAAAAGGTCTTGGTCAGGGTCTAAACAAACATCTATGTTGTAGTAACATGTTTGCTTGTGCTTCCCACTGGATATTTGAGTGTTTTCCTGGCTGCAAATACATTTTCTCTGTGATTCAGTTCATGCTGCTGTAAGCAAAAAATCTGATATTGCAATTTGAAAAGGAAACCTTTACTTAGAATTCATGAATATAAACCCACTGGCATGGGGGAGATCTTAAAGGAAATGCAAGGCACCTCTATTAGATTTTGTGCACTCTATTAAGACTGAATCACACCAGCAGCTTGTACTAGCCCTTGCAAGCTCTCTGCAATATTTGACATTAATGACAAACTCGGTGATTTTTAGGGTAACTTCTCAAAAGACAGCTTAGATCTTTAAGTTTTTAATTATTCTGTTCTATGCTCAGCATGTTTTATCCCTCCTGCTCATGGTAAAAGCTGCTGGTCTGATATGACCCACTTCAAGACCCTGAGTGCATTGACTGTCTGGAGGCTGATAAATGAAAGCTGTCTTCCCATCTCCGTTTCCTTGTGAACAACACCAAATGGCAATTGCATTTCATTCTGCACTTCAGAAAGAGCAAGATACATAATTAGCCATGTGCATTCTTCCTGAGGTGCAGTGTAGAGTGTGACTGGCTAAACTGTGCCGGAGGAATTTAGCAGACTGGTCAGGCAAATCATCTCTTTCTTCTACAGTTGGGGGTACTTAAAGGAATCTGAGCTGAAAGGCCATTTTACGTGGTAAGACGCAGGGGGATGTGTTGGTCAGCTATTGAACAACTGCAGGTTTTTAAGCTTGGCAGCTGATGTCTGATAGGCAGCAAGTGGTTAAATTTCACTTGTCTTGACTGGTGTTTTGTTTGTCCTGGACTGTAATACAATAGGTTATTTTTTTCCCTAGCCTGGGCAAAGCTCAGCCAGTAATTTTACTAATTTAGAAATATATTATGATTCCCAAACAGAATAAACTGCCATAGCACTGGAACTAAACTATATAGGGTAAAAACATTTATTTTTACTGTATTTTTTCTATTCCGTCCACATGGCAGTTAGGTGGCATACAGTTTAGTTATTTTATTACAGTTGAATAAGCTACTACAATATAGAACTCCAGTAACTTTTCTGTGAAGAGCATTGACACATCATTAAAATGGACAGGAAGAACCTATTCCTATTACTATTCCTATTACTATTCCTTAAAGAAACCCACTAAGATCTGGAAGGCCAACACCAAAATAATTTACTAGGATGATATATAGTGCAGTAAGACTGTTCCATAGATGTAGGTGGCAAGCAGTGAGAGACATTCTTAATTTTATCTATCACAAAAAGAATTAACTATTGCTATAGGGATTGAAACAAAAATAATGGCAGAATGATATTGTGCTGTTGGACCTGTTCAACTTATGTGTTCCTTCTTATAAAAATTAATAAAATAAAAACAGATTAAGCAAGCATCATTCTAATGGATCCTTAATAAGCCTTAAGTATGCCTTCGTGTGGTCTAAGATATGGTAAATGACTGGATCCTAAACTTATCTCCTTATTTTTAGAGTAGTTTCTCAATGAGGCTTAAAGTTCAGACAGCTGCTTCTTTGATTTATTTCATCGTATCCTCATTAAAGATCCAGTTTGCACTGCTGGGGAGCTGTGTCCCATTGTTTTTTCTTTAAAATATTCATCCAGAGGCATCCGTTCAGAAGAGGGAGCTGGTCTGTTGGTGAATTCAGAAACATGGTGTTTCAGGTAAGAGTGGCTTTGAAAATGAATCTGGACACTTGGTGTCATTTGCTGAACGAAAGGCACAGTACGTTTATTCAACGTTGTTATTTTTATTTATTGCTTGTGAATTACCCAGACTGTAGAAGGTGCTTATTGTGCAGAGTTTTTTTTTTCTTTATCTGTGTGTTGTCAGTCAGAGTTCTGTCTCTTTTGTTTGTACTGCTTAAAAGTAAAAATAAAGTTATTACATCTTCCAGTTATTTGACATTTGCAGAACTGGAACTTTTACTCCATTACAATCCACATGATGTTAGTTTAAAAAAAACCCTATATAGTACATTATGAATAGGCATCTAGAAGTCTAATTATCTTGCAACTTGTGTGGTCATGTATTTCTGTGCAAAATGTACAGATTCTTACAAGGTGTAAAATGTTACTAAATCAAAGGTTAGCACTTTATACTCACTTTGCATTCAGTGTGAATGACAATACCAGGAGCAATGCAGTGGATAATAAGCCCCTAACAGGCTAACTTCCATTGCACTTTCCCTAGCATGGGAGAAAATACATATATTCACCTACACTCCTTAAGGCCCTAAGTGTCTTCTGACGCTCAGTGTGCATGATGAATAACTTTACAGAAGTCACTGGGGTCATACCAGTGTAAAACCAGCATAAGTGAGTGGAGATTCAGGTCCTGAGACTATATTGCAAATTCAGTTTGAATTATGCACATGTATCTGATGATAGAATTGGCCCAGTTTCTGTATCTAATTACTTCTAAGTTATAAAAAAGTCATCCACTGGTCCTCTTGACCTAAGGTGTGAGACTGGTGCTTTGAAGATTATGTAACTAAGTTCTATAAGCAGAGAATCAAAGATTTTAGAAACTTTTAGCAAGAGGCACGCTAGGATTAATCCGCTGTTTACTGTAGTATATGTTGACAGTCCTCTCACATAGATGTTCTATACATAATAAGATGAATATGTTGGTTCCAGTGGCTGTTCTCCAGGCTAATTTTAGTGTTCATTTATAGTAGAGATTTTTTTCTCTGATGGGGGTTCAAAAGTTCTTAATGTAGACACGCTCTTAGTTTAATGCTGATTCTTTGTTGGTTAGGTTAATAGTGAGACCACTATTTTTATTAGAGCTTTTCAGTAGGAAGCATTCTACAGTTTATATCAAGCAAGAATTTATCAAACTTCTAGTTGCATTTTAATAAAGGGTGGTAGATTTTAAGGGAAAATGCTGCACTGAGGCTTTATTATTACTATTTTTACTATTTTATTATTCTACTCTGCTTGCTTAATGTCTCCAGGCTAGTTGTTGGTTGGTAGTGGGTAGCATTTACAAAGACAGATTAGAAAAAAAAGAAAAATAATTACAACTCTGTGTGTGAAAATATTAAACTAAATAATCTGTAACAATTGTGAGATATCTGGGTTAGAAACCAGTTCTCAGTGGGCCTGATTTGGCTGGGGCCAGTAGGCACAATTGAGATGTAACTTGAAACTTACATTGACAGTTATCTCAAGCAGTGCCTTTACCTGGGTCCAGGTTGACTGACTTTTTCATTGATTCCATGCATCATTAATGCTAATAAACAATAGCAATATGTAGTGTTCCTCTGCCACATGAAATGTTCCCACTACCCTTCCAAGTTGGGCTGTACACCCTCTGCTCAGATATAACAGGGCAGCATCCAGAGCAGAAGTGCTTCAGTTTCCTCTGCAGCCTGCCATGCTAGGATTTTTTTTTTTTTAAAGAATCAGTGTATAGGCCTTCTGAGCATTAATAGTGAAAAGAAAGGTCCAAGATTATTTGCTCTGTTTGTGTGTGTGTTTGTTGTGTTATATGGCAATACTACTAATGTTGTCTCCCAGCTTAACATTTTTCCTTTGCCATTGATGCCAGCCTGAAGGCCCCCTTGGTTTTATTTTCCATTCTCATATTCATTCATCCCCCCATGGAGATCTTATGCTTGAAACAACCTCCCTATCCTATCCTCTTTTTTTTTTTTTAATCCCTTCTGAAGACTAGATTCTTGTATGAGAGTTTGAGACCTAACCCTCATAAGTATACTGCCATAAACTTTTCCTTTTCTGATTTATTTTTTAAAAAACTTTTAATTTACCATCTTCTGGGACTTCCAGTGAATTCTCATCTTTTTTGTGAAAGTTAGATCGTAAATTCCTCAGGGCGGGGGAATTTTTGCTTTATTTTATTTATTTATTTTTTTAGTGAGTGGCGCACAACGTGGTGCTTAACAAATAAGTATTAATATCATAACTACTAAGAAGGCAATCTAATGAGTGATAAAATTATATGTTTTGGTTGCTCCTCTCTAAATGTTGGTGTCTTACATAATTCTAAGTGGAAAATACCAAATCTGCATATCATTATTGTTATGGAATATTTTCATGATGATGGTGTCCAGAGACCCCAGTCAGGAGTGGGCTCCACTATGGTAGATGATGTAAAAACATAGGCCCTAATTCTACCAGGACTTAAACAAGTGCTTAATACTGTGAGTAGTCCCCTTGGAATATGTGTACCTTTACATGCTCTGATTAGTTCCATTTACAGGTCTTTGAAGGACCAGGGTCCTAGGAGGTAGACATGGGTTTTCTTCTGAAGAGCTTTATGATCTACATTATCTCACCAATATTAGGACCACAGGTAAAATTTTCAAAACCAATCAAGTTCCATTTTTAAAAGTTGACTTTGGCACTTGGGAGAATAAGACTCACTAAAAGTCTATGGGACTTAAGGTCCTAAGTCACTTAGATGCTTTTGAAAAGTTTATCCAATGGTCCTTCACTTCTTGCATGATGTGGGGACTCTTAACTTCAACTGGAATACTCATGATATTAATCCCTACACTTGGTAGGAAGTGTCTACAGGATCAGGCCCCAGTAAAACAAACAAACAAACAAACAAAAAACCACACACACACACACACACACACACACACACACACACACACACACACTATATTTCCCTTCTGACAGTACAGTATCTATATTGATACTTTTTGGTTACAGAACACACATTTCATTGCCCGACTTTATCAGGTCATATTCTTTAATTGGCACTTTCCTTCCAATAATTAAAATGTTGCTTGATTGATTAGCTGAATAATATGATAGCTTTCAGACACAAAATATTTGTGTCTTTGCTGTTCAACAGAATACAATAAATTGAGTAATGTAATATAGAAAATTATTGGAATAGTAATCATGAGTATAACACAGTAATTTACAAAGTGCTAGTAAATATATTGTTTGAAAATTTAAAATGCTGAAATATACATTTATCACTGTGTACGTTTTGTGTGTGAAAAACAGTTTTACATTTCAGAATCCTAAATACTTAAGATGAGATTTTTTTTTCAAAAGCACTTAGGTGACTGAGGAGCACAAATCCTATAGAATTTCAGTAATAAACATGTGACCCCTTAAATGGAAACTTTAATGCAAGAAGGTTATAATGTGTTACCAGTGGTTAGGGCACTAGGAGACCCAGATCCAGTTCCCCATTCTACCACAAACTTCCTGTGTGATCACTGGCAAGCCTCCCTTATGGCCTGTCTACATGGCAAGTTACTTCATGTCAAGCCAGGGTGTGAATCTACAGCTTGCTGCTTGGTAATATTCTGCATGGAGTATGTCAAACCTCATTCTGGAACTTTGTGCTCTGTATCCCTGTGCTGTGGCAGTGTCCACATGGGATGTTACTGTACAGAAGCTGGCATGCTGTAGTGTCACATCTTGGCTTGCCGGGCAGTATCTTGATGTGTAGCAAAGCCCTTAGTGTCTCTGTGTACCTTTGTTGTCCATGTGTAAAATGGATCCCTACTTTTCTACCTCACAGTGGTGGTGGTGTGAGGCTAATTACATTATCATAGTTTCTGAGCACCCAACATATTTAATGAGGACCATGTAAGAACCGTAAATAGATATGAATGGGATTTCTGCATGTATAATGACTGGATCATGTGGGGTGCTGAGCACGCTCCTCAACTCCTACTGAATGCCAAGGGTGTTGACACTCAGCACCTCCCAGGTGGGCTCTGAGGGGCCAGTTGATGTTGGTAGGCAAAGGATTGGGTCTGAGAAATGAAGGACTTGCGTCTACGTTCACTATACATCTAGAACATCAACTGATTGTATAAGAAATGCAGGATCAGGTCCTAAATGAAGACACGTACATGTGTGTTGAATTAACTTCCAAGTGCGAAGTGCAGTAAGAAAAGTAAAAGAAACAAACCCACTGAGGTCTTAATTAGAATAGCATAGCATTGAATTATGTGGTTTTAAGCTTCAGTGAAATGATGTTACTGGGTAGAGAGAGTTATTTTTGTATAAAGCATAGAAACTCATTATCTGCTGCAGTAAATTAACACAGCTTTGATTTTTCAGAATGTGGTAATCAATAAATATTCTTAACAATCAGTGAATTTCTGATGTTTAATTTTTTACATTTTTGCGGACTCTCAGGTGCCTGCAACTAACGAAGTAAAACAAGGGTTTCAGGAATAAAATATTTAGTATTCTGAGTGCTGGCAGGTAGCATTTTAAAATTAGTCTTCACTGAATTAAACATGATGAAGAGTAAACGAAGTGTAAACTGACCTTTTTGTGTTACAATTATGTTTGCTCAAGTTACATTTTTACAAACTGCCCTTCTTTTTGCCTTTGTACGCTTTTTTTTTTTTAAGAATGTCTTTCAGAGTATTTCTTTTTCCTCCCAATGTCTCTGAAGCATCATTGAAGCTTTATTTGACTCCAGCAGGCTGATGCTGGTCACAAATATGCTTATAATCCTATAGCAGGGCTGCAGAACTGATCTGGATTACAGTCGAACTGTAGTAGTCCTGCTGCTCAGACATTGAGCAACCATAAAACAGATATGCAGGGGAACTGTATGCCCCTAAGCATGCAGGTTCTGCATAAGCCACCATCATAGTGTTTGGCTTGGGAAAACTGAGGAGGTGCATGCCCACGAGCTCTATAGTCCTGCACCTCCACCTGGCCAAAGGTCTGTAACAGGGCACTGGGTTTTGGGGGTGCATTCACATCCAGTGCACCTGTTACAGTCCTTGAGCCCTTTTAAGACTGTCCCACTCTTGCTTCTAGTCATGTACCCTGCAGGAAGTTGTGTATAAAGCTTCCTGATGCTTAGGCAGTGGAGCAGACAGGGAGACCCAGAATGAGAGAAGGGTCAGAGAGTGGGCTCTCTGTACCTGTCATGCAAAAGGCCTGAGATGGAGACACCTGCTGGGAGCAGGAGTCAGCTATGTGGAAGCCCTGGAAGAAAGGCTCGTAAAGGCAGAAGTCCCAGAGATATGGACTAGTCCAGATCCTAAGAGCAGTGAGACTTCTGGGGGGTGTCGGTGGGCCTCAGTGGGTCACAACAGAGAATATCAGATTCAGCACAACTGCTGGGAAATAGGGCAGACTTATCCAAAGCTGGTGGTTATTCTATCATTATACCAAGCCAGTAACAAAAATAAACTTCTGTCTCACCACACTGGTTAACAAGAAATAAAAAATGCAGTCTCCTTAGGTATTCCAGTCTTTGTCTTACCACCCAGACACTGAACTCTATGATGAGTGGCTACTGAAAACCAATTTAATCAAGTATAGGGTCCTTCTAATCCCAAGAGATCAGCCACTTAGCCAGGTCAATATATAACTCTGATCTTATCCAATAATCACGCTGTTGCCAATCCTTTAGTAAATAAAATCTAAAGGTTTATTAAGAAAAGAGTTAAAATGGTTAATAGATCATATACATACAATAATTGCAAAGTCCTTATATCAGGTTTGTAACAGTGATGGAATAGACTGGTGGTTTGTAAAATCTCTCTGGTAACTTCCAAAAGATTGGAAGGTCATTAGTCCATAGTTCAATATTCTCCTTTTAGTTGTAAATCCACAGTCCAAAGAATCAGGGCAGGAAAGAGCAAAATGGAGTAATTCCAGGAATATTTTATAACCTTTGCCACGTGCTTGGAAATTTTCTGTTTTCAAACAAAACTCTCAGCTCAGTTTGTGGAAAGTTACTGGCACAAGATGCGGTCTAGGGTCACATGAGCATATCACATGTCCTTACAAGGCTTGATGATTCACAATGGGTAGCCAATGGCCGCTTGAAGGCTGAGGCGTCTGCAGGAAGAGATGTCTTGGTGGAATGAGTTTCTTCTATGGGCCATTGTGAGAGCTAAGGGCATGTCTGCACTACAAACTTAAGTCGACCTATGTTAGGTCGACTTACAGCCATCTCAGTAATTACTGTGGTAGTTCATGTCCACACCGTCCTCCTTCTGTCAGTGGTGCATGTCCTCACCAGGAGCGCTTCCACTGACTTAAGAAGGTTGGTGGGGAGGAGGGCTGAGAGCCACCCGGGCTACCAATGGAGAGCTCTATGCCCGGGAGCCTGGGCAACAGCTCGCCTGGGAGTGGGGAGCCAGGACTTTGGGACAGCCAGAGTGTGAGCGAGGAGCCAAGAGCCCGGGGAACAGGTGGGACCCCCACCTCCCCCAGAGTAACAACCCGAACTGTGAGTGGCTTTCTTTTCGCTGGAGCAGTGAAATGGAAAAGAATGACAGTCAAGAGCTGATATAAATAATCCGCAGTGTCTGCACAGACACAACATTGTCCTAACTACACTGACATAAGCCCTACACCTCTCGTGGAGGTGGAGTTATTATGTTGGTGTAGCAAGACAGCTTACACTGAGGGGAGCAAGGCTGTAGTGTATACACTGACATAATTAGGTCAATGTAAACTGCCTTACATCGACCTAACTCTGTAGGGTAGACCAGACCTAAGTGTCTTTAATGGGCCGTGAAGCTTAAATAGTCCATTCCCAATGTGCTGGCTAGACTGGATGTAAACTTCATTGTGAGTGTTACTCCAGGAACAAACATTTAAACTACAGATACATAAACTACAGCATTCATAACTTCAGATACAGTGATGATACATGGATTTAAACAGGATACTCTTATTTAGCAAATCATAACTTTTCCATTGACACCTTATATGATATACTTTTAAAAAGATTTGTTGCAATTGCCTAACAGTGGCAATATCAATGATATACATAGTCACATTTCACTCATACAGCATCACAGGGGGATTGTGTTTGGTTTTATACCTTTGTTAATACAGATAGCTATGAGAACTGAGGGTGTGCTATTTGGACTTCACCTTCCCTACCTGATAGATCAGCCTACCAGATTATGCCCTCCCGTAGTCTGTGCAGCTCTTTACACTGTGATTGCCCCTCTACTTCTACAAGCTTCAATCAGCCATGAAATAGTTAACAGCTAATTTAAATATGTTAACATGGTTAAATAGTTGTGATCATTGGCACCTTAACTACCAACATATTGAGATGAACAGGAGCACCGCAGCTATTTTTTTCAGGATGTATACAAACTCAGGCAGACATCACTACATCAGTTATATTCTGACTAAATGTTGAAAGTTCTGCTCTTCTAGAGGACAAAATGGCTGTTTGTGAAAGGTGGGCGTAAGCCATATACCTGTGTTAACCCCCTTCCATTTTGACTCCTGCCCATAGCGAATCATAAACACAATATATTTATTTAANAGGGTGTGCTATTTGGGGGGTGTGCTATTTGGACTTCACCTTCCCTACCTGATAGATCAGCCTACCAGATTATGCCCTCCCGTAGTCTGTGCAGCTCTTTACACTGTGATTGCCCCTCTACTTCTACAAGCTTCAATCAGCCATGAAATAGTTAACAGCTAATTTAAATATGTTAACATGGTTAAATAGTTGTGATCATTGGCACCTTAACTACCAACATATTGAGATGAACAGGAGCACCGCAGCTATTTTTTTCAGGATGTATACAAACTCGGGCAGACATCACTACATCAGTTATATTCTGACTAAATGTTGAAAGTTCTGCTCTTCTAGAGGACAAAATGGCTGTTTGTGAAAGGTAAGCCATATACCTGTGCTAACCCCCTTCCATTTTGACTCCTGCCCATAGCGAATCATAAACACAATATATTTATTTAAAACTGAGTATTCACTGGAAACTTTTTTTTTTTTTTTGGCGGGGAGGGGACCCAAACCCCATAGCTGTCATGTTTAATGTCATCTTCCGAAATATCCTGAAAATTTAAGTGTCTTTGTAAAACCTCACTTTCTTCATGTTCTCACATCACGGAGTATTTTACTTCACCAAAAGGGTCTTGCAGCAGAAAAACTACTTATAGATCTATCATATCATATATTAATTTAAAATTATGCAAGCATAAAACTTATTTCAAAAGTTTTCCAATTCAATTTTATGTTTCAGTAGCACAGGTACCTCACTTGTCACATGTTATTTCCTTCTGCTTACTGTCTAAATGAGCTTTAGAAGCTCTTAGTGTAGCAGCAGAATCCTCATTTTGCAAGGCATGGTGTCAGTAAGAATCAGATTCTTCCTATTGGGAAGAAAATGTAGGCCAAAAAGGCAGTTCTATTTCTGCCGAAGCAACTTCATAATTTTTTAATTATTTTTTAAGCTTGTTCCTGCTAATTCTTCATGAGATCTGTCAACATTGTGCCAGCATAATCCTTGATGTATCACCATCATTGATTTAACTCCAGTATTCCAATGAATCTGGCCATTATTAAATACGTTGGGCAAAATCCAAATCTGGCATTAGCAGGTACAACTCACATGATCTCACATCTGCTTACGCTAGTTTTGTATCTTACTTTTTTCCCCCTCCTTCCTTTCTCCGTTCTCATTACTGGTCATTCTAGTTGGCATTTTGGATTTTTTCAAAAAACTTTTCCCTAACCACAAGTAATTTGAATAGGCAGGTGCATAAAAAGAATGAACAAACTTTTCACTTGCCCTGTGTATGAGGAATCCCTCCCCAGCATGGTTTTCATTGCTGTGTGAAGGCAGTGACTTATACACCATTTATATTCTTTGGCTTTCAATATTTATTGTAATCACAGCAGACCAAGTTCATCCCTGGTGTTACTCTACCTATGGAGTTTTTAGAACAGTCCAGTAATGATGCATGGAAGACTCGTATTAGCGTTTCTGATTTACTGTGGTGCTTTCACAATTCAAATGTTTTATCAGTTCATCCTGGGCCAAATGTTGTGGACTGGTTCTAGTATATACACTCAAGGTCTGAAAGATGCTGCTCACATAACTCACTTTTATCATTTTCTTTACCTGAGTGCTCTTTTAAATGCAGTAATGTTTAGAGTAGAAAATTTAGCACCAAATCCTGTTCCCACTATCTCCACAAAGCCCTATGTGACAGAACTACCTGGAGGATGAGATAAAATACTTCCCTCTAACCCCGATGGAAGGCCTGGTGCTTTGGCAAAGCCAGGTTACTGCTGCAACTCCAACCTTTGGGAAGAAGTCACAGGTGCAATCCTCTTCTCTCACACTCACACATATACATGGGCTTTTTGGCTAGTGAGTCCTAACTACATCTACTGGCCATGTCCCGTGATTCTCTTGGCCTACTGACTGTGTCCCCTTGCTTGGAGAACCTTTACAGAGCATTTCGCTGTGGAATTCTGGGCATGTAGGGTAGTGGGAGTGTTTGGCTAAATTATGTGCAACTCTGAGAATTTAAAGGTTAAAGTCCTGCTAATATTGGATAGTTGAGTTTAAAAAAAGCTTCACTGTTGAGAAATTTCCAAGTTCAGTTATCAAACTTTAAAAGATTGGTTATTAAAAGGTCTGCAAGAAATTTCAAGTAAATTAGTACCACATAGCAAGCTGTGCAGCATTACCTGCATGCCTCCGGTTTATTTGAAGAGATGCAATGTATAAAGTGCTCTTGAATGGTTATTCACCATGACTGCATATTCTCTTTATAAATGACTGATTGGATAATTGTGGTATTGTTGTAAGGCGTTTTATCATCCCCTCTCTCTCTCATTTATCTTGTTCCTTTGGTTGATCTTTTCTGTCAAAGGCACAGAAATGACTCCTGAATTTTCATCTTCTGTATCACACACCTGAAGTCTAAGTATGAAATTTCACGTACACGTGTTTGGAGAGTGAAATGTATCTTGAATGCAACTTTTTTTTTTTTTTTTTTTTTTTTGGAGGGACGTAAACAGAAGTGTTGAGAAAATTCATCTATTTGTGCAGTTTTCAGTTGATGATATATTGCTGTCTGGCTGTGAAGCACAGTGTGTGAGAAAGATAAGTCAATTTATGAAACAGCGATAGTAATATTATTCTTATTAATTGATTCTACATAGTCTCCTTCATAAATATCAGAATACTTCATAGGGAAACATAGATTATTAAAATAAACAATTAAAAGAGACTGAGAAAGAAATGTCTTAAAGCATAACTTTAAAAATATCATCACACTTAAAACAGGAGAGCATTCTACCCAATAGGTACAAAAATTCCAATCCTGCATTCACCTCAATTAGAAATGACGGCTCAGCACCTTGAAGGATTGGTAACTACCATGGAGAATGTATAATGTTTGTTGTTTGAAATATTTTAGTGTCCATGACTGTATATGCTATATGTGGAGACCACCTTCCCCAGCCCTTTCCCTAAAGAGTGCACCATCTGGTATTGTAAACTACACAAGTGCCAAATGGCACCGCAAAACAGATTATCATATTTAGACTGAAAGTCCTGAATGGGGACATTAGATGCAAGTTAAACCATACAAATACAATGGGGTTGTAGAGTGAAGAACTTTAAATACCAAGGCTAATGACTTAAACCTGATCCTAAAGTTAGTGGGTAACCGGTTCAACTCAATAAATAAATGAGACACTATGAGGGATGGGAAATTTTAAATATGATGTCATATTTTGAACTGATGATGCAAACAAGTGATGGATGGCCAGGAAGACTGGCAATAACACTGTTGCAGTATCGCAGTTGTGCACTTAAAGGGCTTAATGTTTTAGCAACTGCAATGGTTAAGTATTTACTAGGGCTGTCGATTCATCGCAGTTAACTCAAAAAAATTAATCGCGATTAACTCACAGTTAAACAATAGAATACCAACTGAAATTTATTAAACAGTTTTGGATGTTTTTCTACATTTTCAAATATATTGATTTCAATTACAACACAATACAAAGTGTACAGTACTCACTTTATATTATTATTTTTATTACAAATATTTGCGCTGTAAAAATTATAAACAAAAGAAATAGTATTTTTCAATTCACCTCATACAAGTACTGCAGTGCAATCTCTTTATTGTGAAAGTGCAACTTATAAATGGAGATTTTTTTGTTATATAACTACATTCAAAAACAAACAATGTAAAACTTTNCACTCAGTTCTACTTCTTGTTCAGACAATCGCTAAGATAAATAAGTTTATTTACATTTACGGGGGATAATGCTGCCCGCTTCTTATTTACAATGTTATCTGAAAGTGAGAACAGGCATTTGCATGGCACTTTTGTAGCTGGCATTTCAAGGTATTTACATGCCAGATATGCTAAACATTCGTATGCCTCTTCATGCTTCAGTCACCATTCCAGAGGACACGCTTCCATGCTGACGATGCTCATTAAAAAATAATGCATTAATTAAATTCAGGATGGATTTGATTTAAATCAAATTGATTTAAATCATTATTTAAATCACTAGTCAGGAAGACTCGATTTTAATAATGGATTTCTACATAAAAGTGCATTCTTGTTGGTTGTTATAACCTTAATACATATTCTTCACAACTCAGAGAAATGAATGAATGAATGATTGGTTATTTCATTTACCAAAGGTAATTGAAGCAGATATTTATGAAGTCATTGGGAGGTGAACTATCTCCAATTCAATGGGTTAATGATTAATATTTTGAGGATTTTCTTGCAATGCTGTATTAGGAGGAGAACATCACGAGACAGACATTTAAATTGTTTTATTTAACTAAAACAACAACGTTATGTATTCTGGATTTTTTTCTTCAACAGCAAACAGATAATATTTTAACAAAACAAGCATATGCATTTTTGAATTTAGTTAAACATTCAAGTTTTTTAAAATCAGGTTTGTTTTTGTAAAAATTGTTTTTAACTAAAATAGTTAAATGAAATATTTTTAAAAAATCAAAACAAAAATTAAATCGACTGTGTAAGCCAGGTCAACATGAGAAACTTAAAATATTGTCTTCTGCTGCTAACTCAGTCATCTTCACCTTCATTTTCCTGTTTGTTCATAATCTGGAAAAGAAAAACAAGCTTTTCTGCTTTTTCAGATCCCAAACGATTTCTCAATTTGGAATGAATTAGTCCAAAGGAAGAAAATATTTTTTCTATACTGGCAGAAGAAGCTACTGCTGTTAAAAGTGAGATTATCACTTCAACAGTCTCTGAATCCAAGTGCTTAAGTGACTTCCACCAGTTCACAGGTGTGACTTTCTTTAAATCATCATCAACAAATATATTTCTTGAATGGTTTACCCTTAGCTCTGAAGTTTATTATACTTGGCATTATGGAAGGATGATTGCTGGATGTCCATGTCATAGCCAACTCCTCTTCTTCAGCAGTTAAGGTTTGACCCTGGTACCGAGTATTGAGAATATTTGCAAGAAAATGAGTTGGAGATAGTGCTTGTCCCATTCGTTTTTTTTAATGCTTGTAATTTAACTCTATCATTGCATATTTCTCTTTTTAATATCTCACTCGGTTCCTTCCAAATTTCAACAGCTTCAGCAATAAAACAGCTATTTCCCTACAATTTGTTCAAGGCTACAGAAAGAGGCTTCAGGGTACTCAGCATGTGTTCAACATTTCTCTTAAGCCCAATGTTGAGAACTTTGGCTGTGACAGTGCCATCTATGTTTTTCACGATTTTGTTCACAAACTGTCATCAGATTAGGCCAGTTATTAGCTTGGGACTTTCTTCACTCTCTTCTAAATAATTTCTTCTCATCTTGCATACATTTGCAGTATTGTCTGTGACCAAGCTGCATGCTAGACATTTGAATTTTTTTCAATTTGTTATAGTTTTTACTGCTACTTCTTGTAAGTATTCTGCTGTGTTTGCATTTCCTGATGTATCAATTATTTCTGTAAGGAAGACATTCCCTTCTTCTGTTGTCGCACAAGCACATACAACAGGATCATTGTGGACATTGCTCCACCCATCAAGACTCAGGTTAACAATTTCACCCTCTAGACCTTTTGCACACTGCTCAATTTCTCTTTCATACACTTTATCCAGCAATTTGCCTGCGACATTTGCTCTGTTGGGTGGACTGTATCCTGGTCTTAATGACTAAACCATGTTAATGAAGTGTGGGTTCTCAATCATACGGAAAGGAGATTTTGTTGCATAAACAAACCAATTTTTTCATCAATTACCACTTTTTGTAATCTACTGGTTCTTATCACAAACTTATCTATGTTTGTTTCTGGATGATGGAGATTTTTTTTTCCTTTTTGCTACAGGTGATATACTGTGACTATGTGACATACACGATGTGACTGAAACACTATCATTGGCAGATAACTCTGAAACTATAGAAAATTATGGTGATCTTGAAGGTGGATAGTCTTCAGAATCCTGTATGTTAAGGATGGATTCTCCTAAACAAAATAAGTCAATGCAGTTATTTAATTATTATTACCATACTGCTCATTTAGTATTACTCATTGCATTCACTGACCCTCAGTACTACTTTAAAGGTGAAATTGTAAAAGGAAGATCTGCCTATTTCAGCTATTAATTTTTTTATCACAACCGCATCTAAAATGATATTACCTTAGAGTAACAACTATATTTTTTGCTCAAACATGAGAATTCAAGAATAGTCAAGATGATCTGGTGGTCCCATCTGACTGTAAACTCTATAACTCTATGGCATACTAGAAATTCAACTCCGCGCAGGCTGTGTTCATACATTACACTTTTCTCCCTAAGATCATCACCCCTTGCACAACAAAACTTCCATGGTACTACTACTAGAGGTGATCAGAGCAAAAGACAGAATTTGGCTCTGAGAAATAAACATTTAGGGTTGGATTTTTTACAAGCACTTAGCATTGATCAAACTCTGCTCCCATTAAGTCAGTGGTAAAGCTCCCATAGACTTCAGTGGGAGCAGAGTTTGGCCAGTATTGAGTGTTTTGGAATTTTCCACTCTTACTGTATCTGAAAGTGTAAATATTAGTAACAGTTGGAGAGCACCAGAGTGACCTAACACCTACATAGTGCATGAAATACAAAACTGGAGGGACCAGGCACAGCAGAAAGATTGCCAGGCTGCTCATCCTTCCGCCCTTTTAAAGCTAGGTTGCTCCATGTGTGGGTGTGCTTGTGTATATGTTTTTCAAAGAATTGACTGAATGCAAGTAGGAAGAAAAGGATGACTATTTTTTCATCCTTCTGTAGTTGGGAGTACAGAAAGTCCCTGCTTTCATCATCACTGAGGAGTCTGGATGCAATGTGAGTGAAGTGGAGCAGAATTCCTAGAACCCACGCAGGGTATTCTCAACCCAGAATCCACAATGCTGATCCAGCATTCTTGTGTGTGGATTGGTGGTGGTCAGGAGAGATATTAAGGCTGCAGAAATAGCCATGGAGCAGCTATCTTGCCACTTTGCAGTCTGATGAGCGGAATCCATTCTTCTTAAATTCAGTGGTTTCCATCCTCTGTAAGAGTTTTTTCCTCGTGAATAAGACTCATTGTATCCCAAGGTGAGGATAACTTGCTTATTTGTTTTGGTTGGTTTTTTTTTGAAAGAGAAACATACGTTAAAGAAGTTACTTAAAGGAACAGTATCTTTTGTAGGTCTGTGCCTTCACACTGGCTCCCATCCTGCTCCATCACAGCTCAAGTCATAAAGTCAAAACTTAGAAAAAAAATTGAATGAAAAATAGGAATTCTTTAAGAAGAGATTATTCCACATGTAAGAAAGAGGACACCTTTGGCTAAAAGCCCATCCTGGTTCAGTGGTGAGGTGAAGGCATCAATTAGAAATAAAAAATAAATATACACCTCTACCCCGATATAACACGACCTGATATAACACGAATTCGGATATAAGGCGGTACAGCAGTGCTCCGGGGGGGAAGGGGGGGCGGGGCTGCGTACTCCGGCGGATCAAAGCAAGCTCGATATAATGCCGTTTCACCTATAACACGGTAAGATTTTTTGGCTCCCAAGGACAGTGTTATATCAGGGTAGAGGTGTATATCAAATGGAAAAAAGGGGAAATAGTAATTTACATGAACTGAAAGCTATGAAGTGCAGAATGTTGATAAGGGAAGCTGAAGACATCAGCGAAAGATCCATTGCTGGTAGGGCTTAGGACAATGCAGAGGAGTTTTTAAAGTATATTAGGAACAAAAGAAATCCAAGCAATGGTGTGGAGATGGTAAAACTGTTAATGCTGCAGAAAAGGCAGAAACATTCAATAAATATTTTTGTTCTGTATTTGGAAATAAGCAGGATGATGAACTCATGTCACATAAGGATGATAAAGTACTTTCCAGACATTAGTAACTGAGGAGGATGTTAAACATCTACAAGGGATAAACATTTTTACTTTTGGGAATTAATTGATTTTTTTTATTTTCATAAAGAAACAGACAAGGAAAAAGAACAAAAAGGTAAATGACTTACAGCTTGTAAATTCCAAATACTGCACAGTTCATGAGCTCTCCAACAGAATTATGGATGTATGCAATTTTACAACTTGTCAAAGCTCCAAAAACAGACAACATTACAAAGAGGTGACATGTTAGGGTGTGGAGAAAATAGAAGATGTACATGAATACGGAGAAAATGGAGGAGATGGGAGTAGAGAGAAAAAGACAGGGATTCTTTGAGCCGTCTCAACGTTTTTATTCAAATGTATTTAGAAATGGAGTCCAAATTGCTTCAAATTCAAATAATTGCTCTCTCTGGTGACAAATTGCTCTTTTTTGGCTGCTTAACTCAGACAGGTCCAAATGCCACTAACTTTATTCTGGGTGTTTGCCTATTTCTTCTGTTTTTGTAAAATGATTCTCTTGATGATGATTGCAGACCTCCAGAACCAAAGTCTTTGTGGCAGAGTTAAGCCCAGTTTAGCTGTAAATAACCTTGAATATAATTTTCAGCAGAGGTTTGACTGCTGAAGCTGAGCACTATTTTAACTCTTGTATCCACCTCTTTCCACAGCTGCCTGATGATTGGAGAGTCCCATAGTATATGCATTAAAGTCTTTTTCTCTTTGTTATAGCACCCAAGAGTTCTGAAGGAACTCAAATGTGAAATTGCAGAACTACTAACTGTAGTCTGTTACCTATCATTTAAATCAGCTTCTCTACCAGATGACTGGAGGATAGCTAATGTGATGTCAATTTTTAAAAAGGGCTCCAGAGTTGATCCTGGCAATTACAGGTCTGTAAGCCTGACTTCAGTACCGGGCAAACTGGTTGAAGAACAATATTGTTAGACATATAGATGAACATAATTTGTTGAGGAAGAGTCAACATGGTTTTAGTAAAGGGAAATCATGCTTCACCAAACTACTAGAATCTTTGAGGGGGTCAACACGCATGTGGGCCAAGGGGATCCAGTGGATATAGTGTACTTAGATTTTCAGAAAGCCTTTGACAAGGTCCCTCACCAAAGGCTCTTACGCAGAGTAAGCTGCCATGGGATAAAAGGGAAGGTGCTCTTATGGATTGGTAACTGTTTAAAAGATAGGAAACAAAGGGTAGGTATAAATGGGCAGTTTTCAGAATGGAGAGAGGTAAATAGTGGTGTCCCCCAGGGGTCTGTTCTGGGACCAGTCCTATTCAACTATTCATAAATGATCTGGAAAAAGGGGTAAACAGTGAGGTGGCAAAATTTGCAGATGATACAAAATTACTAAAGATAGTTAAGACTGAGGCAGACTGGGAAGAGCTACAAAAGGATCTCTCAAAACTGAATGACTGGGCAACAAAATGGCAGATGAAATTTAATGTTGATAAATGCAAAGTAATGCACATTGAAAAGCATAATCCCAACTATACATATAAAATGATGGGGTCTAAATTAGCTGTTACCACTCAAGAAAGAGATCTTGGAGTCATTGTGGATAGTTCTCTGAAAACATCCACTCAATGTGCAGCGGCAATCAAGAAACCAAACAGAATTCTGGGAATTAAGAAAGGATAGATAATCTGACAGAAAATATCATGTTGCCTCTATATAAATCCATGGTACACCCACATCTTGAATATTGTGTGCAGATGTCGTCGCCCCATCTCAAAAAAGATATATTGGAATTGGAAAAGGTTCAGAAAAGGGCAAAAAAAATGATTGGGGGTATGGAACGGCTTCCGTATGAGGAGAGATTAATAAGACTGGGACTTTTCAGCTTGGAAAAGAGACGGCTAAGGGGAGATATGATTGAAGTCTATAAAATCATGACTGGTGTAGAGAAAGTAGATATGAGAAGTAGTAAACAACACTTCCTTAAGGCAAGAACTAGGGGTCACCAAATGAAATTAATAGGCAGCAGGTTTAAAACAAATAAAAGGAAGTATTTCTTCACACAATGCACAGTCAACCTGTGAAGCTCCTTGCCAGAGGATTTGTGAAGGCCAAGACCATACCAGGGTTCAAAAAAGAACTAGATAAATTCATGGAGGATAGGTCCATCAATGGCTATTAGACAGGATGGGCAGGAATGGTGTCCCTAGACTCTGATTGCCAGAAGCTGAGAATGAGCGACAGGGGATGGATCACTTGATGATTATCTGTTCTGTTCATTCCCTCTGGGGCACCTGGCACTGGCCACTGTCAGAAGACAGAATAATGGGCTAGATGGACCTTTGGTCTGACCCAGTAGGGCCATTCTTATGTTCAATAAACATCACCAGGGATCACTTTTCCAAAGCAGTCACTCTATATCTGACTTGTCAGTCCTCATTCTCAAAGGAAATCTATGCAACACTTTCAAAAGACGAGCCTGGGAGCTTAAATTCATAACTTGGCTAGACACTGAGTCATTGTCTTAATAAACAACACTGGTCACTGAAATCCATTGATCAGAAGCGCCCGGAGGAGAACAAGCACTGCAGGTATCTGATCCCACTTGGACCTATAGGGACAGAGTGCTTGGTACACAGGTACTACAGCCCAGATTTGCAGTCTGATAGTGGGGGAATCGGGTAATTCCATCCTGAGGGATAAAAGGGATGAGGCCTGACCTGGCAGGGTGCACTCAGGGAGATCACAGGGGGGACAGAGGTGCAGCTAGCCTTGAACAGTGATACCTGTCATCAATTCCATACAAAATAATGAAAATCTAATATGGGATTAAATTGATAAAACTTCAAAGGATGGGAATATAATTAATAACATGTAGTTTTATGGACTATATGTCTGATCAAACATACCTGATTTCATTCTTCGGCGAAGTTGCAAGTTTCGTTGATAAAGGACACTGCTTACATGTAATATACTTAGACTCTTGTAAGACATTTGTCTTCGTGCCACACAAAATTCTGATTAGAAAAATACAATAGCAATAGAGCACACGTTAGATAGATTTGAGAATATGCTGAGAAGAGCTGATAGATCTTAAAAAGTAATTGTCGGGGGGGGAATCATCACTCAATGGGGGTGTTTCTAGTGAGGTTCCAGAAATTGGTGGTAGTCCTTATAACTCTAGTGAATGTTTTCACCAATGACCTGGAAGTAAATAGAAAATCTCTGCTGATAAAATTTGTAGATGACACAAAGATTGGTGGAGTGGTAAATAATGCTGAGGGCAGGCCTCTCATACGGAATGAACTGGATCGCTTGGTAACCAGGGCCCATTAAAACAAAATTTGTTTTAATATAACCATATGCAAAGCTATAGGTCTAGGAACCAGGAATGCAGACTATGCGTACAGAATGGGAGACTATTCAGGGAGCAGTGACACTGAATAGGATATAGAGGGTCATGGTGTATACGCAACTTAATGTAAACTCCTAGTGCAATGCTGTAGCAAAAAGGGCTAAAACGATCCTTGGAGTATAGGCCGATAATGGAATACTTCATCCAGTTCTGGTATCAGCGTTTTTAAAAGGCTGTTGAAAAATTGGAGAGGGTGCAGAAAAGAGCTGTAAAAAATATTTGAGTGATTGCGAAAATGTCTTCAGAGAGTCTTAAAAAGCTAAATTTGTTTAGCTTGTTGGAAAGAAGACTGAGAGATGATTTAATTGGTGTACAAGTACTTTGATGGGTAGAAAATGAGTACTAAAGGGCTCTCCACTGTAGTGGAGAAAGGCACAACAAGAACAAATGGCTGGAAGCTGAACGAGGACAAATTCAAATTAGAAATTAGGCACAGATTTTTAACAGTGAGGGTGATTAACCACTGGAACAAGTGAAGTGATGGATTCTCCAACTCCTGATGGGGGCAAATCAAGGCTGGATGCTTTTCTGAAAGATATGCTTTAGCCAAACTCAAGTTATTGGGCTTGATACAAGGGCACAGGGTGAGATTTAATGGCCTGTATTATACAGGAGGTGACTCTACATGATCCAATGTTCCCTTCTGGCCTTAAACTCTATGAATCTATTATAGTGTTCCTAGCTTCATGCTTTGCAATTTGCTCTTGACCACTGGGAATGCAGAGGTTCTATATTAGTTAGTGGGTTTTTTTGCCAAAATGTATTGTGATCCTGTGGTACAGATATGAGCTTCTTGAAATATTTTATCATTTAATTACTTGCCAACTCAGTGGATGTTATTCATTTGGACTGCAGGGTCACTACACTTTTCATAGATGCTCTCCACCTATATGCTCCCTGCTTCTAGTGGATTGTTTAGAAGACTTTGAATTGTTTCTTTTATTAGCATTTGAGAAAGAGCCATGTGCCTCTAGTCTTAAGAATGTGATAAGAAGAGATTTATTTTGTTTCATTTCCCATTTTCCTAATAATCTATATTTTGAAACTGGATTGGCCTTTAATTTGCGGGCAATTCTGCCTTTTTATTATTAAGGCTCCAACTCACATGGAGATTTAGTATAGTGAATTTATAAAAAATATGTAACTTGTATAAGTACAAAGCTATATAACATACTGTAGCATTGTTTCTCAAATACATTGCAATTTTCACATCACATTCTTGAGGGGGGGAAGCATGAATCAACTTCTGACACGATTGCAAAAAAGAGGAATGACACATGCTGTATTTTATTTTTACATTGTAGTATTCTAGGTCCACATTTTATTCTGCATACTGTTTTATTTTTGTTGCAGTGAAATATTAGCTCTAACTCTCCACATGTCATCTCTACACTGTAAATGCTGGGATCCTTCACACTCACCAGGGTTTTTTTTTTAACTAAAATTTTGCATATGAGAAATAATTGCATGACTCTTTAGTTGTCAGCTTGCCTTGAAGAGGAGCTACCATACTAATGGTATTAAAGTGTCATGTGACAAATAAGCAGGATCAGTGATATCAAATATAGGAAGTGTGAAGCAAGAAAAACGGCAGATGGCAGTAGCATATGTCCATTATGCTATTGAGAAAAATACACAAACATTTAACACCATTGTCACTTATAAGCAGCATAGGCTGCTGGCCTGTCTCCCCAGTCCAGGATGGACTGACACCAAGCCCAGAGTCTGGGCCAGGCCCTTTTCTCAGGGCTTCAGCTTTACTTCCTACAAATTCAGCACAGCAATCATCCGTTCCCCTGTAACCAGGGATCTTCTGCAGGGGCCTTTCTGTTCCCTACAAGTTCTGGCTCTGCTGGCCACTTACCTGAGAGTCGATCTGCCTCAGGAGCCAACTTGCTTCCTGTATCTCTCTCCCCCACCCCACATCTCCTGCAGGAGCCTTCCTGCTCCCTGTAACACTCTACTCTCCCTGAGTAACTTGCTGGCTTTTATGGTCACCTGATCCCTTGCTGATCAGGCTGAGCTAGGAGATAGCTAAACCCCGGCTCCTCTTTAAAGGACCATCCACCCTGTGAAAAGCAGTGATCCCTATTAAGAACTTGTGCACATATTTTCTTTGCTAGAAGGGGTGTATTTGCAAGTTTACAAATGCAAGGTGAGTAATGTGGTACAAAATAATTCTGCAATCACACCATGTATGGTATTTCAGTTGAAGTACGTGTATTTAAAAAAAAAAAGCTCTATCTCAAAACCTTTGCAGAGTTAAAAGACAGGGGCAGAAGAAACTTGAAATAAAAAATGAGGTATAGGCAAGGGAGAAAACTTATGCTCCGCTGAGATTTGGAATGAAATGGAGAATTGATGAGTTTCAGATGGCAAGAGCAGCAATGGTGAGACTGGGTGAAAAGACAAAATGGAGGCCAGTGGTAAGTGCGTGCACAGAATGGCAAAAGGAGAAGGTAGGTGTGGGGCAAGTTCTGTTCTCTGTTGTGTATATACACAACCCCACTGACCCTACTAGGGTTTCGTATGTAACTGAGAGCAGAACTTAGTTAAATGTCTGTAAAATAGGATTTTTAGATAAGTCCATACAGAAGATTTTAAAAGCAAAGTTTCAGATTGGTTAGCTATAGCGTTGGAGCTATGAAGTCCAAGGGTTGGTCCAGAGAAACAGAGAAAGAACTTTGGTCAAGAAAGTCAGTTTTTAAGTGAATTCTAAAATGACTGGGGAACTAGCTGCGTTGTCCAGAGATTGGCATCAAATCCTATGCCCCTTTGAAGTCAACAGAATTTTGACATCGACTTTAATGGGACCAGGATTTTACTCCAGAGACATGGGAGACCAGAAAAAAGAGAGTTAAATTGATCCAGATAGGTGGGGATAAAGGCATGAATCCAAACACATTCATGCTAGTTAGTGTTGTATTTATTTTCCCACTTTATAATTTGCTAATGTAACATTACTGCTCGGTGTGGGTATGTTTCTAGTGGGGCCAGGCAGGGATCTGTTCTTGGCCCAATGGTATTTAACATTTTTAGTAGTGACCTGGAAGAAAACATAAAATCATTACTGAGAAAATTTGACACAAAAATTGCGGGAATGGTAACTAAAATAAAAAGGACACGTCTCTAATACAGAGCAACTGGATCATTTGATAAATTGGGCATAAGCAAACAATATGCATTTTAATACAGCTAAATGTAAATGTATACATCTAGGAACAAAGAATGTAGGCCCCATTTATAGCATGTGGAACTCTATCCTTGGAAGCAGTGACTCTGATAAAGATTTGGGGGTCATGGTGGATGAACGTCAGCTATGGTCTAAAGAGTGAATGCAATCATTGGATGCATAAAATTGGGAATCTAAAGTAGAGATAGAGATTTTACCTCTGTATTTGGGACTGGTGGAACTAGTGCTGGAGTACACGATCCAGTTCTGGTGCTTACAGTTTCAAGAAGGATATTGAAAAATTAGAGAGGGTTCAGAGAAGAGCCACAAGAGTGATTAAAGATTAGAAAACTTGCCTGACAGTCAAACTTCAGGACCTCAACTGATTTAGCTTAACAAAGAGAAGGTTAAGGGATGACTATAAATACCTACATTGGGATAAAATATTTTAATAATGCACTTTTCAATCTATAAGAGAAAGGTATAATGTGATCTAATGGCTGGAGGTTGAAGCTAGACAAATTCAGACTGGAAATAAGCTATAAATTTTTAGAGTAATTAACCATTGGAACAATTGGACTAATTTACCAAGGATGGCTTCTCCATCACTGACCATTTTAAAATTAAGATTGGATTTTTTTTTTCTAAAAGATGTGCTCTAGGAATTATTTTGGGGAAGTTCTGTGGCCTGAGTTATACAAGAGGTCAGACTAAATGATCACAATGGACCCATCTGGCATTGGAAATCTGATAAACATTACTAAAGAAAACAAACTTTATTATTTCAATATATGGATTAAAATTGACCTAGGTAATTATTAATGTATATAGAATGCATTTTGTTGATTTCTCAGGGGCGAAGTTCCTGATTGATTATTGTATTTTGGCACAACAGTTGAAATAGGTAATTCATTTATGATGAATATATGGATGTTGGGGTTTACTTTGAAAATGCTTTTCATTTGCATTAATCTGTAGCTCAGGTGTTTTAGAAAGACAGAAAAAAGTCACTAAGACAATTTGTCATCTGAGAGTCATGCAGCATTATCAACCTGTACAAAGCAAGGTTGTGCTGTTTGAAGGTATCACCGTGTGTGCTTTCAAAAACCTTAGATTAATGCTGAGAAAATCTGAGTAAAAGGTCAGGATGCTCTAAGAAGGCTTTTTGAATGGACTTGAAATAAAACTGAGTGCAATAATGTAAACTGAGTCACTGTACCCAAAGACTGTCCGACATCACAAAAGTTGTGTGAGCTGAATCCTCTTGGTGGCGGTTCTATTATCTGTCTTTATATGGTCATAAAATCAGTGTTCTCTGGGATAAATCTGTACCGTTGCCTAATTCTTTACCTCCATTTGGCTTGTCTCCCCACCCATCCAGTGCATAGAGAAATATCCCATTAAACTGTGATGAAACTGTATTTAAGGGTCGTGTTGTAAATGTGGTACACCAGAGACACTAAAATAGCAAAAGACAAACACAAACTATGTCTTAGGTTGGTTTCAGAAATTCTTTGAGAAGACTGGGTCATAATTAGTGAAGTGATGCTATCTCTTTCCTCCATGGTAAGTGTGGCAAATGAAAAATGGTTTTGAAATGTATCAGATATTTCTATAATGAGTATTAACATGATCTGACTAAATACAACAACACAGTTGCTATGGAAACCTGTCACGTTTTGTGTTTAACATTAATGTTTTCATTTTATAAAAAGATCAGCAATGAATACACAGTAAAATACACAGTAAAATGCTTTAAGGGTCTGATCCAATACTCACGGAACTCAGGAAAAGGTTCCTATTGACTTCAGTGGGTTTTAGAATTAAATGAAAAATGACATTTTGTTTGCCTAAGCACTAAATATAACATTTTAATACATCAATAGAAGCCAGGCACTTAAGCTTCCAAACACTAAGGATCTCCCACTTTTCCTTGGGAAAAACATACAAAGAAGGTGCCTAAGCTGGAGCCCCTTTGGGATAAAACAGAGGGTGCCACTGGCAAGGCCCCTTTCAGACTTGTTTTCCCTCGCCCGTTAGTGAGTACTAGTCTATATCCATTAGGGCAAGATGCAAGGGCCATCTTTTCTCTCTTGCTTATCTGGAGGTGAGTGACACGTAGCAGTATGGGAATCTGTGGAGGGGTTAAATTAAATGTTGTTATTTCCAGGGTATTTGTTCATGGGTTTTTCTCTTAGTGTATTTTTAAAAGATAGTCAAGGGCTCCTAGAGCTGTGGATGAAAGCTCTTTTATTAAATTATAGTAAAAATTGAAATAAATGACTGTCCTCTTTTTCCTTTATTCCTTATTTATGTACCATAATTTTCATATGGATAACATCACTAAAAAGATTTTTATGTTCAATCCATTGTTTTTCTTATATTGATATTTATTATAATCCCATATATCAAGAGTGATCAATATTTGGACATGTAGTTCTCTCTCTGATATTAAACACTGAGGGTGGGATTTTCAAAAGAACTCAGCATTGGCCTAACTCTTCCCCCGTTGATGTTAATAATACAAGTGCCCTGGACTTGCAGAACCAGGTCAAGAATTACCCCTTTTGGAAATCCCACCAGGGGCTCTTGATTTCACCTGTCCAAGGGCTGCAGTGACCTCTTGCTGATGCACTGTGCTGCCTTATCCTTTGCTAACTTGTGTTCCTATTACAGTTCATAACATGCACTTTCTTTGGTGTAAATGTGCTGCTTTTTTCCAGTTTCTGTGCATCCCTCTCCTGTCTCTGACCCTATTAATCTAGGCTCAACTGTCTGTCATACAGTAGTGTAGATGTAGTTCAATACAGAATCTGCAATGACAGAATTTGTGCTTCACTGATAAATACTGTTTTGAGTCTACTAGCAGTGGAGGAGGTACTAGTGTTCATGAAGAAATATGTCCATTTGTTTATTGCCTTGATTATGCATTTAGTTCAAACATAATAACTAAACTTTACTAATTAGAGCTAAGCCATGGCTTTCTCTATGTGGCAAGAATATCTTGGATGATTTCATGTCTTATTCTTTTGACTACATTTTAAATTTGGTTTGTCTATACAGTAAGGGCCACGTCCTGCTTGCATTGAAGGGAATAGAAGTTGTGCCTTTGACTTAAAGGTCCTAAGTAGAAATCTTAAAATAGTTACCTAGCTCCTAATTATTTTGTTTACCTTATTGTTTCCTAAAGAAGCAAGTATAACCAAAAAGGGCAGTGCTCAAATAAAATTCCTGCAGCGTTGGGGGTGGAATCATACCTTCCAAACTCAAACCTGTGACACTGCTCTAAGATAGTCGGGGAGGAGGGATTGGCAGATGTGAGCCCCTCCTTAATCCCCATTTTGGGTTACATGGATCTACAGTGTCTACAGCCTATGCCACTGGCATGTCGTTATTTCCCAATGATATGCTTTGTAGAGATCTACAGTAGTGGCCTTCTCCAGGGCACTTGGGCGCATGCAGTCATTCTGTGCAGGTTCTCTCTTGCTTTTGTTGCCCATACAATGGTCCTTACAGTCTGAGCTAATGACAATGAAATATTGATCTCTCGTCTTATGAAACACTAAATGTAATATCATTTGCTGTATTGGTTTATACAAAGGTGGGAAACAGTAGCTGGGCTTACTAAAGCCATCTAATATGAATTTGAATTTCAACCATATTGATTTTATTTTGCAGTGCTAAAGAGTGATTCCCAGGCATCAAAAAATAATGCAAGTCTTTAGGAAATACAACTGAAAATATAGCAAAGGTCAGAAGGAAAGGAAGTAGCAATATTAGACAGTACAAATTAGGTTTTGATTAAGCCACTATAGTACTAGCAAGTGAAGCAGCTTATAGAGTTGGCATCTAAGTGTTTATGAAGGAGGAAAATGTGAAATAAGTATGTATCTGAATTTAAATGAAACATTGTCAACTTTACTGCAATTTTATATTTTTACCACTTAAGATATATTGACTTGTATAGTGATTGCGTGTGAAGCACTGAAAAAAGAATTGCCAATATGGACTTGTATCTGGTGTGCAAGGAGAAGGGAGATTTGAATCACTTCAATGTAAACTGGAAAGTGAGTGCATAGGGATTGATGCAGCCTGCACTGCCCTTGTACTGGTGCTGAAGGATTTAGCCATTGGGATGGAAGTTTCTGGTGGGAGCTGAAGACTGAAGTATCAGAAGGGAATATATTAAGGATTATGGCATTAATGCATTCTGGAGATTTTGTAGCAGCCTTATTTTAGTGATGTGTGTCTCTGGGGAAGACATCTAGTAAAACTGTCTTTTCATCTTTGCTTCTGTGCCATTCTGTAACATTTTTTGCATTTTCAGTGACAAGGGACATACTGTCCTTGTGATAATTAACTAAATTGCAGTCCTCAGCTGGAAATACATTCACATTTTTTAGCCTTGGTAGTATCTACTGATGTTGGTTGTGATGAAGGGCATGCAGGAAGTATTATTATTATTTATATAAGGAGGATAGGTAGAGAAGTTTGAGTTCATTATATACTGCAGGTTTTGAGGCAGTGATAAACTTTTCACTACTGGTTGAGAAATTGATTTTAACAGAGTTTTTAAAATATGTTGTATTGACAATTATATAGACCATCTTTCCTTTATCCCAGTATTGTTTGCAACATGAAATTTTGGGTCATAGGCATCTCAGTCCTGGAATAAACACACTTCTCATTCACTATTAGGATTTCATTGCACCCCTCTCATTATGTGGCCAGTGTATCTTGGTTTCCAGCAATATGTTAATCATAGAAAATCAGGGTTGGAAGGGACCTCAGAAGGTCATCTATTCCAACCCCCTGCTCAAAGCAGGACCAATCCCCAGACAGATATTTGCCCCACATTCCTAAATGTCCCCCTGAGGGATTGAGCTCACAACCCTGGATTTAGCAGGTCAATCCTCAAACCACTGAGCTATCCCTCCCCCACATTGATGGATTTCATTGCAGAACTGTCATGCTCACAGGGATACACATTAATCCTGGTTGCACTGATCTGCTAACAAAGATGGCACACTTCATCCCAAACTGTACCTTTCCTACCACATTGGGACCCAGCTTCACTCTTCCTAGAAAATGTTTTCTGTTAAGCCTTATGAAAACTCACTTCATCACACTGGTACCTCTCTAAAATCGTGAAAATGTGCCATGTGTGCACTTATGTAATGCACTTTATTTCTATGAAATCTGGTAACATTCATATGCTAATTCATAGACGATCTCTTCCAGTGGACGTTTAATTTGATATATTTGGTTGTGGTACAAGATTCTATTGGGTTTAGCTGAGTCTGCTGAATAGGAATATACAGTGCAAAGTGTGCAGAAAAATGACTTGTATTAACATTTTTGTAAACCTCTCTGAATCTGACAAACTACTTAACTTTCTAACAGAAGAATCTAAGCTTTTTTAATTGATGGTGATATACGAAGGTGTGCCTATAGCACTAAAAAGAAAACATATTTTACACAACACAAGAGAAAAAAATCCTTCCTCTGCCTGCACAATTTTGTTTTCTTACTTTAGGTATTTCTATTGTGTCTTAGTTTAGAACTAAATGGCTAGTGAAGTAATTGTATGTAGTCCAGCCTAGTTAAACAAATATTAAAAATAATGTTTCTGTAGGTCTGAAGTTCTGCCATCCATATCTTGTGATCCCTCTCTGTTTCTCTGGAAACCTGTCCATCCATTGCTACTTTTCTTCTTATATCTGAAACATGCCAGGAGATTTCTTGCATTTTACTTGGTCTGCTGCATGACCGTCACTGGCCATTTCAAAATTCATACCATCTAATTTTTTAAATCTAGCTATACAGTGGCTTCTGTAGATAATTCACGTTGACAACACCTGTTCACCATATGAATCCAATAGCAAATATAATGCATCCGCTTTCTTTTAGCATCTTCATGAAGTGCATGCTCCTCACCACTTGTATCATTTTCACCCACAAGCATGCTTATAGTTAGTGCCTTACCTGCTTACTTCTAAAGCAGGGGTGGACAAACTTTTTGGCCCGAGGGCCACATCTGGGAGTAGAAATTGTATGGTAGGCCATGAATGCTCAAAAATTTGGGGTTGGGGTGTGGGAGGGGTGACGGCTCTGGTTGGGGGTATAGGCTCTGGGGTGAGGCCAGAAATGAGGAGTTCAAGGTGAAGGAGGGGGCTCCAGGCTGGGGCAGGGGAGTGGGGTGTGTTGGGGGGGGGTGAGGGCTCTGGCTGGGGGTGCAGGCTCTGGGGTGGGGCTGGGAATGAGGAGTTTGGGATGTAGGACGGTGCTCTGGGCAGGCACCGAGGGGTTCGGAGGGTGGAAGGGGGATCAGGGCTGGGGCAGGGAGTTGGGGTGCGGGAAGGGGTACATGCTCCGGTTGGGGGTGTGGGCTCTGGGGTGGGGCTGGGGATGAGGAGTTTGGGGTGCAGGAGAGTGCTCTGGGCTGGGATCAGGACTGAGGCAGGGGGTTGGGGCGCGGGAGAGGCTTGGGGTGTAGGCTCTGGGCAGCACTTACCTCAAGCGGCTCCTGGAAGCAGCAGTATGTCCCTTCTCCGGCTCCTATGTGGAGGCGCGGCCAGGCAGCTCTGCACGCTGCCCCGTCCGCAGGCACCACCCCTGCAGCTCCCATTGGAGCGCCGGGGGGCCATTGGAGCAGGGCTATTGGAGCACGTAGGAACCGGAGGGGGGCCATGCCGTGACTGGAGCACCGGAGCGGGGCCATGCCGCAGCTTCCGGGAGTCGTGTGGAGCGGCCCCCAACCCTGCGCCCCAGCTGGCGCGTGGGAGCAGGGCAAGCCCCAGACCCCGCTCCCCAGCGGGAGCTCAAGGGCTGCCTTAAAACGGCAGGTGGGCCAGATCTGGCCTGAGGGCCATAGTTTGCCCACCCCTGTTCTAAAGGGTTCAAAGCTGCCTTCAGTTACCTGCATTCATCTTCATTGACTTCCATGGAAGCGGTATGCTCTTAACTGTTATTACTTCCCTTGTAGTTCTGCCCCTAAAACCAATGATGTGTTTTCCAGAGTTTAACATATGTTATCTTTCAGTGCTTGCCCATAAGGGAAACCTGCACAATACCATCAAAAGGCAAGCCTGGGAACTTAAATGCGTAAGTCTGCTAAACACCAAAATCCATGGACTTAACAGGGATGCTGGCTCTATGGCTCCTTACAACAATTTATGACTCACCACACTGCCTGCTATCCTTAATTGCACACTCTAAAACTTTTATTTGGAATAGCCTAACCCCCAATTGCCCACTTCATTTCAAGTGACTGCCTCCTACATGCATTACTCCTTCTGCTTAACAATCTGTCCCAACCTGTATTTAGCTCAGACTCTCTGCTTCTTCCCCCATACCTGAAGAAGAGCCCAGTGTAGCTCTAAGGGCTTGTCTACACTACAAAATTAGGTTGATTTACCGTTGTTTAGATCAACCTACAGCCAATGCAGTAATTCAATCAACTGTTAGTGTCCACGCTACCCTCCTTCTGCTGGTGGAGTGCATCCTCACCTGGAGCGCTTGCACCAACTGAAGGGGGGCACTGTGAAGCACTGACAGCTGACTGCGGGGCACTGACAGCCACGCGGGGCTCACAGCGGGAGCTCCCCATCTGCCCAGAGGCGACAGCCCCAGCTGTGAGCCGCACATGGGCTCAATTTCACAGCACAGAGCCAACCAGCAGTGAAAGTGACATTTTTGTCAATTCCACGTTGTGTTCCTGGGAGCTGGGAGCCCAAGGTCTCAGCGGGGACCCTGGGAAGCAGCCCAGCTGGAAGCAGGAAATCAGGGGGAAAGCAGGGCTCCCAGCCAGGAGAGGGGAGCCTAGACAGCAGCCCACTGGGAGCGGGTAGCCGGGACCCCAGGGGCAGCTGGGCTCTAGCTGGAGCGAGCCCCTCATCTGCCCTAGGGTGAGGGCCTGAGTTGTGAGCCAGGTTCAGGGTTCACAGCAGGGAACCTACCAGCATTTCATGTCAATTTCATGGTTCACACAGGGAGCTGTGAAATTGACAAGAATTTTAGCCAACAGCTGATATAAGTAATATGGGGTCTACACAGACACTGCGTCACCCTAACTACACTGACATAAGCCTTACGCCTCTCGTGGGGGTGGATTTATTATGTCTGTGTAGTAGGGCACTTATACCAGCAGGAGCAAGGCTGTAGAGTAGACACTGTCATAGTTAGGTTAACATAAGCTGCCTTAGGTCAACCTATCTCTGTAGTGTAGACCAAGCTTAAGGCTTGTACCTGCCACCAACAAAATTTGGTACAATAAAAGATATGACCTCATCTGCCTAGTCTCTTTCATACCTTTATATTGTGTCAAGTGACATATTAGTGATACAGATCCAGGAAGACAGACTAAGTCTCTTCTGCAGGTCCTTATGTTTCCTTCTTGAACACTAGGTTATCTTCTCTGGGCTCATTGTTTCATTCATTCTGTTATCCAATTCCACAGTGTTCTGTTTACCCATCAATGTCCAGTCTCTTAAAGTAGTTATCTTAGGAGCAGAGCCGGCTCCAGGCACCAGTGCAGCAAGCAGGTGCTTGGGGCGGCCAACGGAAAGGGGCAGCATGTACGGCTCTTCGGCGGCAATTCGGCGGCGGGTCCCTCAGCCCCTCTTGGAGGGAAGGACCTGCTGCCGAATTGCCGCCGAAGAATGAAGCGGCGGCGGTGGAGCTGCCGCCGAAGTGCCGCTGATTGCGGCTTTTCTCCCCTCCCCCGCCGCCGCTTGGGGCGGCAAAAATGCTGGAACCGGCCCTGCTTAGGAGGTGCTGACCTTAACAATGATTGCTTTTGTGAGGCCATCAGATGAAAACAACATAATGTTACTTTGCACTTCCATAAGCAGCTTTCATCAGAGGATCTCGAAACCCTAACAAACACTGATCACCTTTGTGTGACAGTATTCTTTCCATTTTACCGGCTGGTGAAACTGAGATATAAAGAGGTTAAGCCCAAAATTCTTGCGTAGCCACAGAATATGAGTGTCTCGATTATTAGGCATCCAGTTAGACACATCTAGGGCTTGATTTTAGCAGAAGACAGTGGGAGGGCAGATGCTGATGTTTTTATCTTTAGCAAATCTGACTGAAGGTTAAGAGCCTGTTGTGCCCTCAGTTACATGCCCACAGCTCCTAATGAAGGTAAAATCAAGCCATAGGAGTCTTAAGTAGGGCACCCAGATTTAATGGGTTAAAGCTGTTAAAAACTTGGGTCTGGGTGACTTTCCTAATGTTGTGCAGCAAATCAGTGTCAGAACCATGTCTTCTAAAAAATAGACCACATGCTTTCTCTCCTGGACAGCTTCAAAATCCCGTAGGATGAAAATCCTTGGATAGCTATGACTTATTTTTCTGTTGTGTTCTATATGTTTCAGTTGTAACTATTTACTCTTTCTACTGAGCAAATGAATACTCAATACATATTCATGTGCAGATGGCAGGGTCTGATTTCTAGACTTTGCCAATACTTTGCAGTTGAAAAAGTGTCAAGGAAGATAATTGTCCAGCTGTAATAATGAAGCCATTTTTCATAAACAGTTGCGTAAGTTGCTGAATCAATACATTTTGACATCACATTTATGCATCTTCAGTTTATATAACAGCAGTAATGATCATTTTAAAGGTAGCTAAATAACCTAATGTGTAATTAAGATCTCAAATAACATACATTTTGGGAGCTTTATGAGGTTTCTTTGCTACTTTGGGACCAGATTCTAATCCAGTACACCAATGCAAAGATGGAGGAACTTGCACTGACATCAGTTACTCCAAATGCACGTGCAGCTGGATATCAGAATCTGTTCCTTTTATCTTTATTGCCTTAAAGGGACTGTCAAGGTTATTTTGGAACCAACACTTTAGTTATTTTGAGGCTGTTATAATCTGATGAGATAAATTCTTCAATTCTTAAATACCTAGTGGCAAAAAGCAATACACACAGTATTAGGGCACTAAAAGTGAGTTAACATTCAATATACTTGCCCTGTATTGTCTCTGCCTAAAGGAAAAGGACTATTTCCAGTAATTTAAAGATCATATAGAAATTTTAGGGCATTATTTATTTAGACTACAACATAGTGCCTATAGTTTATATTTTCTGGGATAAAAATTCTACTTTTGTTGGTTTATTCCCATGAGTGCAAACACTGCAAACATGAGCCCATCACAAATTATAAGTAACCGTGCTTCTCAAATTCTTCATTTATTCATATAATTAGGATCAGTACATTCACGCACATTATCAGATGTAAGCCTGCCTCATACAAATTTATCCTATAATATTTTATTAGTTTTATCAGTATCAGCTCACTGAAAAAAGTAACTCTGTCATTAATACTGTGGCCCAAACTGAATAAGTGATTTGTCACAAAATGTTTGAGTTTGAAACAAATCTACTATTCAAATGAAGGTTAAGTTACCATCAACAGCATGTGGAAAGCTGTCTGACCTTGGGCAAGTCACTGTCGCCAATTTTTAAAGAGTGGCCAGAGATAATGTATTGGGTGCCTTATTATTATTTTTTTTTAAGTGTTCAGTTTTTTGTTGCCCAAACCTCAGGATTATTTTCCAGAATATTGACTTCAACCATATTTCTGGGTGTCCTGTGCTTTTAAATATGAGGCCAAAGGTGCCTGAAATTGGGCACCCAAAATCAGTGGCTGGTTTTGAAAACAGATTCACCCACCCAGTCTCTTTGTGTCTCATTTCTGCATCTAAAAATGGGGATATTTTCCTATCTCATGGGAGAGTTGTGAGGATAATCCATTATTGTCTGAGGTGCTTAGAAAGACCTGTGAATAAAAATAGGAGGATATTTGGACACACAATTCTGGCATTAATTCACCTGTTATGTCCCAAATGTTCTTTATTATGCACAAAACAATTTGGACACTAGTCAGGTTAAGTGCAAGATTCGTTAGATTGAATGGGTGTGTTGCTGCATTGCCCCAATATGGGGCTCTGGCTGAATGCCACAGTTTTTAGCACCATAGGTTAGTCAGTTTAGCGATTTGGAAAAACCCTCTCTGGTGTGTCTCATTCAATACTCAACCATGTCTGCAGGGTGAGCAAAAATAAAACTAATTTCTGAAGGGGATAATCCATTATTACGTTTCTCTGAGGTTTCGGAAATACTGAATTGACAGATGTGCCCACTAGAAAATGAATGATTTCTCTTCTATAGCAAGTAAAATGTGTCTGTTCATGCCCCTGCCTTCTCTCCACCTTCTCCAGCTCTATTTCTAGCCTTGTGTTCGTCTCTTTGGGCAAGATTTTACCAGTATGCTCTGGCTGTGTTGCCACAGCAGCTGGATGGATGAGTTGGGCTCAGTATACTTAAAGTTGTTCACCTTGTATTTATTTCTGCCTTTTGATAATGGTACTTCATATAGGGTTGTGCTTCATGTAAAAGTTTAATGTTCTGTGGAATGTTTCGCTTATGATTCTATGATGATTCAAATATAATCTACAATAAAAACACTTAGTTAAATTTGGAAGGCCACTCTACACAGAAGCAAAATTTAACTTCCCTTTCCTACATTCAAGCCTCCCACCCCCTGCAGTGCCGAGGGCCCCGTAGGAAGGGATCCTATGTGTAGCTCAGCTGTGGAAGGGTAGGACAGGATTAGAAGGGGTCGAATTGGGAGATGCATAGCTCCTGTGTGATGAAGAATTCAGATTGGTGACATCTCTGTACTCACAAGTAGAGCCCTGCAAATCTGTGGATATCCACTTAATATTCACGGATATCTGTGGACCATGTTTGCGGATCAGATGCAGATACAAATTTTGTATCCACACAGGGCTCTATGCACAAGCATGCCAGTAGTGGGCTATGCTGGATGACCGCTGCTAAATTAGAAACAAAAGCATTATCCCAGAGGATTTTCCCACTCCCTTTCTAATGCACTCATCTATCAAAAGCACCAATTTCTAGTCCTGATGGTTCACAGGATATTAACCTTAAAGCTGTCCTTTGGCCAGGTCTTTGGCCCAGGCAATACAATATAATTCAGGAGAGAAAGAAGGAAATGTTTGGGAGGCAGGTTGCTTGTTGTTGGAGAGCATTAGAAATAGTCCCACAAGGATGGCTCAATATAGGGCTCAATAGAAATAGTCCCACAAGAATAAAATTGCAGGAGAGGCAGTTAAATTGCATTTATCTGTTTGTTTGTTTTTTATCACATTGTTTAGCAGTTTCCCACAGGATACTGTTCTCATTTGTGATACTAGCATATACAGAATACTGCATAATATATACATTTTCTTTCATACTGACAGTAATATATTTCAATACCTTTCTTTTTTGTTGCTTTAATGATCAGTTTTACCTTGTGCCTGTGACCTCGGTGAGGCTGCTATGATCTGTTTAAATCAATTTAATTTGTTAAAGTGTTTTTGGGCTGGTGGCTGTATAGAATTATATATATTGATGGGTCCTTTTTAAGTCTGCACATTGATTAAAAAGATCTGGCAGTCAAATACTGTTTCTGTTTTTTGTTTCTTCCGTACTTCAGATGCCAAAGGATTTATCATTCTCAGTCTAGCACTAAGCATTAGTCATCACAGATAACTATTTTAACATCTCTTTACCTTGTTTCTATAGTGCCTGCTAGAAAATACGCTGGAGGTAATTTTTTAACTGTTTTCTGGTCACAACTTCTATATGTGTAACCATTTGTTTCTATAAATCAACATTTATATGGACAAATAATTGCTTGCCTCTCTGCCTAATTTGCTTAGATAAAGCCAATTTATTAATCAAAAGGTGGATTTGGGATGCATAAATCAGGTTGTGCACATAAAAATAGGGTTAGCTGGGTATTTCTGTACAATCTGTATGCAATCACTACTTGAATCGTGTACTCTTTGGGCTGGGGACTGTCTTTTCATTGTGTATCCACTGTCTCGTAGAATGGAGCCCTGACTGGGATACTACCACAATACAATTCCTTCTCTTAGTCAATATCTTGAAAAAAGTTTGGCTAATGAAAGAGACATATTGGAGTGGAAGTGCTGTATTCTGCCATGGCACTGGCATTTATTTCTGGGTGGTGAAATTATATGTTCATTTCTGTCATTTTACCTTCCTCAGAAGTTATCTTTCAAAATACCTGTCAATTGTTTGATACCAAAAGCTACTGCTTTGTTCTTTTTTTGGTTTTAGTCAGTGTTCACCTTGGCTCTTATATAATTTTCATCTAGTGATCTTAAAGCATTTTACAAAGGAAGGTCAGAGTCATTATCCCCTTTATACAGATGAGAAAAGTGAAGTGTAGAGAGGTTAAATGAGCTGCCCATGGTTGTAGAGCAAGGAATAGAACCCAGGTCTTCTGACTGCCATTCAGTGCCCTATCAGCTAAAGCAAGCTAAACTATAAATATTTAGGCCTTGTTCTTTCCTGTGTATATAGACTTTGTCCTCTACATTCCTACAGTTTGTAAATAATGCTTGTTGGACCATAGAATCATAGAATAGAATAATAGAATATCAGGGTTGGAAGAGACCTCAGGAGGTCATCTAAGTTCTCTTCCAAGCTTTGTTACTGGCTCACTGACTGACTTGACTTAATCTTTTTTGTGCAACAGTTTACTCATATGTAAATAAAAATAATAATGCTATATAGTTAGATATGAGAATGATAGACCCTGAATAGAATACTAATTCTGTTATATCTGCTGAGTTGGAGCATTTAAATTATTTCCAGCAAACCAGAAAAGGAGAAAGGTGTTAAAGTAAGAAGAATGACATTATGGGGGCTAATGGTTATTGTTACCTTTTGGGGTGTTGAGTTGAAAAGGGGTTGCAAGAGCAGGGAGTGATGTGTGTTGGTGGGCATGGAGTGGGGCAGAAATGAGGAAAGTTAAGGAGTGGGCAGAAGTAATTGATCAGTGTAGAGAGACCAGATGTCCCGATTTTATAGGGATAGTCCCGATATTTGGGGATTTTTCTTATATAGTGCCTATTGCCTCCCACACTCTGTCCCGATTTTTCATACTTGCTATCTGGTCACCCTAGATCAGTGGGAGTTTGCGGGAGGGTTGTTTGAAGGCAGTGATTGCATTACTGGACTCATGGCGGGGAGACTGTTGCCTCCCTCCAATTCTCAAACATTCATAGACAATGTTTAGTCTGCTCTGGTGAAGTAATCAAGGTTAGAACAACATTTGGATTGGGTGTGTTGTATGTGTCTACCAAATCAAGTGTGGGTGTTTATCCAAGAGTTATTGAGAAGCAGAGTTCAAATGAATTGGAACTTTTGCTCTGAAATTATGTCAAGCATACTGTAGCTAGGGCAGATTTTACAGTTTTGGCTGAAATGCTATATGTTTCCTTCTAAACTTGGCTCAGCTGATGGAAAACTAAAACTACAACAACACGTTTTAGTTATATTGGAGCTAGTCTCGGAGTAGAACACTTGGGAAGGATTTTTACTGTCCTCCAGGGTTTCTTAAACATTTTTATAGTGTAGGCACATGTTAATAAGCAGATTTGTCTTGTGGACATCTCCCTTCCTGTCTGTGATTGTACACACTGCCTTGCATTTATTCACAATCACCAAATGCCCTTACTCAGATAAGTAATAGGAACATATTTAATGTATTTTAGCAATCTCTTAATGTGATTTAGCAGATGAACATGAGGAGAACCAGTCCCATATGGCCAGCTACCATTCCACGGCACACCAGCAAGTACTCCACAAACCACTAGTGATCCATGGATCACAGTCTGCGGATTGCTGCTCTGCCAACTTTCCAGTGTAAATAAGAGTGCAGCAAAAAGTCAAAGAGCCAGAGCTCTTCTCTGATGCTGATTCTGCTTCATCTTCTTTCACATACTTTACGCATTTAAATCTGTTGCTGTAATGTCAATGGCCTGTGTGTAATTTGTGTACCGGTTTATGTTTCAAAAGCACTTAAGAGTTCTTTGGGATGAAAAGTGATATATAATATGTTACTCTTGAAATCTAAGTGACAGCGTCTGTGAACAGTGCAGTGCAAATGAATGTTTGGCTTATAATTTGTCAGCAGCCAGCTATGTCAAATACTGTACTTGAGTAACTGTAAGACATTTAGAACTGTAGCACAAACAGGGAAAGAGAGAGGAGTCATTGATCCAGTAGCTCCCAAATCCACTGCTCACACCCTGTCCATTCCTGAGCTCTACAGTCACTACTGTGGTCTCTCAAGAGAGCTCTATGGAGAGAGGCTGCTCCTTGTCTCTGTTCTTCCTGCGCTGTGGAGCCTCCTTACCTATTATGTGGATTCCAAAAGGGTGTAGGGGTGAGCATGCATTATAGCTGCTATCTTACCTTTATCTTTACCGGAGCCTCCTTTTCATCCTTTATTTTACCCCTCTTCCTGCAGGAGAGGGATGGGAGCATTAGCTCTGTGATTTAGTCCCTTTCACCCGGGGTTTGATTTTTGAGACTGTTTAAACGTCGTAGTGCCTAACTTAACAAACTATATTTGATTTAAGGTAAAGTCCTTACCACACCCTTCCAACAGCATTACTGACCAAAATCTTCAGGTCAGGACCTGATCCCAAAGTCCAATGACTGTTTATTTTTGTCGTCTTAGGTGAAAAGAGGGAGATGGACAGGGAGAGAGAGATCTTGGGGGTTTTGCCCCTCCCTTTTATAGTTCAGCCCTCCTCAAAAGTGCTATCCTGCTAAGCATAAGGGAACATGGAGCCTAGTGAAGAAAGATGCTCTTTTCTTTCACCTGTGTGTGTTGAGATGCAGATTTTCTTTGTCTCCTTTCTTTTCTCTCTCATTGTCTGAGAACTCTGTTTATAGCTAATATGCAAATTGAGGTAACCACACATCCCTTTGTATAAGACCTCTTTGACCACTTTTGCCTTAATTGGTGCTACATGAGTTTGAACATGTGCCTTTAACATTATACAGGATGGATTTCATACCTTTACACGCAACGTTGCTGCATACATTTCCCCAGGATATTATTGACCAGTGAGTTATTAGTTTTCAAATGGTGCCTCACAAGGCATCTTTTGTACAAAGATTATTACAGTACCAGGTAGGGTGTTAATGAGGGGTGCATTCACTCACAGTGGGGTCAAGCTATGTTTGAACTATATTTTAAATACATATTCTAGAAATGGATTCCAAGCTCAGTTCCTGTTCTAATGCAAAAGAAAATATAAGCCTGAAGTGTGTTTTAAGTCCTGGTATTCAGAGGTGCTGAGCATCGGCAGCTGCTACTGCCTTCAACTAGAGTTGTAGGGGCTCCGCTCTGCAGGGCTAAGTTAGGCATCCTGAAGCTGAGGCACTCCAGATCAGTGTCCATTTTCGATCATTTTAGCCTTGGGAATCTACAACTACTTAGTCCTAAATGGAACAAATTTTGGAATAAAAACACAATAAGTATACTGTTGTAAATAATTAAATGTCTATGGTTGCAAAGGGCAGTTCTGCTAAAATTGAACATAGGATACTGAAAAATCAGTTTAAGAACATAGCATTTACTTATCAGGTTCAGGGCTGTCATCATGATTAAATGGTGGATTAAAACAACTCTTCATATTTTGTAGCTGCAGAACACATTATTTTAATAAATGCTGAAGGTCATTTATGTATCTCAGTATTTCTGTGAAAGCATGATGGAAACAAGTAAGATGGATGAACATGATATACCACATACTTAATAAAATTGGCACATATGCAGCTTGGCAGTACAACAAGACATTCAAATTATTAAAATACTTCAAGCTCCACAACATAACACTATAGTGGATTATGTACCTTTTAGAAAATTCTAACATAAAATGTGTTTCTGATCTACTATAGCATTGTGTGTGCAGTTATTCTTTTACTTGTACTAGAAAATAGCAGCCATTACTCATTGGTACCATAATTATTGTTTTATGGAAATTATTAAGGCTTACAGGTATAAGAGCAATGGAGAGAAAAAAAGCAGAATATAGTAGGGCTGTCTGTAAGACTAGAAAGAAAGGAAATCAACTAGTAACTGAGAGAGAATAAAATTGACAATGATTTTCAAGTGATCTACTCGGCTTCTTTTTTTCTTTTCTTTTTTAACAAGACTAGGTAAAGAAAAGGGAGAAAGTATTGGTACCCTTCTTATTTTCTGTTGCTAAAAAGCAGGCAAGGGAATGCTTGGAATGGTCAAACTGTACAAATCAGCAGGTCTGAATGATATGCATTGTAGGTTGTTAAGGGAATTAATTAGTTAATGAACTTACTGAACCACTGGCAATTATTCTGAAATGTTATGGACAGCTGCAGAAGCCTGCAGGATGGAAATAAATGTGGTATAAATCTCTAGTAAAATAAATATTATGAGAGAATGTGTGAACACCTGGGGCTAAACCTGAAGTTTTTCCTTAATCTTTACTCAGGAAAACCCCTTGTGATTTCTTAGTCAGGAAAAAGGCATGTGCCTAGTCTTCAGTGAAAACGCTCGCATGCTTAAACGTAGGCACAAACTTAAGAATCAGGGCCATAGTGAGACTTCAGGGTTTGATCATGAGGAGTTAATAAAACTGTGATTAATAAATATCAAGTGAGCATAGAATTCACTGTGATGGAGAAACATGGAAAGCCATAGGAACAATAATACACATCCAGTTATTGTATATATGAGTTTGCAGTGCAACATGAAGGCAAAAAAAGGCCCGAGCGTGATTTTGGCCTTCATACAGTATGCAGAGTCATTTCATGGATTAGGAAGGTAATTATACAGCACTGATTAGATGACAACTTTATTATGCACAGTTCTAGATGTGACATACCAGGGTACAATCCAGACTAATGAGCTGCTGTGTTACCCCTGCCCTGAAACTTTGGGTGCCTTACAATGCTTTGCTGAAGCACCTCCCATGTGTGCCGCTCACAACAACCTGTCAGCATGCAGTCCACACCCTGAGTATCTGTGTGCTACTGCAGCCAAACCAGTCTTGGTTATACTGCTGGGTGACCCCAACACATCCCAGATATTCCCCAAGAAATGTATGTGCTGTACTGCCCAGCACTCTCCTGGACAGGACAAATTATATTAAGTCAGTTATTTCTGTAATAGAAATAATATGTACACAATTTGTCACCCCAAATGGAGTTTCCCAGACACTTCAATTTAAACACACTGGATTAGATAAAACAATAAAACAAGTTTATTAACTACAAAGAGATTTAAAGTGAATACAAGTAATGAGGTATAAAAGCCAGATATGGTTACAAGAAAAATAAAGATAAAACACTACTGGTGCCTAATTTAACAAACTGTTTTTTCACCACATGTTTTCAGCAATCTTACTGGCCAAACTTCTTAGGTCAGGGCCCCTCCCTCAGTCCAATGGCTTCTTCCTTTGTTTCTTTGGGTGCAGTGAATCGATGGGCGGGGCGGGGGGAAGGGGTGACTTGGGATATCTGTCTCTTCTTTTTATAGTCCTGTCTCCACTTTGAGAACCATTTCTAGCTGGGAGCAAGGCTACAGGCAGGCTGTATGGAAAGGAATCCATGCTATTTCTTTGCTAAGATGTAGATTTTTGGGGTCCACCCCCTCTCCTGCCAATGAATGGTCACTTAACAGGTAATGGGAATCAGCCTTGTTTACACCAGACTGGGGCTTCCACATGAGCATCCATAAGTATCTCAAAGATTTACAATCTCGTGGAGGGAGGAAAATTGTGTAGGATGGTGGAAAAACTCTCTCTGTCTCTTTGCCAGATTACACACTTGCCTGTTAAAGTTAGCAAGGGTGGCAAAATACTCTGTGTGATTCGTCTCCCAGAGATTCCTTCGCCTGGGTCTATCAGAGAGAACTAGCTTGACCTCCCGATTGTGAAAGAGGTTGTGGAGCCATTCTGAAGAGCCTGTAGATCCCTGGAGATTTGTGCAGGCTGTGGGATCCACAGGAACCCACTGCCAACCCTTACTTATGTTTGGTGGTACCTTACTCTGCAAATAGTCCCCTTGACTTTATATGGAGTTAAGATACTACTCATTGCAAACAGGAACATCACAGTTTGGCCCATGACTAGTATAGTCAGTTGTTCTGACCTTGAACTATCAAAATGTGCATTCTGTATTAGCACAGTTGCTAGATTACTGTAGCTCCATGGTCTAATGGAAACATTTAAGATCTAAGCTGAATATGATGGGTAAAAAATTAATGACAGTGAGATCTCTTAGGAGTAGTCTCTCAAGAGAAAGTGTGAAACCCCTGTTGCTTAGGTTATTTGAAACTATACTGCACACAGATACATTAGGGAATGCTCTTGTTGGAAACAATCCTGCATTGATGGAGAGAAGACTCAGTAACCTAACAGGTTTTTACCAACTTGTTTAATTACATGAAAAATAGGGACAGATGTAAAACTGCAATCCATAATTTATTACCTAGTAATACTGTGGCAAACCCAGGACAAACAGCTACAAAGGGGGGGGGGGGTAGTAAGTAGTCCCAGGGGGTTAAAAGTGGATCCCCAATCCACTGAGGAGAGATAACCAGGGGGAAATAAGGTTCAGGTGGAAAAGAGCGAGAGAAGCAGGGAAGCTGCCAGTAAGGTAGGTGCAGCAAGGCTCTGAAGCCTTCCAGCCAGGAAGGTTGCACTCTGTCCCCAGAGGGGGAGAAAAACAAGAGCAAGGGACTGACTAAGGGAAGGAATAGCCAGACCCTGTGCTACCTACGAGGGTTTGCCTTGCCAAGCCTCTGTCTCCAAGGCTAAAAAGGACTGAGCTTGCTGAGGAGAAGCAGGTACTTTGCCACAATACATAGACAATAAATGTATATGACTTAGACACTTTTTAAAAATTGAACGTACATTGATTCTTATACACATTCTAGTCTCATCACACTTTACAGATATAGGCCCTTATTCTGTTATGCTAAATCCCCTTTAAACCAGTCTGACAGTGCAAATACTTTTTTTTCCCCTCACCTTAAAGCCCCTTTATGCTTTGGTGTAACAGAGCATTGGTGTAACAAAATTAAGCCAACTTAGTGTAGTCTAAGGGCTAGTATAAGATGGTGTAATATATTTTGGATGGAATATTTAGGTAATAAAATTTTCATATGTTCACAAGTTGCAGATGCAGTGCCATTCTGTTTTCTCTTGCCCATTATCTTCTGGTAAAGACTGTCTTTGATTTTTATGATTCTCCTCAAAGTGCAAGCTGTTTACTCAAAATGTCTTGACCATCTTTATTTTCTATTTTCAATGTAAATCTACAAAACCCTTTTTTGTTGAATCTTTTGGAAATGCTATATACTTCAGTCATGAAGGCTTAAACAGATTCTGTGTGGAACTAGGGCCAGAATATATTGTAGCTGGAAATGACTGTGCTTCTGCCTATACTTCCACCAGTCTGGACTTCTAATCAACTTTTAAATGCAGAAGGATTTATGGCCCAATTCTGCATATGCTGTGCATCTAACTCCCAATGAAGCTAATGTGAATGTTAGCTGTGCAAGTAATGCATGAGCAGACCCTTATTTTCTATAATGAACAGTCCTTTTGTTTATCTGAGGGATTTGTGCACAAGGAAGCTACAGGAAAAAAATATCTGGATTCAAACTTCCTTTTAAAAGCTGCAAGTCTGTAGCTTCTGGCATTTTTGTTTGATGACTGAGAATTCTGATGCTACAGAGGGCTATTAAAAATGTCTAGCATGAAGTACATTTGATGCCTTAAGCTATTTATATCAGTCTTTTTAAAATGAGAAAATAACCAGCATAATAAAAATAATTTCTGTGCTTTGTTACAACATTAGCTCTTACCTGACATTTGTCATTGTTTCTCTCTCCCTTCACAGTGCACTGAAAGCTACAAAGCAGAAACGATACAAGTTGAAAGATGTTGACAAATGAGTGATATGCGAGCAAGTGTCTGTTGTGCCCCTGGCCGAGAAATTTGAAAATACTAGGGTAAGGTTTGTATTTAACTTTATTTCCTTTGCAAGTCAACTGATTTATGTAGTAAGTGTATAGGTCTGTTGGCTCACATTAGGTGAAATGACTTTGTCAGTCAACAGTTGAGGAGTAAAACGGATAATGCTTAACTTATTCCATTCAAATATAGATGAACTCTAATATCTACTAGTTCATTTCTGAGTTGATTGGTGACTTTGAAAGCAATGCTGATCACTTTTACTAAACATTGGTCTCAACAACTTAAAAAAACATAACAAGTGTAATAGAAAGCAATTCAAAACTCCATAAAGAGTAGAAAGAAGGCATTGAAATAATGTGTGAAATCCTGACTTCACTGAAGTCACTGGAAACCTCCTCCTCCATTGACTTGAGTGGGGCCAGAATTTCACCCAGTGAGCCAAATTCTAAGCCCCACTATAACTGCTTTGTGCTGCTAGTTGGCTTAATGCCACCTTTGCCTCCCCCTGAGCGGATGTAGCCCAGAATCAGATCCAGCATGTTCATATGTAAGTATTTATTAAAATTTTAGTTCTGTATTTTCAGTGCTATTGTGCGTGACAAGGTCAATAAGAAGATCACTAGGCCAAATCCTTCCTTCGGATACAACTGTACAAGTCCCGTTTAAGACAGAGAGTTGTGCATGAGTAGATGAGGGCTGTCTTTGCTCCACTGGTCCAATTCTACTTTAGCTGAAGTCAGTAGCAAAACTCCTCTTGATTTCAATGGCAGGAGAGTCACGCACAATAGCACTGAAAATACAGAACTTAAATTTTAATAAATACTTTCATATGAACATGCTGGATCTGATTCTGGGCTATATCAGCTCATGGGGAGGCAAAGGCGGCATTAAGCTTTTCTTCCACCATAGCAGTTACACTGGGGAAGAGGTAGAGGGATGACCAAAAAGAGTAGAGAGCTTCCTCAATGCCCCTTGCCATACTGGAGATAAAATGTTAAGCTTCCTTAATGCGTTTGGTTTTGAACATTTGTTTAGAAGTTTCGAGAGAGAATGTTGCATATCACAGTCCCTGAAAGATAACCTAGAAATTACATTCTGCAATGAAACACTGTTGTTTTTATAACTTTAAATTGCAGTGGGCGAACTTTCAAATTTGGATATGGGGAGTTGTTCAAAAAACGTCTGTTAGTTAGAAAGAAACAATAAATGTTAATGTATGATTATCTCTTAGATTGTACAAGCTGGCATTTTCCATGATCAAACATTGATAACAGTTGTATACCTACTCAGAATCAAGGGAAGAAACATAAAATTAATGAAATGGTGCTTGAAAATATGAACTTAGTAGATGGCTGATGGCTAAATTGTGTTGATCTTATTCATGTATCAAATAATGATTTCCATTTTGTACTATGTGTTGAGCAAACCTCTAAATTTGCCTGAGGGCTGCTTATTGTAATACGTTTCAGACAGTTACCTTACGCAGAAAGATGTTATTGACCCTATCACAGAGAAGCCATCATGGCAGCAATCTGGAGCCATCGACTTTCAATGACTCTAAACCTTTGGCCTACCCTCATGGAACAGTGGTTTCTCACCTGGAGGGGGCTGGAGATTCCCAACTTGAGCATATGGCACAGAAGAGAGACCCTACTGAAGAACAGGATTCTGTGCTGTGCAGAGGGAACCAAACATAGCTGCATGTAGGATGGTCTTGCAGGAGAGGACAAGAGGGACTCTGACCAGCCTGAAATGCTGACAAACCTTGGACTCATGTAAGGAGTGAGATCAAACTAGGGGAGGGAGCATTTCAGGACTTTGGATTATTTTCAAATATCTGAACCTCCAAGTGCTTTTTAAAAAAAATTCCTTGATGATTAAGAAATTCCTTTTGCTAAGCCAGTGTTCCTTACTTTCCTGACATGTTGTCCCCAGAGGAGTTAACTAGAAGACCAGAATGCTCACAGCCTAGGTGGAGTTCTGGAGGATGGTGTGAAAGCAACTGGGGGTTTCAAGAGGTCTCAAACATTGATTTTGGGGTCTAGAGTGGCTGTGCATCAATGCCCCATATCCCAAAGATGGATGTCAGAGAAGAGTTCTGAACCTGAGGATATGCCCTATAGAGCCCCAGAGCTAGAAACAGTGACTAGACTTTACCCAGACCAGTTTGGAGGCTTGTGGGACCCAGTATCTGGGACAACTTGCAACAGAGTGGTGACCATATGGTGGGGTTCTGGGGCACATTATAAGTCTTCTCACATATTCTCAAAGCGGACAGGATTTGGCTTTGAACATATTAAATCAGCGTAGGGCGATGCTTGAGAATAATTGTTCAGTACTGACTGTAGGTTATAGTGTATTTGTTTTTGTTTTACACTAGAGGAATATGCTTTATGTAAATAATATTTTTTTCTCAAACTTCAAATTATAGTATACAAACATATTCAGATTTGATGCATCATAATTTCTTTGCGATAATTTCTGATCAGTGAGTGAAGCAATGGAAAGATAAAGGTAATAAACTGATCTCAACTCTTTCTCAGGCTGTGACAATCTAGAAGGATAATGCTGCATGTCAGTACTTTCCATTATCTGTGATAGAGTTTAAAAGAATGATTAAGATGTGCTTATATTGTAGGCTATTGTCATGCACATTGTTCTAGTAACATGCATAATATAAAAATTAGCATAACTTGATGACAAACTATTTTAAAGGTGCTACAAATTCCTACGGAGACTATTGTAGTATGTTTCCCTTTGATTTTCAAAATGATGTTGCTTAAATTGTCTGTAAAATAATCTGTAGGCACATCCTGGCTGCTGTTAATATTTGTCAAAGCTATCTTTGATCAGCTGGTAAACCTCCTTAATTCTTTGACTGAGATTTCCCCTTACTGTCACTTTGAATCATACCACTTTAGTTATTCCTCTCCACAGTATCCTTAGTCCCAGAAATGCCTCCCCAGCCATATTCCTCCCACATTAAACCTCCCCAACCCAGTCCCTGCCCTCTGGGTTTTCAGCCTGCAGGCTTTCTGTGGATTACTGGTTGAGACAGCAATCTCTATCCTCCTCTTTTCCCCCTACGCCTCCTTTGCCATGCTCCCCATTTCTCCAGTAAGGCCCTGCATCTGACTGTGCCATTCTTCAGACAAGAAATCACTGATGGTTCACCGAGTGATGTTCTCTCTGGCAAATCACAGGTGAAAGTTTCCCATGCAACATAACCCCTTCCCACAGACCCCAACTTCCCATTCAAAAGCAAACCCTATAGGCGCAACCTCCTTCCCAACCCTACTACTTACATTTTCAGTCAACATCTGCTGGGATGACCAGCTTGTCCTTGCTTGATTTTTCACTCTGTTGGAAGATGTCGGGGGAGAATCACAATCTTTGAGGGGGGCAGGGCTGCCCAGAGTGGGATGCAAGTGGGGCAATTTGCCCCAGGGGCCCGCGAGCCCTGGCCTGGCGGCGGTCCGGGTCTTTGGTGGCATTTCGGTGGTGGGGGGCCCTTCAGTCGCTCCGGGTCTTCGGCGGCATTTTGGCGGCGGGTCCTTCAGTGCTGCCAAAGACGCGGAGCGACTGAAGGGCCCCCCGCCACCGAAATGCCACCGAAGACCCGGACCACCGCCGGGTGAGTACAAGCGCCGCAGCTCCCCCGCTTTGTCCCAGGCCCCCTGAATCCTCTGGGCGGCCCTGGAGGGGGGAGGTGCTGCTGTTTGTGATGCACCTGCAGACACAGTCTGTCAGCATGGGTGGTGAGGAATATGAGAGAGAACTGACTTTGACAGGCTCACTCATCAGCCTCACCCACCCATAGTGGATAGTAAATTGGATAGTTTCTAATTTTTAAAGAAAAACATGGATTAAGGCACATCTGGGTATGGAAATTGTATGGCGGGCCATGAATGCTAACAAAATTGGGGGTTGGGGTGCGGGAGGGGGTGAGAGCTCCAGCTGGGGGTGAGGGCTCTGGGGTGGGGCTGAGGATGTAGGAGGGTGCTCCAGGCTTGGACTGAGGGATTCGGAGGAGGGATCACGGCTCGGGCACGAGGTTGGGGCACGGAAGTGGGTCAGGGTGCAGACTCCGGGCAGCGCTTACCTCAAGCAGCTCCCAGAAGCAGTGGCATGTCCCACCTCTGGCTCCTACATGGAGGTGTGGCCAGGTGACTCTGTGCGCTGCCCCATCCACAGGCACCACCCCTGCAGCTCCCATTGGCTGTTGTTCCTGGCCAATGGGAACTGCGGGGGTGGCGATTGGGACGGGGGCAGCGTGCGGAGCCCCCTGCCTGCCCCTATGCATAGGAGCTGGACAGGGGACATGCTGCTGCTTCCGGGAGCCACACGGAGGCACGGCATGCACAGAGCGGGGCAAACCCCCGACCCCACTCCCCGGCGGGAGCTCAAGGGCCAGATTAAAATGTCTGATGGGCCAGATGCGACCCCCAGGCCGTAGTTTCCCCACCCCTGCTTTAGCGGAAGGGGTTACAAGGCTTCACACAGCCCCTTCCTACCGGGGCTGGGAGACGAGGCAGGTAGACGCAACATTAGAGAAAAATGTAATTAACGTGATATCTAGAACTTTTTTTGCAAGTAGATTCATTTAGTGCTGGGAAGCCGCTTTACTTAAGATGATTAGGCACAAATTCCAATGTAGATTTTACTGATTTGTTATGGGCTTATGTAGTACTTAGACTTGGGGAATTTCAAGCCAGAGCAGTCGTCTCATTTTTTAAAAGTCTGTTTTTGAAATCCAGCAAGGTAGGTTTGTTTTTTGGTGACTAGATGACTTTAATATCATGGGAAGCAAGAGTATACAAAAAATTCCTCACCTGTAATATTACAACAGAGTTTATAGAAAGGCACACGGAATTAATGTTGTTGTTTTTTTAAAATTATACATCTTGGAGAGAGAAGTTTAACTCTGTGTGAGTGTGTGTGTGCGCGGGGCAGGGTGCAGGGGGAATTCTTCTTTCTTTACGCTGAATAACACCTTATTCCACAAGTTGTCCCATTGAAGTCCTTGTTATTTAACATATGTAAAGAGATTACAGTTTGGCTCTTTATAATGAAACACATGTTTAAACTAGGGGTAACTAGTTTAATGCTTTATGACTGTATTTGTAATAAGCTGACGATAATTGCTGTAAGGGTCTATAGTAAGTCTGAAATGCTTAAAGTCTTGTAATTTCACATTGGCTACAGCGAGTTGTAATAGTTCAGTGGAAGGTCACAGCTTTCCTGTTTTCTGCTGGAGAGATGTAAAATTTATTTTTACTGCTGTAATAGTATACTGTGGGGCTCTAGTATGCCTGATCGGCTTCAGCTGGAGAACACTATTGACTTTTCAGTGCCTCTGGTTTGGTTAATTTTAGCTACAGAACTCCTGCCTTTCTGGCACTTGATGTGCTCACTGACAGGTCATTATTCTAGCAGTGGACCCCTGAGGACATGATTTAAAGGGGAAGGATTCCTAATGAAGGGCCATGCTTCAGCTACTGCACACATCACTTAAACAATGGTTGGCATGTACCAAAATCTACAGTAGTGGAGTCTGAGATGGTGGAAAACTGAGGGCTTGTCTACGTTTACAGCACTGCAGTGGCGTAGCTGCGCTGCTGTAGCATTTCCCATTGGTGGTTGTACTCCACCTCCCTGAGAGGTAGTAGCTATGCCAATGGGAGAAGCCCTCCCGTTGACATAGCACTGTCTACACCAGAGGTTAGGTCAGTATAACTGTGTCACTCGAGGGTGTGCATTTTCCACACCCTGATTGATATAGTAAGTTGGTAGTGTAGATGACCAAGCCTGAGGTTGTGATACCGCAAATCATTACTTACTCCAAATAAGTGGTCTTTTTACACTCCAGTAAGAGGTCACTGGGATTACTTGTGAGCTTGAGTATTCATGATAAGGCTCTGAATATCTCAAGAAAGATACAACAACCTTTCAGTTAACTTACAGGCCATGTTAGATTTGTGTATGTGTATATATATATTAAGTTAAGAAATGCCAAAGTTGTTGCCATAATATTTATTTGCTTACATTGCATGCAATGTAGGTGTTTAATGACCTATTCAAATCAAAACACAAATATTACATATGTGCCATGAGAGAGTGTTAATGAACCTTGGCTTTTGCATTTACTAATTTTGCATTTAATGTAACCTTAATGTTGCATTAACTTTGGTTATTTAAAGAAAACAGGATTAAAAATCATAATGAAATTTCCTGTACATGATGGCATTTAAATAGCCCCACCAGGCTTTTTGAAATTGAGCTCTGGAGAGTTGCACTCACAGTTCTCCATTCTCCGCAATAAACAGGAAGGGTGAATTAACACCTATGCTGCTGTTCTTTGACTAAACCATCACTGAACCCCAGCACTTCACCTAAATAAAACCCTTAAAGGATCTTTTATATAGGTTAAGTGAAATTCATCCTGTGAACACGCTATAAAATAAATGAGCCATACAGATTCCTAATGCAACTTTTTATATATTTTTAAAAAGTTGAATGAGGGATACATTTGGTCCAATGTTTGGCCCAATGTTTAGCTGTTCTAAATTAAAATTAAAATTAAATTGAGTAATTGACAGTCATAACTGGGTTAAAATAAGTGGCTACAATAATTTAATAAAGACTGAATCAGTCTGGCAAATGCTGTCCAAATTAACTATTTTTTAAATATAGGTGCATTTTAGTATGATTAAGCCAAAATGGTAATGAATGTGATAGATAATTAATGCATTAATTCATCACTTAATTGTTGGGTTATGATGTTTGTGGTGTATTGTAATTAGTAATTGTTAATTGTAATTATTAACTATTTATGAGAGAAACAACTTTCTTTACAAGAGTATAAAATTGCCCATGCAGATTAATAATAACCTAATGTTAATAAAATATCCAAACTCTAATTGATAAGTAGAAATGGTAAATGTATCTCTTACAGACTTTTTGGGTAAAAAATTCAAAATTCATAGATGTTTAAGGCCAGAAGTGATCATTATGATAGTTTAGTCTGATGTCCTGCATAACACAGGCCATAGAATTTCACCAGGTGATTCCTGCATCAAGCCCGTAACACCTGATTTGAGCTAGAGCATATGCTTTAGAAAGACGTCCAATCTATTTAATGACTGCAAGTGACAGAGAATCCATTATATCCCTAGGTAAATATTTCCAATAGTTAATTATACCCTCGCTGTTAAAAATGTGCACCTTATTTCTAGCTGAGTGTTGACTTTCAGTGAGATTTAGCCTAAGTGGCTAAGTCACTTAGTGCTTCTTAAAATGTTACCCTTTAACCTTTCTGTGATGTTCTTTGCAAAACAAGTAGGTTGCAGTGCTGATGTCTTTTGGGGCAATGCAGAAATAAGACCGCACTCTAGTAATTTTTTTTTTCAGGCTGAAGTTGCAGTACTTATAAGTCCAGAAGATTTGTTATCACTAATATCCTAAATAATCATAAGGACTGGGACACCCTTCCTGTGCCCTGGACATCCACAGGAGAGGGAGTTGGACTACACCAAGATCTTACCTGGCTACTGGTGTCACAGTGCCAAAGTGCTCTGTCACTACCCTTCCCTACGAGCAACCAGTATACAGCTAATCACCTATATATATAGTACATTGTAGGTAGCATGCTAGGAACATAACATACCCTTTTTTGGTTCCTGTGCCATGAGACTGAATTGGCATCCTCTACTTGCTTTCATTATCTTGCGGCAGGGGACTTTGGGGCCAGCCGAAAATAGCCAAGAAGAGTATATAATTGGTAGTGGAGGAAGAGACAAGTGGTATAGGGAAGAAGCTGGGAGCATCAAATAAGGATGTCCGGAGGGAGGAGGTAAATTTTTCCCTGAGATCTGAGGAGAGAAGGCCACAGCTGGAATTCTGTCCTCAAGCAAGGAGGGCTCTGCGGTTGTTGTTGGGGACGGAAGGCTATAGCAGAGAGCTTTCAAAAGCTCCCAAATATAGTATTTTTCTATACAACTTGTCGAAGAAAACGTTGTCGCCAGTTCACAGGCAATGCACTGTTACTGTCCTGAGAAAAGCCTCTGTCACTCACAGTGAAGGAAATGTTAATTATCCTGCTTGTTTTCCATGTCATTCAACACTGTTACTCTTGATAATCAGGAGAGAAAATGAGCTGAAAGCAATGAGACAAATGAGCTGACTGTCTAAATCAAAATGGAGTGGTTTAATACATTTAACCAGTGTAAAAACATTTTACCTAAAGCGGACTTCATCTCAGCCAGCTTTCAAAAACCTGAATCTAAAAAGTGAAACATGGGGGGATAAAAGGTATTTTCTATGTGAAAAATAACACACTCCTTTGCTTCCTTTTGGAAACTCATTTGCCCTATTGTGGGAATAAGTGGTGTTCAGGAAACATAAATCCTTATTTGCACAATGAAAGCATCCAGCTGATCAAGATTTCTATGTTGCCCTCAAGATAATACTTTATTTGAGCTGCTTATCTGAGATCCGCTGGGAGGATTAGCCCTTGATGTGAATGCACATGATTGTTTAAGGGAAAATAAAGCATATTGTTAACTGCATTACAACTTTGAATTGTTTTCTGCTTGAGCATCAAGCTCAGCTTAATTCTTAATTTCTGTTCTCCAGGCTTTTATAACAAATGCCACCCATAAGTAATTTTATTTTTAAAAGAAACAAAATACCCTACAGATAATCAGTAGCTGTAATTTCTTCTGCTTTACACATAAGGCAGTGGTAAAAGAACACTTTTTGTTTGATTAAAGCATAATAAACATGAGCAAATAAAATAAATTGAATGTGAACAAGGAAAAGTATATTCCTCATGAAACTACTCTTTGAATCACATCCTGTTAGTAACCTAGACTGTGCATTTAATATTGGAATGTATAATTTTAATGTAAACAATTAAGTTCATAGGAATTTATACTAGCCTAATAAATTTCACAGTAAGTTTCCTTCATTTTTATGTAATCAGAAGCAGTTGGAAAACTGATATACACTATAAAATGGCTTTAATCAAAATTTTATTGATAATAATAAAGATTGTTGTTATATTTGTTATTTAACCTGCTAAATGGTTTAATTTGGATTGTGTTTTTTTTATGTCGGTATACGCATTTGCCCTCTGCTTTGTAAGGATGTTTCAGACTATCCTTCCTTCGTTCTGTACTACCACAGCAGCTGAGATCAGCTGAAGAGCTCATACTAAGGGTACGTCTACAGTACGAAATTAATTAGAACTTATTTTATTCGAATTTTCGGAAGCGATTTTATACATTCGGTGTTGTGTGTCCCCACTAAAGCGCGTGAATTCGGCGGAGTGCGTCCACAGTACCGAGGCTAGCATCGAATGTTGGAGCGGTGCACTGTGGAAAGCTATCCCGCAGTTCCCGCCGCCCATTGGAATTCTGGGTTAAGCTCCCAGTGCATGATGGGGCAAAAACATTCTTGTGGGTGTTTCTGGGTGTGTGTCGTCACTCGCTCCTCCCTCTGTGAAAGCTACGGCAAATGTCATACTGCCAGCAGACGGTGCAGTACGGTTCACCGCCTGTCTCCTAGTACTATGAATCCACCTCGCATGTCCTCTCATCTTTCTATCTACTCATTTATCTAACCATTTCCCATCTTTTTTTGGCTACCGTGAACCGAGCAGCACAGCTTCCGCCGCAAACTCTGCTCTCCCGCTCTTGCATCGCTAGCTAATTTTTCCATGTTGTTGGTCCTGGGCTCCCATGGAAGCTACAGAAGGCAACAATTTCCCGCCGTTTTTCGGCCATCGTGAACTGAGCCCTTTAAACTAAATGCGAACAGCCCAGCGCGGCTGGGTTCTTCCCCCCCCCCCCACCCCCCACCGCGTAGCTCCGATCAGACTCTCACTCACCAGAAGTACCTTCTCCAGGGTCATGGTCCAGGAGCCCGCCTTGGGAGTGGGGGGAGGCTATTGGCTCCAGCGTTAAGAATAGTTGCTGGCTAGGGGGGAAAACGGATTCCCCACTTGCCGCCTGTGCACTGTCCTCCTCCTCCTCCTCCTCTTCATCCTCCAATGACTCTTCCTCCTCACTCCGTTCAACTCCCCCCTTGCAGGTGTCCACAGACACTGGTGGCGTCACCCCCATAATTGCATGCAGCTCACGGTAGAATGTATGGGGCTGTGACCCAGAGCACCCGTTTACCTCCCAGGCTTTTTGGTACGCTTGCCTGAGCTCCTTGATTTTTGTATGACACTGCTCTGTGTCCCTGGAGAAGCCTCTTTCCGTCATGGCCCTGGAGAGTTTAGCGTACGTATTTGCGTTCCTTTTTTTGGAATGTAGTTCTGCCATAAGAGATTCGTCTCCCCAACATACAATGAGATCCAGTACCTCCCGTTCGGACCATGCTGGAGCTCGTCTGCGAATCCGGGACTGCGTGATCTCTTGTGATGGTGGACTGTGCTGATGGTCACCTGTGCTGATGGTGACCAAACAGGAAATGAAATTCAAAAGTTCCCAGGGCTTTTCCTGCCCACGTGGCTAGTGCATCGGAGTTGAGAGTGTTGTCCAGAGCAGTCACAAGGGAGCATTCTGAGATAGCTCCCGGAGGCCAATAACGTCAAATTGCGTCCACCATACCTTTAACCCGGGATTGCGATCTCAATTTAAGCACTACTCCACTTGCCGAGGTGGAGTACAGAAATAGGATTAAAGGGCCCTTTAAATAGAAAAAAACGGTTTGGTCGTGTAGACGGAATCATTTTTTTTCCCGAGTTAACTCGGCTAATTCCGAAATAACCAACTAGTGTAGACCAGCCCTAAGAGTTCTCATGTTCCAATGATGGGTTGCTGTTTGGCATGGTATTTTCACTGAAGCATCCTCAACTTTTTGCTTGCTTCCTTGGTCCAGCAGATCCCGGACTTGTTCATCTTAAAGGGATGTTGGGCTCAACAGCCATCTCTTTTTAGATGTTTTCCCAAGAGAGGAAATGGGCATTAGGGGAGGACAGGTGTTGCCTCCTGGGATTTATTGTGTTTGCTGTCTGTCTAAAAAAATCTCTATTCCAAAGGGAGCACATCGGTCCTATAGATTATTTTAAAATGTATTTTACAGTTGATTGTATGTGCTCCTTTTCAAATGTTACGGTTTACATTAGAGTGGAGGAAATGAGTAACCTGATTCAAATGTAGACACAAAGTGTCTTGTTTTTTTTATTATCCAACCAAAATTGGCCTATTGGGTTATTATTTTCCATATCCTGCGCAACCTTCACCAGCAGGGCTCTTACAGAATCCCAGCCATAAATTGAGGCTTCTTTTCTTGGTAGATCCCTTGTAGGGGTGCATCAGTCATACTGCTGCCTGCCCTTCCCCATGTGGGTGAAGGGGGATTGCAGTTTTCTCCCTAAGTACTTCCAGGTCCAGAAATCTTTGTGTGATGCATGTATGGGTTGTGTACAAAGAGTTATAAATGTGTGCTGGAAATAAGTTCTTAAAATGTGTTTGGGTGGCACTGCATAAGCCCAGCCTGCTCTAGACAACAGTATTTACCTGTCTGACCAGCTAGGTTACTGGCAGAGGACAATAAAAGTACATTTACATAGAAGGTAAACAAAGCTATCGAGCTAGAAGCAGGGGAGAAGACCATTTAACAGTCACACCAGGGGACAGAATTTGTACCTCAGGAAGCCTTTCTGGGTCTTGAGCCAAAAACTTAGGGTAACATAACAGGAGCAAAAAGACCTTTTAATTATCCATCCCTGATGGGAAATAGGGTACAACATCCTTCAAACTGTGAAAGTTGGATCCCCTAGAGTGGAGGACTAGGGATGTTGGCAACTTGATGTAAATAAGAAAACTGCTTAGGCAGAGCTTGTAACTCGCTAAGTTTTTTGTTTTAGTCACTAGAAAGTAAGTTTTTTGTTTTATTTGTAATCATGCCTGTCTCTTTTTCTCTTGCTTAGTACCACTTAAATCTCTCTTCTTTGTTAATAAACTTACAGTTTAATTAGGAAACCATCTCAGTGCTGTGTATTAAAGTGAAATGTGAGTCTTCATCTAACCTTACGGCTGGTGTGTGTGCTTCTTCTTTGGAGACAGCAAACTTAATTTCTGAGAGTGTCCAGGGCACTGGACACTGCAGGGAGATGTCTCTCGGAAACTCGGAAATTGGTATTCACTGATTGTTAGCTGCTAGGCAACGTTAAGACTGGCAGAGTTTTGAAGAGTTTGCTGGCAAGGCAGACAGGCTGGTGTCAGGGAACTGACAAACAGTTTAGCGAAAGCAAAGCGCTCCCTCTTGATAAGGCAGAGTGGTAACACAGTAGCTCCCCGTTCTTCGTGTTCTGAGTACAACATCACAACATGTGGATCTGGCACAGCAGGAACGTGTAATACACACTGACCAGTGCACATGCAAATTCTGTACCACGATGTAACATCTTCTGGGGGTTGAAGAAGGATGAAGGGAGATCTGAAATGGTGGTGGGGCCTATTTAGTGACTCATAAGTTGTATTTCAGAATTTTCTTTTAGTGTCAAGTGATTTGTCTATGCAGCATTTTATGATGCTCTGGCACTTTATGCAAAAACACATTTCTCTTGGGTAAAGGATACTTATTCAAAACTGGAAAGTGCAGTATTAATTACCTTATAGCCCATAAAGTATTTTGACTGAGATTCAATCCTTTAGGCTCGTGGCTTCAGGCATGCTATCTGAGGCTTACCAATCCAGGGGCGCCATGCCACCAATCAGCCTGGCAGCACAAAAATCAAAGAAAAACTATGCTGGTGTAATGCTGGTTTGGGAATCTTTTAAAATTCCCTGTTCATTAAGCAATTTTCTGTAACCCCAGCTTCCCTGAATCTTTGAGTTTACCCAGCAACATTAACCAATAGGTCTACAAAACCTATGGCTAGGGCTCAACAATTTTTGGGATACTATACTGGAAGGGAATTCAGGGAGAAAAGCAACAAGGGGAATCACATGGGCATGGAGAACCTGTGGAGCAGCTGGCAATGCCATGCATTTAAGGGAAGCAATGGTGCTGCTAGCCTAGGGAAGCATCTCCATCTGTGAGCCGGCTGTGCACAGCAATGGAGCACTGATTTTTGCCTTTGTCTTTGATGTTCTGTGTGACTTGTGTACAGGAACATTCACATGTGGATTCAGCTCTCTGGTTTAATTGTTTGGGTTCCTCCAGGGGTGATCCTCCATCTGCTCCTCTGTTACAATATGTCTCGAAATCTTTGATCTGGTTGAGATTTGACTAGTTTCATGCAGTCTTTTGCTCCAGCTTTCTGTTCCTCTCTAACTTTGCCTCTGAGCCCATGCTTAATAACATGCACTAGCTCCAGTCTCTTGCACTAGTTGCATACATACAGTATGTCTCAGTTCATTTTCGTATAACCTGCAGTAATCCCAGGTATAGCCCAGTAGAGATTGGTTTGAGTAACAGAGTTTGGATAGAGTCTCTGATTCAAAATTTCCTAAAGTTTGGAGTCTGGATTTTGGTTCAGCTCATTGTGCTTGTCACCTTTCTCAGATCTGAAGCTAAATGTCCCCTAAGTTTATGTTGGTTTTTAGAATACTTTTATTTTTGCTGTTTTAACAGGAAAAATAAACATGTGCCTTTTGATGGTTTATAAGATCTTTGCCAAGTCTGGTTTCCTTGTGTTCAAAACTGTTTTTCAGGAACAATTATACTTAGCTCAAAATGTCATTTTTCCCTTCGTGGCATCGGAGAGCTCTCTCCATCTCATCTGGGCTGGCTGTAAAAACTCTCTTTCAGAAGCTTTCTGCAGAGAGACTACAGCCTATGATCCCCTATGGTTTGATTATTCGGTGCTCACCCTTAAAAATTGCAGTTGGTTTAGATAACAATACTGCATTTGCAGCTAGTTAATGTCAGTATTTGCAACTTAACTACCTCAGTTAAGAGTCTTTCCTATAGGAAGTATACTGCAAGTACAGAGGTAACTATCTATTTTGCTAAGTTTAAATTGGCACATTTGTAGCGGCCATCACCATAGCTCCTCCTCCTCTCACAAAGGACCCAATAAGATTGCAGAGTTCCTCATCAGATGAATTAGTAGTAGAACAGGTTATTTTTGGGTAAAAAGGGGGGAGGGAATGTATTAGCCTGAACGTTCACATATTGAAGAGATCGTCTATTCAGTAGAATATTGTGCTTTAGTTATGGTGGAAAAATAAGTTATTTCATATCCTTGCTCTATGCTGTACAAACATGTCTATTTACTAAAATTGCTTTTTCCTGTATTTAAAACTTAATATTCCATTTTTTTACACAAAAGCAATGTACAAGTATTAAAAACATACTCATAGAGACATATGGGCCAGAATCTCAGCTGGTGGGAAACAGCTGACAAAGCTTGAAAAATCTGTCCTCATGTATTTACATGACGGTTAGGATAAACAATACTGCTTTATTCTTAAATAACTGTAAAAATGGTAATTCCCAGATAAATGGCAACATTAACCTAGAGTTGTTTTGAACTAGTGAAAATCAGAAAATCCAGAGGGAAATGAAAATCTGCCCTTAAATAACTTTAATCTATAGATATTTCAGTATCTTGGTATCACAGTGCTCATAAGGATGGATTTTCAGCATTAACTTTGATAATTCCCTGACTTTTGTTTGTATAAGATGGTCCTGCACACTTATTTTTGTGATTTAAAAAAAAAAAAAAATTTAATAAGGAATATTTTCAGCAGATGAAAATATTTTATCTGCTTTTAAAACCTTTAAATAAGCTTTGTGTTAATTGGCTTCCAGACTTTGTAGGTTAGTTTGTTCTGCATTTTACTGAGAAACTACATGAATTAATATAGATCTTAATTACCATATTGACTACAGCTGTGAAACCATCTTGGAATTCACCCTGTTGATTGATTAGTATAATGCTAGCCAGCAGGAACTTATTCTGAAGCATAAAAGCACAATAACCTACATTGAAGAAAAACATAATTTGTGTGTGTGTGTGTGTGTGTGTGTGTGTGTGTGTGTGCTTAATTTGGCAAGAAGGTGGTGGGGATTTACAGATAAGAAGCTGTTTTTTGCCTCTTCAAGCGTTTAATGGAGTAATGCAACAGGAATACCTAACTAAATCAGGAATTTGAGTCCCTTGAGTTTCCCCATCGTACTCCCACTTAAAATAATTTCTCATCTCTGACTAAATAATCTTCTGTATATACTTGACTCTATGTACGTGGGCATTTTATTAAAGAAGGGATTTGAAAATACAGCAAGAGACTATTTATTGTGTAATCCAGTCATTGCATATGCAATTTATGGACTGGAACAAATTAATGCTCTCATTCTAGAGGTCAAACTCTCACATCAAAATGCTAGTAGCGCTGAGGGAAAAACAGCCTATGTAGGCGTGATCCAAAGCTCATTTAAATCTGTGGCAAGACTCCCATTGGCTTCAGTGTACTTAAGATCAGGCCCCTATCCTGCTACTTACAATCACACACAGTTATTAAAATAATAATAATCAGCATGTGACCATAGAATTACTATGAAAAAGGAACAGACCAAAATTTAAATTATGAAGATTAGATGTTCATGAAACAAAAGGTAGGTTTGGTCTTCCTAAGCTAGAACTGTTCCACTGATAACTGACTTTCATTATTGGCTCCATTTCTTGGATTTACTTCAGAAAGCCTACTTACTGTCAAACATTTAGAAGCCCCTTGAAATAGCCCCTTTTCCAATCCAGTCCTGCAGTCAAATTTAAAGTCTGTTTGGTTGTGAAAAGAGATCGCCAGATCCAGCTGTATTCCTCATTCTAAAAGAATCTCTCAGTCAGTTGTAGAATGTTTCCAAATGGAAGAAACTTGAGGAATGGCCATTGTAGTTGGATTACTGAAAATGATTACTAACCCAGTATCACACCGTAGTAATTATATTTGGGCTATACATTGATCAATGCTTTCCCAGAATTAACCCATCACTCTTAAATCTGGAACGCTAAAATAAAAATTGAGATCAGGTTCCTTTATTGGGAGGATTAGGAATTGGCATAGATTGATTTCCTCTTGGGGATTTTTATCCGGAGGTCTTTCCAGCTACCTTCACAACCTCCCAAAATGATTTTAGCTCAATAAGCAATCTACTAGAATTCTTTGAGGGACTCAACAAACATGTGGACAAGGGGGATCCAGTGGATATAGTGTACTTAGATTTTCAGAAAGCCTTTGACAAGCCTCACCAAAGGCTCTTAAGCAAAATAAGCTGTCATGGGATAAGAGGGAAGGTCCTCTCGTGGATCAGTAACTGGTTAAAAGTTAGGAAACAGAAGATAGGAATAAATAGTCAGTTTTCAGAATGGAGAGAGGTAAATAGTGGTGTCCCCCAGGGGTCTGTACTGGGACCAGTCCTATTCAACCTATTCATAAGTGATCTGGGAAAGGGGGTAAACAGTGAGGTGGCAAAATTTGCAGATGATACAAAACTATTCAAGCTAGTTAAGTCCAAAGCAGACTGTGAAGAGCTACAAAGACTTGGCAGCAAGATGGCAGATAAAATTCAATGTTGGTAAATGCAAAGTAATGTGCATTGGAAAACATAATCCCAACTATACATATAAAATTATGGTCTTTATAAAAATGAATTGTAATTCTGATGGGTTTTGCAGTGGTTCATGCTGAGAAGATGGAAAAGCACTTATGGACCTCTTTAGAAAGATTGGTATATTCACCTGGCATCAGTTGCTTCACATGAACATCTTATTTATTAGATTAATGACAACATGAAGAATGTCAGGGGAAAATTTATTTCTTGCCTATTTTCCTGTAGACTTGCAGTGAGAGGCAGATGAGATTGCGGAAATAGATTTTAAAAATCAATTTTCATATGTAAGGGCCATGGGTTCTCAAGACATGAGGACTTCATTAACTCAGCTGAGGTTATGGGTCTACTGCAGGAATGGGTGGGTGAAGTTCTGTGGCCAGTGGTATACAGGAGGTCAGACTAGATGATCATGATGCTCCCTTCTGTCCTTAAAGTCTGTGAATCTAAATGAAACTATTTAGAGACAGAAGGCCGCTTCGTCTGAAGGGTTTAAAAAATGTTTGCGTGCCTATATACAAAGGGCTTCAGAGGAGGGTCTTTTCAGAGGAAAAAATGTCATAATTGCTGAAGAAAAGAAACCTGCAATTTACTGTTTCTGCAGAATATTTAGCTCAAAAGCCCCTATATTTGAGATTTTGAAATCTATTTTTCTTTTAAACTTCACTGCCACATTACAGGATATGAAAATAATGAAAAAGTATGTAAAAAAATGTGTCCTGTTAAACATACTCAGGAGCATTACGCAAAGTGACCAGCAAAGCTGACGTTAACAAATGAAATGTTAGTATGTAAAGTCTGCTTTGAATCTCTTAGCTCTTTTAATCCTCCCTGGCCTTTGTATTGCACTCCTCTGGTGGCAGACCAAAGCCTTTCCTATGCCTTGATTCAGGTTAACATTACCTCCACCTCACTTTGTTTTCTATGTGGTCAGAATTTTGTTCCTGTAACAAATGTCAGCTAGATATAATCCTCAAATTATTCAGGTTAGATTAAACGAAGTAACATCTTTTGGCAGTTTTACAGAAATGAGAGAAAAACAGACATGAAAATCGGTTCCAAATTCATTCATTTCTAAATAACTATGAAAAGCATCCTTAGATTGCTTCTAAAGGTGAAGGTACTGACTCTTTATTGAAATATGAGTGCTTTCTTGCTGCTTATGAGAAATGCAACTGCATGGCTTCTGTTGGTGTAAAATAGGTGACAAAACACAAATTATCCTTTGATTATCCTTTGAATGTAATCAGATTATAGGGTTGTCTTAAAAAAAACAAAACAAAACTTAGTTTTATTTGATTAGTTTGTCCCCTGAAATTACTCACAAAAATGTAATGTTCTTTCTTCCGGCATTTTATGCTAAAATATTGTCTCTTCTCAAAATTATAAGTGTTGGTGTTCTTTCAGTGCTGTGGTTCAGGCTTGGCAATCAAAGAAGTTGCATGCCTATGGTTGAATTTAGTGTTCTTTGGCTAACAATTCCAGATAATACTTCAAAGAAGATCCTTCCCATGTAGCGTACCTCAATTAAAAAATATAGGTAGCAGAAATCTAGATAAAACAAAGATTAAAAATTGGCTTGGCTGGACACAGCTCACCAGGTGTGCAGAAGCTGTACACATTAAGGACAAATTTCAGTTTAATTTATCCATGATAGCTTCTGCTGCAGGTTTAGAGGGCTACATGACCCTCTATGCCAAGAAAGAATTCTTAGCAGGTAGTAATTGAAGCTACAGCACAGTTAGGGTCAGACCATCTCTTTGCACTCCACTTAGGGACCAGCCACTGCTATTCTCTATATTACTGAGTTCAAACACTGCGCTAGCACCTCCTATAGTGTGGCTGGGAGGAGGTGGGATTGAAGTCCCTAAATGGCTGGCCAGGACATTCCAAAGAGGGAGTAAGCTCTGCTGAGGTGCCTCCTGATGCTCCCACCGGGACAGTGCATAGCCAAACCTCACTTTTCCAAATGAAGAGCAGTCTATAATTGTCACAAATAACACATGGAAATGAACTTTAATAAACCTCCCTATCTGTTTGGGCTTCAGTTTCTGTGATGCAGAAAGGCTTGGTTTGCTTTACATTTTATCTACACCCAGGGTTTCTCAAACTTTCATAGTGTGGGTCATATTTTGATGCACAGGTTGTCGCATGGACTGCCTTCCCTCCAGTTTATAAGTGTATGGGCCACTGCCTCATTTGTGGCATATGGCATTATTGTGGCAAGCAGAGCAATTGTTTACTTAGAAAAGAAATCTTACAGTATTCAGTGTACATGTAACCACGTTGTAATGCAATTTATTAGATGCAAATGGAAAGGAAAAGCCAACATAATTGAATAGCCATCTCTCTGCAGACCACCAGTGGTTCACACACAATCATTTGGAAACCTTTGACCTGCACCAGTCCATTCAAGTGGAGTCTGAAAGAATGTTTATAAATTGTGTTTCTAATGTGTAAATTTACAAATTGAAAGAAACCTAAGGAGATGCTATCTTCCCTTTGTTCATATTAAACATTAGAAAAGAAAATGTCATGTTTAGACTTGGAAGATAATCAGATAAATTATTTTTGCATTTTAGGTTGAGAATTTAATGAAGATATTTTACTAAGTCAACTTTTCTCTATGGCCCTTAGAAGTCTCATTTGTTCAAACATTAAACATAATCTGAATACAATTTGTCTATTGCAGTTAAAGTAAGATTTTAAATGATAACTGTAGTTTTGGAACCAAGTCCCAAATTCTGCTTTCCTTACAAAACAATGGGGTTGCACAAATATAGTAAAGACCAAAACAGCCCAGAGAGGAAGATATTAACCAGGGGTCTTCATGATTTCAGATGAGTTTAGTTAATTGTTAACCAGTGGTTTGAATCCTGGCTAACATCCTGTTTGAATCTTAGAATATTGATTAGATTCAAAGACCTAAAAAGACAGGCTATAAAAACACAACATAGGTTGGACTGAAGGAAAAGAAGAGAGAAATAGATTAACATGACATGACATGAAAAGAGGATGATACTGGGTGAGTTTAGTGCTTTATTAAATAGATTTTTTTTTAAATGTATAGTACCCTTTTGTTGGATTATGGTAATCATATAATTCTAGTGAATTACAGTTTATATCTACATTTAGTATATTTGAGTTTATTGAAAGACATATTCTGTTCTCTCTGTGTCATGGTAAATTTGGACAGTCTTCTGCTGCTATGTCAAGACCTCTGTCATTTGAATAGTAAAATAATCTCTTCTCCTTGTTATTATAGTTGTAGAGCATTTATGGGCCAGCTGCTGGTCTAGAGGATGAAATATTCACACATATTTGAGTGCGATCAAAACCTATGCCTTGTCACAGAATTTAGGTGCAGCTTGACATAGAATGCAACTGGCCTTTCATCTAGTGGAGGGCATATACACCAGCAGGGGAGAACAAAACAAACCTTGTAGTGTCAGGGTAGAACACTTAAATGACAAGATTTAACTTAACTCTCTTCTGGCCAGCTTGCTGGAATGATTCTCAAGAAAATTTCTTACAAGTGCAAAGAGATCCTTGTTGGCTTCAGAACAGTAAATGCCACCTCAGTTATAAATGGAACATCCAGGCAATAGCTGTGCACCAGGAAAAGCACACAAACATAGGCAACTAAATTCAAGTGAGACCATAAGCCACTCTACTAATAGCTCCAATTTGATTGATTCAGATGCACTATTCCAGACCACTTAGACCCTAGATTCACAGAGGACACAAAAGAGTTGGATAATGCTACAATTATTTCTGTTCTCAGTCTTTAGAGTTAGAAATTCGGGAGCAGAGAAACTAAGTAATCGGGGAAATGTACCTTAACTTAAAAAAAAAAAAAAAACAATAATAAAAATAAATTCCAGGAGTAATTGCTTGCTTATAAAAACATGGTGGGATAGGGGGGGCGAGTGCAGTCGTCTTGTGTCACTTGGTAGGCCTGTCAGTGATGTTAAAGGCATATTATGAGCTGGCTTTTCAGCTGTGATATGCCACCTAAGCTTTGGCATGCCTCAGGAGAAAAGCCAGAGTATGACAAGCCATGACTTTCACATCACTGAGAGACATGGTACATGGTGAAATTATGCTGCAGTCCCTCACTCTCACTTTTTAGGTCATTTTCATTACAATATGTTGTGTGTCCTCACACCAGAAGCTGCTAAATACAATGAAGGATATTTCTAATTTACACTGAATTATACTTTGATGAGTGGCTAAATGAAGTGTGTTATTGATGTTGCATCTGTCACCCATGTGTGGGGAAAACTACATACAATATACATATCTGTGCATACAGCCAATGAGATAAGATGTGACCTTTAATTAGGATATACTTAATCATGACAGATCAGGATTGGTTCAGTCAATTTAGTCGATAATTAAGACAGCAGGATGAACATATGCTAAATATGGACAGACAACTGTGGAAGATTATTTCTTCACTGGATGTTTTATTTTTTTATATTATTTACTGCATATGAGACTGAAAATTTGCATTTGAATTCCCTCAGTGGGCCTGTTAAAGGCATTTTACCCAGTGGCATCCATCTATAGCAAGGAGAAACACAGCCCCAAGCCTAATGTTCCCTTGTTGAAAATGGATAATCATTAATCATAGAGCTTACTGTGGTATAATTTTGGTATATCCTCAAAGGTTTCTGGCTACATTAATTGGGCAGGCATGGTACAGATGTGGGATTGAGAAAGAAGCTTGTGACCTTTAAAGTTTCTGTTATTTTAATTATTCAGGTTTGGTTTTGATATGTAAGTTACAGAGAATTTGCCTAATGAATCCAAATGATGCCCATTCTCCCATAACTCAGAGTACACCACTGTTCTAAAGTTGGCTAACTGAACCAACGAATGCTAAGTCTTTAGTATTAGGAAAGGTCTGTTGAACAACATTCTGTCTAATTTAATCCAAAACATTTTAAGGAGAAAACATTGACTATTTATTAATATTGTAAAAGCATTTGACTCCATTATACATATGTTTTGAAGTGGTGCCATATGCTGCTGCTGCATTTCTTAAAAGCCTTTAATCAAGTTAAGGCTTAGTAAAGCAAACCCCACAATTTAGTTTGTCATCAGATTGGAAGTTAGTTTTCTAAATCCAAATAATTCTAGGGAGTTGAGTTTACCATAGATAGTTGAGTTTACCATATTGTGGAGTAGACACAGAGATGTGCATTGGGGACAGTTTTGTCTGGGGGAGCTGCTGGAGGAATTTCCCTAGTTTAGCCCCTAGTAAGGATTGTACCTCAAGAAAGCACATTCCCTCCTGGAACTCCCTGCTATTCAGAGTGAAGTGTGCATGCTACACTTTCCATTATTATACTGTGCGCTCCCTTCTCGGCATGTTGCCAGTAGAGCTGGCTGGTGCCAAGAAGGATTCAGAGCCACCTCCTTTGGAATGCCCTTCCCCCCAGTGTTAGGAGGGAGCATTCCCAGAATTTAGGAGTAAAGCAGTAAAGGGATATTGGGGCAGGCTTCTTTCCACCTCTCTCCCTTTTGTGCTTGCAAAGCAGCCAGACTCAATCTGGCCTCAAATGCGGGTGACATATCCAAGCTGTTTCACAGAACAGATTAGGCAAGGTTGTAGTAGGATAAAGTGACTTAATAAAGGAATCTTTATAGAATACACTTCACTCCTGGCTTTGGAAATGAATAGCACTACAGAACAAAAAACTGGAAGAGGATAAATCACCAGTGAACAAATACTGACTTTTCTTTTTTTAAAGTACAAGATTGTCTGTAAGTCAGTAGTACTATAATAGCCAAATGGAAACTCTGAACTCTGTACTATCAAATGCGTTTAGAAATGGCTTTGTGTTGTCTGCCATAAATACTGCAGTTTAAGCAACTGGCATTATAGCAAAATTGCCAGGACATGCATTTTATTTAAATAGAATGAAAAACAGATGGGGGGGAAAAAACTTGTTTTTTTAAACAAGTTAACATATATTATTTTTGTAGAAAGGAATAACACTAGACTAAACTATGGAGTCTACATTTGAAGTGACTTCCAAAAAAGTCTGTTGATTTGTTACAGTGAATGTAATGAGTTTTGATATTTGTATATGGAAGTAATCAATGTAAGATAATTTGTAATGCATGTTCTTCCAGGACTGTGATTTTGTTTTCCCCTTCTTTTGAACTAAGCATGGGTGAAATCAATCTGTGTTTATACTCAATGTGTGTCCTTTGTCTGGCTAAATGCCAGCTTAGGGATCTGGGGCAAAATCAGTACTTGGTCCTGCTAGTGAAGACAGGGGGCTGGACTCAATGACCTTTCAGGGTCCCTTCCAGTTCTATGAGATAGGAATATCTCCATATATTATATTATTATTATTAAGTAATTACATTCTGCCTATCAAAATTCTCCCTAGAAATCACACACTCACTTACCTTCCTTGAAAAAACAAGCAAATAAAAACAAAACAAAAAACCCACCTCTCCCCTACTCTGCCCCTGCAGAAAAACACCAATCCCAACTTGTTGCTAGTGCAAAATGGCTGATACATTGCACCCTGTAAATGGATGCGTTTCAGGGGTGGGTAAAGCGATCCCAATGAGTATAGTGTGTAAATCACTTTTAGATGAAAGGAGACATATAACAAAGTGTTATTATATTTGCCCTTATTTCCATCAAAATTTCCTCTTCACCCATTTTGTAATGTAAACAGATGTGTTTTAATAGTGCCTTGCCTTGTCTATCATCTATGTTATGACTATGTATATGGATTTTAGGGAGGATGCAAGTTTCTTCCTTAAATAGAAACTCTGATGCTGCCTTAACAATGAGTGGCAGTTGCTCCATAATAGATTAGTTATGCATCTTGCTTTTGTTGTAATTTGTCCATTTAGGGGCCAAATTCTGAGGCCCTTTCTCAGGCAAAAACCTCATTGTCTTGGGAATATTCAAGAAAAGGGAGAAAGTAAGAGACAAAGAGAAGAGCCAGTGTATATGAACTACGGATGCAAATCCTTTCCTTCAGTTCTGCATAGATACAGTAGCTGCTCTAAAGGAAGAGAAATAACTGCTCACTTTGGGTCTGGTTGGGACAGAGAGATGATCCTTCCTCTCCAACCCACATACAGTTCATCCATAATTGCAGTCCATAACTCTGAGGAGTTCAGGGATTGCCACCTTCCTGTGCCCCTGAAGGCATAACCCATCTCAGAGAGCAGGGATGGTCCAGGTGGAGCAAAGTGTATCACTTGAAGGAAAATTGTTTTTGATGTGGGACATCTCCACACCATATCTTATTGTGGACTTGGGGCTAATTGCACAATCCAATCTTTTATTTTAAATCAAGTCTGCTGTGAATTTTCATACTTTGATTCATGAAAAGTCTTCTTACAATCGTGGTAAGAAGCACAGTAGCTTTTCACAATAGATGCTTATTTATTAGGTTAATTCACTTTCATCTGGAAAATGTTACATGATATCTGAAATAGAAAATAAAAGCTTATTTTAAAATTATCAACACAGTATTTTCCATTGCCACTTTGTCTTTTAATTTATAAATCATATTAAAATGGAAATTTTCCTTCATAAAAATCTTTCACCCAATGAGATTGTAAGGTTTCCACTCTCTTGAAACTAAATTTAACTGCATTATTATTTATGCTCTTGTTTTGATAGATGAATTGTTACATTTTGGATCTCTAACTACATTTACAGACTTAGCACTGCTCGCTTGTAACGTTCCCCGCTAGGAGGAAAAGTGACGAAATACCAGAATTTCACATAAGGATGCATCCTTGTTCATCATTGTCACTTCCATTGGTTTTTATTTTAATATTGTCTGTTTATTTATTTATATTTTTCTCACCAAAGATAGCATCTTTGTCTTGTTAAAAATGATCCCCCTTGAGTCTGAGAGGGCAGGGTAATTCAAGAAGCAAAATCACTTTTGCTTACTCTTAGAGATACAAAGTCCAAAATGAGCAACTAAATATTGAGGAGCTGACAATAGCTACAAATAGCTGGAAATGTTTAAAGTCAGCTGGACTCAGTTGTTTACCTCTTGAGCTATTAGTACCCACTTCAGGACAAAAGCACAGAAGTGGGTTCTTGACTTCTTCAGCTCTTATGTAGAGACAGTGCAGACACACAGGTTGTAGAGACAGGCCAAAGTGGTTGCCCCACTCATACCATGTAAAGACTGCCACCCGGTATCCTTACTCTGCTTAACTAACAAGCTATAGGAGCAGATGATAATGAGTAGAATAACACCAATAGTGGAAGGGCAACTGATGACCAAGCCGGTTTCTACCCACGATATCCATGCTGTGGCCAAGTTGCGAACCTAACTCAATATATTGAAGCTGGCTTTGAAACCTGCAAAATTGCAGGGGCTGTGTTTGTTGGCTGCTTGCTACACTGTGAACCATCATGCACTTTTAATGAAAACAGCTGGAGTTTTGAAAAAGAGCAAGATGGTCCAAGTCATCACCTCCCTGCTTGAGAATCGCTGTTTCTTTGTTGAGATGGATGGTCAAAAAAGTCAATGGCAAACTCAATAGAATGGGTTGCCCCAAGGTTCAACACTAGCATCCTTGCAACATCTAAACAAATGGCCAACCAAAATTATTTGATTTGTGAAGATTTCTTTATGCAGATGATCTTTGTATTGCCACCCAGTCAGAAAGAGTTTAGGACATTGAGTGCATTCTAACTGGCTCCGTGAGGATGCTTGGAGAATACTATTGCACATGGCTACTAAATAGCACACCTAGCAAGGCAAAAGTGTGCACCTTCCATCTGAAACACCATCATGGAATGGTACAATCCTTGAGCATTGTGAACATCTGGTCTACCTTGGGGTCACATTATATCAAACGATGATATTCAAAGAGCACAGTAAAAAGCTGAAAAAGAAAAAGTGTACTCCAGCAACTGGGGAAATTGGCCAATACAAAATGGGGAGCTAACCCCAAAACACTCTGAGAAACTGGACTCACTCTGTGTTACTCAGTTGCAGAGTACTGTTCCCTAGTATGGTCACACTCGAGCCATGCACACACAGTTGATACTGAATTCAGTTGTCGCTGTAGGATCATCACAGGGACTTTGAAACTGACACCCACGCTCTTGCTATTCTGCTTACCAGGGATTGCACCACCATCAGTGAGGTGGGATGCCTTTACTAGAAAGGACAGACAAAAGAGAGGTGCATGATCCAAGACACCCAGTGCATGGACACATTGCAACAACCAAGAGGCTGAAGTCCAGAAAGATCTCTGACTCTGAAAATCCCTTTCCCCAAAATACCACAGTGGAAGGCTGCAGAGTAACAAAATGGTGGGAAATGCTGATGATCGTAGAGAACCTGGCTCATTCAGAACAACTCTCCCAGGCACCAACCTGGAATGAAAATACAGGTATACTCTAAATTGCGTGAGCGCTGAGGTGACAATATGACCAAGTGGAAGGGGAGGAATGACCCCAAATGTGAAAGTGGAGAGACTAGACAAACACTTGAACACTGTCTAATGCAATGCCCTCTGTCAACATCCTGTAGCCTTAAGGAACTATTCAAGATCAGTAACTCCACCAGGTCTTGGAGGTGGTTTTGAAGCAACAAGCTACAATGATGTTTGTTCTTACCTAGACTAAATCCTATTACTCACAGAAACACAATCCTGACTTGTGATTGACTGAAAACAGTCATGTGACAAGTGACATTTCTATTTTTTAGTTCTTCAGAGGTCAATGGTGCTGTTGTCTGCAGAAATGTAGACATAGTCCAGTGCATAGTCTTCAAATAAATCTCCAATGACAACGTAATAGCCATAGATTACTCAGTGAAAAGCCTAAAATGTTCAGACCTGGAGGAAACATTACGTTCTTTTCAGTAGACCCAGAAGTTTCACAATTGATTAGAGTCACCATTGTGACATTTGTGTTACCTGAAGAAAGTTCCATGATCTCTCAAGGCAGAACCAAATACACCTCTACCCCGATATAACGCGACCCGATATAACACGAATTTGGATATAACGTGGTAAAGCAGCGCTCCGGGGGGGGCGGGGCTGCGCGCGCCGGTGGATCAAAGCAAGTTCAATATAACATGGTTTCACCTATAACACGGTAAGATTTTTTGGCTCCCAAGGACAGCGTTATATCGGGGTAGAGGTGTATGCCTGGCATGCACTGAAGCAGAGGATAGGCAGCTGTATTAGATTATATTTATATAAAAAATAATAATAATACATGTGTGTGCATGCACACATGTTTTCCTGCAACTGTAGACTTGAATAGTGGACCACTGTTCTAGAAAATGCCTGGATCAGCACATACTTCCATTCAAATGCAATTAGTCTGTTTCTTGGTAAGCCTCTGGACTTGTGGGGAGTTATGTACTTGCCGTATTAGGCTCCACTGACAGAAAACATATTGTTAAGCACTGAATAGACTTAAAAACATTCTCTTTTGAGGAAGCAGGAGAAAGACTTGTCACAGAACTGCAACATAGAGGCTTTCCTCATTGGAGCTTTCCTCTTTTGGCTCTACAGGAAGTATTGCCCAAATACAGGTCTGTCTCATCTTACGCTGGGGTTACATTCCGCGGTCAGCGCCTAAAGCGAAAACCGCGTATAGTTAAAATTACATTGAGTGTAATGGCGCGCAGAATCGCCCGCACTACAGAAACAGTATTTAAATTGTTATTTTTTTCTTTTTTTGTTGTTTTTTTTCTTGTTTTTGCCAACCGCGTAAAGCTGAAATCGCACATGTTAAATGTGCCTAAGATGCGACAGACCTGTACATATAATTGAATGTGGGCATTTTTAAAACCAGACAAGATTTGTTTAATATAGTGTAGTATTTAAATTTAGTTTTACACTTTACAAATTATTTTCTAAAACATTTTGCTGTTTCCTCACCTAATGGACAGTTTGAATTGAAAACAAACAGTACTTTGATTACTTAAGTGGGTCATATTTCAATAACATAAAAAATAACCATGACAAACCAAATAATGAAGGTCAAGTGCCTGCTAATAAAGCATTATCTGTCATGCTGTTAACAAAGTGCAATTGCTTCAGATGTTGAGTGCTCTGATGTGCTGCAAGCACTCAAATGACTGCAAGTGGGGCCTTCCTGAGTTCCCCTTTGCCATTGTGGCCAGTTAAATGATGTAGATCATATTCTTGTAGGCTGCATCCATCAGCTAGGTCTGCCTGGTTCCTAGACTTTGCACAATGCCCCCCCCCCCCCCCCCCCCCCCCCCCCCCCCCCCCCCCCCCCCCCCNGTCTGTGTAAATGCAATCTCAATAAAAAAGAAACCTGTTATCTTTTGATTGTTTAGGTAATCATTCTTCAAAAAACAATTGCAGAGGTCATTTTATAAGGACACTGAGAACAAATACACAATGCACTACCTGAAATAGAAGTATTTATGGGCATATTTTTAATTAGTGTAGTATTTTTTCTTTTTAGGATAACATGCTTATAATGGATTTTGACCTCTCCAGCACTGAGTGTGGGTATAGTCTGTTCCTTCTTTCCATGTTGCTTTGGTTTCCCCTCTGGAGATTGTCGCCCTCTGTAAGATGGGTGACGTTGCTGCAGGTTGGTCCTCTGTCCAAGTTTCTATGGCAGTAGAGACCTTTCCCTACACATGAGGAGTTCTTCAGGGTCAATCTCCAGCTATTTTAAGTTCACTTCGGCATACTGAAGAATCTGACTCCAAGTATTTAATGGCAGAGAGACTGAATTGCCCCTGAAGTAATTGTGGTTACTTGAGCAGTTCAGGGATGAGACATATATGGATAGTCATGTAAGAAATCTTACACTGTGGCTGCCTGTACTGTAGCTGTTCTGTGAAAAATAGAGTTGAATTACCAGTACTGCCAATCTGGTGCCTTTATCAAACATTAAATTATTTTGAAAAACTGTTTGCAGGTGAGACTTTTTCCTTCACTTGAATATTCAGGAAACACAGACCGTATTGCCAAGTGAACTGGCTGGCTAACCCAGTGTTTGTTCCCCATCTGTAACATCTGTGATGCTACGCATTGCTTTCAAATATTCCATTATTCTGATAAAGTAGTGCCTCCAACTCATTCCTCAAGTCACCATTGCTAAGGAGTGAGAAAGAAATGTCTCCTTTAGAACATTAGTCTCTCTGTGCCTTAGTTTCCCATATGTAAAATGGGGATAACAGTACTTACTGTACTGGGTGTTGAGAGAGATAAATATATTACAAATTGTGAGGTGCTTAGATACTCTAGTAATATAAGTACTGAAGATGGATGGCTACTTTGTATGATAAGACCTAGCAATGTGATCAGTTGCCTCAGAGTGATGTTGTTTTCTTATATTGTTGGTCCAACAGTTCTGTAATACACAAAACTTACAATGTGAGTTGCAGTTTCTTTAACAAATCCAGTTTGCCAAATTACTTTTGGAATTTATCATCTTGAACTAGGAAGATTCAAAATCCCTTTGCTTCCAGTACAGCACAGGGTCCTCTGAGCACAAAAACGTTACAAGATTGCATCATGTTACGAGACATATTCATACTGTATAAGGTCCAAGATGTGGAACCACCTAGTGGATATTACATGATGCACTACTTTTTCACAGTGGAAGGCAGTGCTCAAAAGCTCAAAAAGCTTGTCTCCTGAAAAGCCCCTTTTGAAATGGTACCAGAAGTGCTGAGTGGATGTTAGGATGTTTAAGCCACTGAGTCACATAAACAAGGAAATAATACTGGTAATCAGAAACCCCAAAAGTCCAGTGAATGAAAAAAACGATATGTTGCAAAATAAACTTGATTGGAGGGGCAGGGGAAGCTGCTAACAGCTTCCCAGTTTCATCAGCCTTGAAGTTCAATAAGGTCTGGTTGCTGACTGAACACTTTTTGGTCACACTGAAAAAACACAGACTAGCAACTGAACTGGGAGGGTGAAGCTGGGGGAGATCCTAAGGTAAAGATTATTTCCTTATGTTCAGTAGTGAGAAAAATAAATACTTAGCATATCTATGTCAAAAATATGGGTGTTACACAGACCCTTAATGCACTGAAGTAACATTTCCTTCATCCTGAAAGGTTATATTTGAACAATATGTTTTTAACACAACAAATCCCAGAAATAAAAGGCCAGAGGTATGAATGAGAATGTTAACTTCCATGAACAAGTTCAAAACATGAAATAATCAAATGATGAGTGCCTACAGTGCCGGGTCTATGGCTGCAAGTGGTAGGGTTAGGATATTAAGAAGTTAAACTAGATTTTCCGTGTGCTATGGAGTTGTGTAGAGAAACAGTATAAATGCAACTGAGTGCTGCAGGCATAGGAAAAAGTACAAATCTTACTTAAAAAAAAATAAAGCAAGAAAAAAAAGTATAAAAATTACAATATAGATGCCATTATTTTGATAAGAAGTAGTTTAGGATCAGAGAGAAGTGCCCAGATTACAGAAGAATTACAAGAAAATCAGTTTATGAAAGGCTGAAGGACGCAAAAGTAGTTAACTAGCACGGTAGTAAAGTAATTCAATGACAAAGAGGATAGACTATAGGAAAACTGTATTCAGTATTGTATGTCATGTAAGGGCAATGAAAACACAATTAACATGGTGTTTCATAATGACTAATATGAGCACTGACAAGCACCCGGATAAAGAAATCCTATGACAAATGGACTGTTGATCCATAGTGAATGAAACTTAATCAGTAGCAAAGATTACTGCAAAATAAGGCAAGATGGGAAGGTGACTTTAGAGTACAGTTGAGCCAAGCAAAATTTATAATAGTTCAGATGCTGCCTGTAGGCCAATACACATTGAACTGCACAAACAAGTATAAGGATCTCTGTGTACAGGTCTGTCTTATCTTACGCTGGGGTTACGTTCCGCGGTTAGCGCGTAAAGCGAAAACCGCGTATAGTCAAAATCCCATTGACTTTAATGGCAGGCGGAATCTCCCGCACTACAGACACAGTACATAAATTGCCTTTTTTCTCTCTTTTTTTTTGTTTTGTGTTTTTGCCAACCACGCAAAGCCGAAATCACGCATGTTAAATGCGCGTAAGATGAGACAGACCTGTACTCTTTTTGATAGTGGGGAAAAAATCCAATATACCCCTCTTCTCAGTACAAACATGCAAAGAAACTTAAAGCAGTCAGAGATTTCTATTGGAAATTCCCATTCTCCGTGTAAGAGAAATCTTGACTGATGTAAAACTGGTGGAGGTGCTACAGCTTCTAGTGCCAGAATCCACCCTCCATCATAAGGGAAATGTTGAAGGGAGGAAATGGGAGAGGAGTTGGCGGGGGGAGGAATGAGGTTCCATTCTCCACTGATGTATGTTCTCTCAGGACCTTATATCAGAGGCTTTCATTAAAACCACCCCACTGCATCATTAATATACACCAGGGCTGAGCAGCTAAAAATTAGGGAGCCATGACTAGCTTCTTGACAGCCTCCCTTCTCTGCGAGGCCTGAGCAGGCAACTTGAGCAGCGTTCACATGGAGTGGTGAATTACGTCTTTTCTGTTCCAAGTAGATTGGTCTCAAAGGAAGATCAAGATAGAAACACCTGGTTCTGCATCAGAAAAGAGACATCCTTCAAAAACAACAAAACAACTATGCTGAATTCCTCAGAGCTTCAACTTGGCCCAAATACAAATACAAAAGATGAAATACTGCAGGCAGCAAAAGCAATGGTTTTAGTTGGACGGCCAGATGTGAAGGACAAGGTTCCTTCCAACATTAGAGAGCACGGGACATATTGTGAGGAAATCGGTGTGCAACATGGAGTCCTTACAAATGACTGAAACTGATTATATACAAAGTTAAGAAATGTTAGCAAGAATTTATCCTAGCCACCCTAAGAGCAGAAGGACCTGCTTAGAATGCATGAACTGGTCAACTGACCTTGTTGCAAAGTGAGTATGGATTTATTTGTGGCATAAGATCATATTTATTTAATAAATGGTTTTTTTAATATTCTGACTTCCAAGAGGTCTCTTTTCATAGATATATAACAACTTGCGGAATATTGAAAAAATTAATGTTAGCTATAATTCTCCCCATGCAGTGGTGAATAATGGTCTACAATTCACAACCAATGAGCTTGCTGGGTTTGGTAAGGAACAGGCACATAATCTAATTTACATATTACATACAGTCAAATGGGGAAAGCTGAGTCACCAGTAAAAACAGAAAAAAGTAAAAAGAAAGCCAAAGCCATTTTTGCAAAGCAATGTAAGTCTGGTAGAATACACTAGCAAAAAACACAAATAGCAAACTTGGACAGCATCTAATGTCCAGTTGAGCCCCAGTACTGCTCTGGCTTGTGAGGAACTTTCTGCACTCAAATGTACTTTCAGGAATAATAAACTAGTAAAGTCGGTCTGAAAAAGGTGTACTGTGAGCCAGGAGCCAGGAATCAAGTAGACCTGCAAATAAATTAGAGTATAAGGTTGAAACCATCTCCAGCTGAGAGAGGGAAAGTGGGGAGGAGGAACCAGACTACAGGTAGCAGTATGCTTATCCACTGTGCGGCGGGACAGAAGACCTTACAGTGTAACTATGTTCTGAAAAGAAAGAGAGGCACAAATGAGGACAGAGGCAGGAACAGGTCCTACTGGTAAAGAGCCAATAGCTCCTCTTGTTTCTGTGGACAGTAGAAGCTGTGCATAATAAAGACACAGCAGCATATGAAAAGGTGCCAGCACAACACCTCAGCTGACAATGGATGATTAAAACATCGATAAACATGGGCTTGATTAGCTCCTGTGGGGCCCAGGGTAGCTGCACTGAAGTAAGGATTCACTCCTGGAGGAGTGGTATTGCTACTGCCATCCTGTGGAGCTCCACCAGGGGGAGATGCTCTAGTTATAGCCAGAGTTTCATAAGAGCTAGCAGTGACTGCCAAGGAGATGTGCTGAATGAGCACATTAGCTGCCTTTTTTCTTACCTGTTTTTCCTCTGCCTGGCTCTGGAAACATTCTTAACCATAACAATTGGAATAAAGCCACCCCATTAGTGGAGGTTATTGGCAGCATGCATTCCCCACAACAGAAGACTTTCCATCAGCACAGCAACACCCTGTATTCCACTGCCTCCGAGTGCAGATGCTACTTGTTTATACAATGAGTTAAATATACTTCCCACTTTGGTTCACCAGTCTAATATAAAAGTCAACAACAGACGGTTGTGAGATCCTCCATGTGAATCATGTTGGCTGCATTTCTTGCTTTGCAATACTGTCTTGACATCTGTAATTTAAGGGCTGCCTAAGCTATCTATAAAAGTGTGTGTGAAATGGAAGAGATTTTGAATAACTATAGTTTTTCAATCTAAAAGAATTTTGCAAACTATAAGAAGTTTTAGTGACAGGCAGGGTTCATGGTTGGTGTCATATGTGATGTGCTCACGCATCATACCCCAGTAAGAAAGGAAGGCACATGGAAAAGAAATATTCAAAACCATTGGGGGAGAACGGATACTCCAAACTCAAAAAGAACTGGCTTGATTATGTTCTTCCTGTCCAAGGCAGTTTGAACTCCTTTAGTACGTTCTGCCTAAAACAATGTAGCACTTAAATAAAGGTATAATTAAGGTATAATTAGAGTCACAATTTACTTGTACTTTTTGAAGTCTGTTTCATAGTTTTCAATGAGAATTTTTTCTCTTTACTTGAATTACAATAACATTATCAAGTAAGTGATAGGAAGAAACTTTTTATGCTGCTAACTTACATAAGATAGCATAATTATATAAAATAAACAAATATTAAAATTTCCATTTCCACAGTAGAATCCTTTCAAACCTGCAGTGAGCCTTACAATACTGCTTTGTCACAAAGTTTGCAAGAAAATGTTCCAATTTACATGCAGTAAACCAAGAAAGGTTTCTTACACCTCAGAAGTGTATTTGAGCAGTTCATCCAGAACCTGGCAGTCAGAATGCCTGGTTTGTATTCCAGAGTTGTCGACTGATTCCCTCTGTGGCCTTGGGCAAGTCTGTTATTTTCTCTGTGCCTTAATTTATCCATATGCAAAACAGAAAAATAACATGACTGTTATAGGGAAGGTTTATGGGACACACTGCAAGTACTCTCATGTCCTCTGGTGAAAGAAGCAATAAATGTTAAGTGTTATGGAAGAGCAGCAACATCTCCATTATCAGTAACATTGCCACAAGCTTCTTTTATAAAGCCTTGTGTTAGCTCCCCCACCTCCATCACTTTGGCTTGGAAAACTGGTTTAGCTGAAGTTTGTGGTATTCACTGTGAAGACAAATGAGAATGTCTCTGCAGTGTCAAGAAAATGTAGATAGTGGTCTTTGAGTGAAGTCACTTTAATATTAACCTGATTTGATTTTTTTTTGGCTATCATTAATACAATTTTTTATTGTTAATATTGTAATAGCACCTAGCATCCCCAGTCATGGACCAGGAGTCCATTGTGCTAGCTGCTGTAAAAACACAGAACAAAAATATAGTCCCTGCCCCAGAGAGTTTTTGTCTCCTACTTGCTTATAATCAACATAGCATTAACATTTCAAACTTTTACATAAAACTTTGCTATATTTGAATGTGCTACAGGTTACAGTGGGAACACTTAATTTACTTCCCACTCGGAAGATTTCACTTAGGGCTTGTCTACATGGTCAGGTAATGCATTTTCTGGGGTGTGATTTCTAAAACTATACACAAAGGTGAGCATTAATTGGTCCATGTAGACCCTGCTGGTGTGCTTTAATGTAGTATTGTTTCAAACAGAACTATGTTAAAGTGCACCAGTGGGGTCTATAACATGTACCTGGATAAATTAATGTGCAAACACTAGTGCATTTTAGAAATCACACCCACACCTACACCCACAGCACATTAGACAAACCCTAAATAGAAGATCCTTTTTTTATGTTCAACCACTGTATTAATGGAGTATTTTTTGTTTCTGAATAGTTAGAACCAACCCTGCTCAGTCTGATCTCAGTGAAATTATTTTGACTTCAGTGGAAATAGGCACTATGAGTTGGAAGTCAGTGGATTTACACTGATTTACAGTAGCTGAGAATCTTTCACCATACATCTATTTGAGTCTGTTGCTATATGAGAACAATTGGCTGGCTGCAGCCTAGAACGAACATAAAGGTATTTTTTACAGCTGACAGATCGCTTCCTTTAGTTCAAGTGGCAGAGGTCTATGATTTTGGATTTGTAGGATCAGGTTTCAAGTCTTCACTTGTCTTTCATTGCGGAGAGGCTGTGGCATAACCCCATTATGAAGCTGATTTTAATCCCCCATTTAACATTCCATATACTTTCAACCTCTTACGGTTGTCTGATTTTTAAAAAAATGCTTTTTATAGATAAAAGCTTTAAAAATGGCCCCTTTTAAACATTTTTTATAAATTCTGTCTTTATTTTATTTATTTATTTATTTTTGCCTCTTTTTGCCAAGCAATATCATATTATGCCACATCATCTGAAACACAGATTTTTACATTGGCTCCATGCAAGAGGCAGTTTTCAAGGACAGGAAATATAAAAATGTTAAGAAAATTCCATTTATTTGAAAACTAGGGATGATTCTCTGTCAGTGAGTCTGGTGAATAAAAACAAACATGGCAACCGAGAATGTTTTCATTGTTGATCATTTAGCTGGCCAGAGCTACTTTTCAAAAGAGAAATCTAGACTCCAGTAAAATGACTTCTCCTTGTTCATTCTCCACCAGAATGTCCACGTAGCCTGAGGAGAATGTACACAGGTGGGGTAGCAGAGAAGCAAAGAAGCTGCTTTTCCACTGCCTTGCCTTTTATATGGTCATTTAAACTTGTGCAAAGGATTATTGTTCTGCTTTGGTTGCATTTTTCACACACTTTGCATTGAGGTTTGTGGCAGAACTGTGATCAGAGCTCTAATCTCTATGGCTGTGCCCTATCTCTTATCCACAAGGAGGCAGCAGGCATTGGTGGGAAGCAGCCTGGAGGTGACTGCTGGTAATGCTACTATGATAAGTACTGTACAAGTAACTCTACTAATCAGCCAAGCAAACATTCCCAGGTTTTACAGAAATCGGTACCAACCCCTTAGTTTCAGTAAAACTAGAAGGACATCCAAACTGGGACAATCCTGTAAACTGGATATCTTGGTCTCACATTGACCAGACATCTGTTATGCTAACTAATCTATATGGATAAGTGATTAAACTAAATAACAGCATGACTTTCTTAGGAAAAACAAATCTTACATTTCTCCTCCTCACTTTCTTCACTTTCCTGAGGACACCCACCCGCACCTCACAGTATTTGTCTCTGAGGGGCAGGCAGTGAGGCATATTTTTGAAAATCCATTAATATATAAAGTATCCTGTTCCTCAGTAAAATAGAAAGATAAGAGGTAATTATGAATTTTGGTGTGTAATGTGCAAGTCCAACAGGATTTAAATTTAGGTACGGTAATTTTAAGAAAAATTAATAGGCTGCATGTTCAAAATTCCAAACAAGCTAGCGGGGAGTAATATGGTATTCAGGGGCTTCTATTCATAATACTTTAAGTTTTACGATCCAGTTTGTAGTACCACACATCGCCCAGCTGAGAGCCATTAAACCGGGCAACAATGCTTCCTCCCTCAGTTCCTGTGTGATTTATCAGGGCAAGTAAGTAGTTTCACATTTACCTTTTTTTAATCATTTAGATATAAATAATTTGATACACTTGTGGCTTTCAAGGTAAATGCTAATCATTAATCTGTTGGGTATTTTTTTTTAAGTAATGCTTAGCAGCACTAGATCTGCTTTCTTTATATACTGTTTAGATTTATGTTCTATCCACTTTTATGATTTACAAAAATAGTGTTTGACTGAACATCTCATACTGAACACTTTACCTAAGAAATACAGCACCCTGGGTGGGAACAAAAGTACTGTCATTCCCACAACACCTTTCAAAAGTTTTAATCTTCCAAAGAGTTCAGTAACAATCCTCTTTTGTCTGCATACTGTCAACTATCTGGTGTAGTGTGCATATTTATATAATCTCTAAAGCATGAGCTTTGGCTGAATCTTGTCACATACGGTTCCCATTAAAATAGAGGGAAACATGGCTCCAGATGTGTTGCTTGGCTAACCAAGGTTTATATTTAATCTCTTTTAGTGCAGTACCTCTTTAGTATATATCATAATAACTATTCACTGTTAAAAATAAATTATTTTCAAAATAGCTAATGAATATCTGTTAATGTTCTTAAATTAGCGTGCTGAATACTAACTGCAAAATTACATGCATCAGATTAAAAGCCATTTGAAATAATTTATAATCATGTAATATTTTTTTAGCTCAACTGCTTCTGCAATTCTTGATCATCCTGTTATCGTATATTCCCCATTTTATGCTCAAATCATTTTTTTTAAATGTTGTTGCTTCTTTCTGGGAAAAGTCTATTGCATTAGACTTTAACAGAATAGAAGTTTATTTTGGTCTTTGCTTAGTACCCCCCGCTCCTCATTATGAAAATGAACTACCATGAAATATACATATGTAATTGAATGTCTCTAGTGATATCTGGCTCATTGTGTGGGTTCTTTGACTGCTTAGTGAATTTAAAATGACTCAGGAAAACAGCATTTTAAAAATATAGAATGTTCTGTAGGTCATTTAACTTACAGTTTTGATAGATTTTATCCTGCTTTATAAGAATTGTACTTAAAAATATCCCTACAAACATAAGCATTCTTATTGTCCCCTGCTGGTATAAATGTTTTTTTCCCCCCATATATGATGGGTCAGTCTGGGAACCCATTACAGCAGTGAGCAGTTACTCATAGCAGTAGTCCCATTCAAATCAGTTGGCTTACTTGTGTATATAACCACTCACTGGGGGGTAAGAGTGAGAGAAAGGAGTTCACAATTTAGCCGTAAGAGTACATGTTGCTTTCTTCTCCTTCTAGAAGCTAAAGATGCATGATGAAACGAGTTCATTTGCTGTTTTGTAAAAGAGGGTCTCCCATGCATAGGAGTAACCCACTTAGAGGAAAGGTAACTTGCTGAGTTTCCTGTGCATTCTTCCGTCAGTTGTAATTTGCCTCCCTTCTCTTTCCCGCCTCCTGGGATGAACCAGGGAGTTCTGTCTTCACAGATCATGGGGAATAATGGTAGTCAAGCGGCATATACATAGATGACTCTGGCCTCTATTATAATTCTCAACTTCACTAGCCCCTGAAGAGCACGTCCTTTTGAGTCATGCTTCTAGATACTCCCTCAACTGCACTGTCTCTGGAACCCTCTCCTCAAAAGGGGCTTCATAGCGGGGAGAAGGAATAAGCACAGATCAGTACATCTGCCGGCTGTATCAACTTTGTGTTTCCCCCGCAGTCTGAAAGAACCTAGCTGGCTCCCATGAGAAATCATGGCATGTTTCTCCTCCCTCCTCATTTGCTTCATTCAGCCCATGGAACTCTAATCCTGTAGAAATCCAGGGAGAGGCTGTTGGGGGAGAAGGGGAGAACATATAGCAGAGATGGAGCGTCCCTTCCCTCCATGAATGGACAGAGAGAGGAGCATAGGATTCTTAGTGACTAATTAGTTTTTCTACCTGCCATTATTTGGGGTCAAATCTGAACCCCATTGACTTTTGGAAAAGTTTGGCCTGTGATAGGAGTTTGAATGTCAGTAACCAGATCCAAGGTTTCAGTTGGACTGGTAACATGTTTGGATCTGGGGTTCAGCGCTGGTATTTTGATTTGGACTCACTTGTATGAGTAACCAATTATACTGATTGCAGTTTACTTTTGGGGCTACCAGCAGCATGGAGCTAAGGAACCAGGCTGAGGTAGCATAAAAGGAAAAATTCCTTAGTCTCCGTAAAAGCCAAAGTAATTATATTTTATGTGGCTGTCCAACAAAGGAGAAAGAGTATGAAATGCAGCCCCCAATTTTGGGGCAGGTTACAGTGCAGCCTCTTCATTGCATTCTGCCACCATATCTCTAGCCAATAAATTGGAGTAAAGGATCTGCTCTCCCCCGCATGTCCCAGCCATGTGAATGTGTCCAGCTGTTGGAACTGTGTAAGTATAATTCCATTAGTCCAGGGCTAAATTTAACATTCCTCTCTACATTGGAGTATTTGGATCCAGCACTGAATGTTCCTGTCCTGCGCACAGGACTGCAGGAATCTTATTGCTGAGTGACTTCACCCACATCTTGCCAATGGATGTATTTCCTCCTAATAGTAAATTCTACCAGATTCTACTGCATAGGGATGTGCATATCTATGCAAGAAATGCAAAGGGTCAAAAAAAGGTAAAGAAAAGAGGGATTCTGACATTTCTGTGCTCTACTGAAAACACTTTAATTAAATACAAATCGAAATAGCTGTTCGGACCCATGGTTCATTTAATCTAATGTGATGTCTCTAACAGTGGCCGAGTGATTTAGAGGAGGCTGTAAAAGATCCTATAATGGATAATTCTGCAATACCATGCTTATGGGAGAAGTTTCATCTTAACTGCCATCAGTCAGTGACTCTTTATGTCCTGAAGCATGAAGTTTGATAATCCTTATACATTTTTATCCGATCTAGTTTTACTATGGGTGATATTAATATAAATGTCTGATCTTCTTATGAATTCTCATTACCTCAACATCTTCTGGCAGTGCGTACTGCCAGTTAATTATGTGTTATGTAAAAAGCAATTTCCTTTCATTGTAATATAAATAATCAAAAAGAATAAACAAGGCTCCCAATTACAAAAAGGTTACAAAATAACTGTTACTGCAAGCTTCTGGATTCTTGTAGTCATGCATTAGACTTTGAGCGAGTAAGTGAGGGTGCAGTAGAGGGAGCAATGGAGGGTTGGGGGATGGCGTGAGTGGGGTGGGGCCTTGGAGAAGGGGCGGGGCAAGGGTGTTTGGTTTTGTGCGATTAGTAAGTTGGCAACACTATATTCAAGTTCATATTTATAAATATATTAGGTGATATTTTCAAGAGTGAAAACTACTCTAATACAAGTCAATGGGAACTTTATCGTTGACTTCAACAGAAGCAGAGCTAAACTAGCACTGAACACTTTTGAAAATCCCACCCATTATCTCTCTACTATTGGCATTATTAATGAAAGCTGGAACCAACTGCTAATTTTCATGAATGCAAACTGCATACATTTCCCACACTTGTGTTTATTTTTTAAAAATGTGTACACCTGAGTATTCAGAAAATGTTGTAGACTTTGTATTTGTGGATGTACATAATCCACACCATTATGTCAATTAATCTGCAAAAATCAGTTTATACTACTACTTTGCAGTTGTCCTGGAAATAGCTTGTCTGTCTGAATAATTACATGAAAACACCTCTCTGGATGGGAGTGTATTGTATTTTTCAATTCTGCATGTGTGTGTTTTCTAGAAAAGAAATGAGTTCTTTGCAATTTGGTTCATAGATTAAAATCCACATACTAGCACTTCTGTGAACGTTTTAGGCAACAAAACAGATGCAGAATGAAACTGTTTGCAAATGCACTATTTTAGTGGGCAAATATTCTCATCTCATACGTTTCTACTTTACTTATACTTCATTTGGAAGCCAAAAAAAGTTATTCTAGGACTCATAGACTGGAATGTTTCATCTTAGCAACTAAAACTCAAGGAGTACTATATATCTTAAAATTCGAATTCTAATGTATTTAGAGGTCTAAAGTGTATATATATATATAAAAACTGGCACGTTAATTTATTCTAAACATTATTATTTTTTAAATTTTCTCCTAGCCTGGGACCTCTAAAGTCAAATTCCAGCTCAAGGTGAATCCAAAAGACTATAGACCTAGATATGTTGGATCTTAAGTTTTCAAATATTGTGGGTTGGCAGTTGAAGAAAAAAATACATACAAATAACTTTTTGCATAATTTAAATACATTAATTCTTGGAGATGGGTAACACAAGGAAGTATCTTCCTCTGGTAGGGGGCATAAACAGAAGACAGTGAAGATTAAATTTAATTTTAGTTCTCAAAGTATCTATCTTTTAATGTTTTCAGTTTTTGTTGCTATTTGCCCTTGAAGAGTCCAAAATCTGTTCATATGATTTCACAAGCTGATTTTTGAGCTTGGTTTCTTCATAATGACATTTTGTTCAAGTCTACAACACACATGCACACACGTTTTCTATTCTGAGTTGTATTATGTTATCTATTTTTAAATATAGAACATCTGGTGAGTTATATGAAAAGAATTATCTATGGGTGTGAGTCACATGGGCTGCATGAGGGAGTAGAATGTACATTGCTGGAGCTTTGCTCCTCACACAAGAAAGGGCGAGATTTTCAAAAGAGTTCCAGATAAGATTTTCAAAATGCTCAGAACCCACTGCTGAGGCCAGATTTTTCAAAGCACCGACGTGAGTTAGAAACACAAGTCCCACTTTGAATGCTTAGGTGCTTTTGAAAATCCAGTCCACCTATGGCCTCATTTTACATATTATGACCCAACACGCTGAACTCTTGAAAAATGGCACAAAATCATCAGCATCTAGGGCAGGGGTAGGCAACCTTTCAGAAGTGGTGTGCCGAGTCTTCATTTATTCACTTTAATGTAAGGTTTCGCGTGCCGGTAAGACATTTTAACGTTTTTTAGGAGGTCTCTCTCTATAAGTCTATATTGTATAACTAAACTATTGTTGTATATAAAGTAAAAAAGGTTTTCAAAATGTTTAAGAAGCTTCATATAAAATTAAATTAAAATGCTGATCTTACGCTGCCAGCCTGCTCAGCCCGCTTCCAGCCTGGGGTTCTGTTCACCTAGGCCGGCAGTGGGCTGAGCGGGGCTTTCGGCCAGGACGCCGGCTGGCAAGGGGCTGGCAGCCGGGACCCCAGACCTGGGGGTTCAGGGGTCGGGGCAGTGGGCTGGGTGTGTGTGAGGGGTGCAGCGCAGAAGGCTGGGTGTGTGTGGGGGTTCAGGGGTCAGGGCAGAAGGATGGGGCTGTGGGGGTGCAGGGCAGAAGGCTGGGTATGTGGGGGGTTCAGGGATCAGGGCAGAGGGGTGTGGGGGTGTAGGGCAGAAGACTGGGTGTGGCAGGGGAGTTCAGGGATCAGGGCAGAGGGCTGGGGTATGTGGAGGTGCAGGGCAGAAGGCTGAGTGTGGGGGGGAGTTCAGGGGTCAGGGCAGAGGGCTGGGTGTGTGTGTGGAGGGGGTTCAGGACAGAGGGCTTGGGTGCTCGGCTCGTGGGGGTGCTCCCAGCCCCCTTCCCTGAGCGGCTCAAGGCAGGGGGCTGGAAGGGATATGCCCTGTTCCACCCCCTTCCCCAAGGGCCCAATCCTACCTCTTCTCTGTCTCCTCTACGGAGCAGTGAGCACGCTGCGGCTCGGCTCTGCTCCCCCTCCCCCTCGCAAGGGCGATCAGCTGATCGGCGGCAGGGAGAGGGACAGGGAGGGGCAGGAAAGCACCACGCTGGGGGCAGAAGCGGGGGAGGGGGGAAGCTTGGCTGCCGCAGGACCAAGCTTCTGCCTCCTGCCCCCACAGGGTAGAGCGGTGGGCGGGGGGGCTGAGTGGGGCTGGGGGCCGGGACCGCGGCAGGCAGCGGTGTGCCACCCAAAATTGGCTTGCGTGCCGTGTTTGGCACGGGTGCCGTAGGTTGCCGACCCCTGATCTAGGGTCTGACTAGACCCCACTGAAGTTAATGGGAGTCCGTCCATTGACTTCTGTGTGTGTTATATCAGGCCCTTGCATTTAAACAGAAAACTCTCCCCAGCAAGGTCCTTTCCAAAACCTTGGGTGTGACAGATTCCATCCTAGTAATGGGCAAAATTGAAAACAGAAAATGGAAATGCCAGATGGTGCCATTATGAGATGACACAGCAGAAGATGAACTGTCAGAGGACCATGCAGCTAAGAAATTGTATCCAAAATTACAGCAATCTCATAGCTCTGTTGGGTATAAAATTTGAAAGGCAAGCAGGGAAGACACATGAAAGAAAAAATCTTTCCATGGACAATGGTGAGCTGAAGCAACAGGTATCAGATTTTGAAGATAGAGGTTAATCTATCATTTACTCTTAAAAACCTGCATGCTTTGATCCCATCTCTGTGAAAAACTATAAAGGACTCCTTCAATTTTTCCTGCCTATATGTTAAACCACACTAACTTTGGAATTTCTATTATATGGGGTGTCAGTCCTCAGTCGCTCTCGTGATTTCAATTAGTAATTTGTTCCAGAATGGAACACACACTAGTCTTTTCAAATAAAATCCCTAATAACCTCAACAGAATTCAAAAGTTTAACATCACTCCTTTAACATAAATTATTATTATTAAAGTAAGGAGATTAATCTCCTCATCTCAGTATTTGGTGGATCAGCTAATGATTTTGCTTCCTTGGTTTTTATGCCAATCTCATCTGTGTTTCTATAACCTAAACCCATATTGTTTCAAAATATTGTGTAAAGGATATCATAGAATCATAGAATCTCAGGGTTGGAAGGGACCTCAGGAGGTCATCTAGTCCAACCCCCTGCTCAAAGCAGGACCAAACCCAACTAAATCAGCCCAGCCAGGGCTTTGTCAAGCCTGACCTTAAAAACCTCTAAGGAAGGAGATTCCACTACCTCCCTAGGTAACCCATTCCAGTTCTTCACCACCCTACTAGTGAAAAAGTTTTTCCTAATGTCCAACCTAAACCTCCCCCTCTGCAACTTGAGACCATTACTCCTTGTTCTGTCATCTTCTATCACTGAGAACAGTCTAGATCCATCCTCTTTGGAACCCCCTTTCAGGTAGTTGAAAGCAGCTATCAAATCGCCCCTCATTCTTCTCTTCTGCAGACTAAACAATCCCAGTTCCCTCAGCCTCTCCTCGTAAGTCATGTGCTCCAGCCCCCTAATCATTTTTGTTGCCCTCCGCTGGACTCTCTCCAATTTATCCACATCCTTCTTGTAGTGTGGGGCCCAAAACTGGACACAGTACTCCAAATGAGGCCTCACCAGTGCTGAGTAGAGGGGAATGATCACATCCCTCGATCTGCTGGAAATGCCCCTACTTATACAACCCAAAATGCCATTAGCCTTCTTGGCAACAAGGGCNGAGACTTTACTCTGCCAAATTTTAAAACTATAGTTTTGAGATTGTCACCTTGGTTATGACTCAGAATGGATCATAGGATGTTCTTTCCAGTATGGTGACCTTTGACTGGATATTGAAAACAATCATGATCGTTCATAGCTCAGCAGAAGAATATATTTGTTTATCTCTGTCTATGTGATTGGTTGCCTCATACTAACCTATGCAGGGCCTGATTCTGTGTGCACAGAAGTGAATGGGAAACCATTGGCTTCAGTGGTGCAAGATCATGGTCTAAGTCATAAAGACAAGAGAGATACGATTATATTCAAAAAGAGGCTAGATAACGTACATATATTAAGAGTATGTTAATAATTGATGAATAGATGCTTTAATAAATGGCTGATCATTTGTTAGACAGTTATAGAGTCAAACAGATGAATGTTGCTTAATACTACCTTTGATGCTTCTACTAATATGCTTATAATAATCTAAAACATGTACTAGTCAAATATTTTAATAAACTATTTATAAATGTATCCTTAATAAAAAAGTGTGACCCCAAAGTGTTGTGCAACAATTGATGACATTAGGATAATTTTGATACACAACCCTCTGAGATATTAGGAAAATTGGGGGAAATGCTTTCTTTCTCTGTGAATGTCTTGCCATATCATGGGCTCTCTATACTGACCTAAGTAAATGTTTGGGAGCCACTAATAGAGCTAGCTGGAAAACGGACACATTTCAGGAAAATCCTCAAGAGGCTTTCCCTTTTTAATTTGTTGATGTCATTTCTAAATGTTCCAACTTGCTTTAATCACTCAGGTGGCCATGCGTGCGTGTAAAGTAGGACTGTCCCTCTTTTTCAGAGCCTGTCTGTCCTGGTATCCTTGTTAGTTTTGTGGAAGAAAACAACCAGTGTTGTGTCCTGGTTTTTGCACAGGATGGCTGGTTTCGAGGATCTCCCACATGAGGTCTGCTTCCCTGCACCAGCCCTACGTGACTCTTCAGTTCCAGAGAAGAAAGGGTTGTGAATAGGCATTGTTTCAGGTATTGTTTGAATAGATTCATAGGGCTTATCTTCACTACTGGGGAGATCAACGCTGCTGCAATTAATGCAGCAGGTGTCGATTTAGCGGGTCTAGTGAAGGCCTGCTAAATCGATGGCAGAGCACTCTCCAGTCGACTCCGGTACTCCAGGTCCCCGAAAAGAGTAAGGGAAATCAATGGGAGAGCATCTCCTGTCGATGCAGGGCAGTGAAGACACCACAGTAAGTCGACCTAAGCTACGTCGACTCCAGCTACGTTATTCCTATAGCTGGAGTAGCGTAACTTAAGTCAACTTACCCCGGTAGTGAAGACAAGCCCATAGAGTTTAAGACCAGAAGGGACCACTAGATCACCTAGTCTTACCACCTGTGTATCACAGGCCACCAACACCGCCCAGTACTTGCACACGAAACCCAACAACAGCATAGGAAGAGGAGAATGTGTTGTGATTATTCTGTGATTTTCTCTCGCTTTTATTTATTGCTTCTGTGTAGCCTTTCACTGTTACTCCTGGCTTTACATCTGGAGGGAGTCGTTCATTTATTCATTTAGTCTGTTTGATTTGTCACTATTACATACTTTCCAGATTTCCTCTCATTGTTGTGAGCCTTTTAGTTGGTGGAGTAAAGATTTTTTTTTCCCGTTAAGACAGATATCAGGGAGGTTTCAAATTGGAGAGGGAGGTTACAGAGAGCTCAATATTAGAGCAAAGAGCTGCTGGATAGGGATCAAGGTTTTCAAAAGGAGCAAAATTATATTGGAGAATGGTAGGTAGAAGTTGCAGAAGCTGTGAAGAATTGTCTGGGAGGGAAGTAAAGCAACAGTGCATAGGGGGAATGTTTGGGAGTGGGAGGGAGGAGAAGAGCTGGGAAAGTGCCAGCAGATAACTGGGAGAGGAGAAGTGGTACAGAGAATGTTCAGGTAAACAATTTCTATATGGCAAAAGCAATAGCATAAGCCACACTGATACTCGTTTTGCAAAGTATAAGTCAGAGAGGGGAGGCTGCAGAGGGAGCATGAAACATGCCATTATGTCCAGATTGTCTAGACAATCCATATCTAGTGTAATTTTTCAATGCATCTACTTTTTCTGCATCTACTTTCATTCCCTTCCCAGCCCACTGGCTTAGGGGCTGCAGTTTGTAATCAGTTTCCACATTCAAATTATTAGTGGCAGCAGCGTGTCTCATGGGAATTCAGAGACTGATGAATGATTACTGTTTCTGTTTGCAAGAACTATATTTTAATTTGTTTATTGCGGTTTTAGCTGGAACTTGTAGGATTGCCACCAACTGATTAGTTTCTAATGCCTTTACATAACACGGGAGAGCAAATCAGAATGAGGTTTTTTTCAGGTTTTTTTTTATCATCACGCCACATCTAATTGCCATAGTCAGTGTAATTCAATTCAATCATGTACATTCATAAAGTTTATGAAGCAGAAGTAGTCGCTCTGTAGTTAAAGTTGAAGCCACCTTCCCATAATTTTAAGCTCAAATTTCAAAACCTGTTCCCTCCCCAGTTACTTTCCTCAAAAATAAAAACCCTGATCTTCCTGAAACTCCCTAATGTCACATATCATCCCAGGATAGTTTTCCAAAAGCACAGTTTGATAAAAATTAGAAATGGAATTTTAAAGCTATTGGGTAAAATTTTCAAAAGCTCCAAAGTGAAACAAGACCCTAAGTCTCATTTTCAAAAGTGACTTAATCAATTGGACTTATGCTCTTAAGTACCTAGGTCACTTTTGAAAATGGGAGTTAGGGTCTTGGGTCACTTGGATGCTTTTGAAAATGTTATCTGTTGTGTGTGAAGGTTTGAGTTCACTGCTGACATTTTTCTTTATTTTTAAAACTATTTTAGTTCATTCAAAGTTCCAAAATGGCTTGGTCTATATACTCCAACTTGGTCTGGTTTTGTTGACCTTGCTTAAAAGAACCTTTTGTATTTTGGAAGGGCAAGGAATGAGGGAATCACAAATATACAAAATACCCAAACCCAGCTTGTGATGCCACACACTAAGGGTACATCTCCACTGCACAGTTAACCTGGGCTCCTATCCAGGTTTTAGTCCAAATTCCTACCATCCACAGAGAAAAACCTCTGACCTGAGTTTGGAGTTACTTTAAGCCTGAGCTAGTTTACATGGGTGGGAGTTAGGGTAGAGCCCAGGCTTCAGTTTAACTCAGGTTGGAAGCTACCTTTTTGCATTGAGGATGCAGGCAAAATCACTCAAGCGCAGATAGTACGCCGATGCCCTTCCCACAATTCCCATGGAAGGGCAAGTTCTCCCACAACTGACACAATTGCCTGAGAAAGAATCCTAGAACATCTCAGCAGAAAGAACCTTGGGAGAGGCCCTCGGACACACATGGGTGAATACAGAATCATTACACAGATTGAATCTATTTCCCCATGTTAAGTATCCTCACACCTCTTGTCAGCTGTCTGAAATGGGCCATCTTGGTTATCACTACAAAAGTTTTATTTCTTCTGCTGATAATAGCTCATCTTAATTAATTAGCCTCTTAGAGTTGATATGGCTACTTCCACCTTTTCATGTTCTGTATGTATATATATCTCCTTACTGTATGTTCCATTCTATCTGAAGAAGTGGGCTGTAGCCCACGAAAGCTTATGCTCAAATAAATTTGTTAGTCTCTAAGGTGCCACAAGTACTCCTGTTCCTTTTACAGAATCAGAGAGGACACAGTAGCGTGGGTAAGGCTTTGTAGTGATGATGATCACACCCGGGGTAGGCAAACCCAGGTGCTCAGACCCAGATGCCAAACACTCAGGTTTAAATGTGTAGTGAAGACATACCATAAGGTACCAGATAAGGGTTTAACTAGGGGCTCATTACAGCAGGCTTATGAAAAAGAGCCAGTGGAATGTGAGAGAGGGGCCCTGAGGTTAAAACAGGAAAAATGAGTGTCCAGCCCAGCCAGCAAAAAGGAAATGGGAAACACAAGATATGGTAAATTAGGATAGTTTATTTCATCCCTGCATAGCTGCCAGCTCTCCCAATCTGTCCAAAGCTGCCCTAAGTTATAAACAGCTATCCTGGAACTTACCATCCTCACTGAACTCCTGGGCAGTTGGAGTTTTGTGTTATCCCTTCAGAGTTTACTTGCAGCCACTGAGGGCTAGTGTGATGTGTCTGCTTAGTGGGCAGCCGGGCTGCCCCTCTGCCCACCCCTTTTGCTGCTTCTCTGCTGGATGTGAGCCAAGGAGGAGTGGTCAGGCGGACATAAGTTGAGGGGGACAGTACCAGCTCCAGGAACCCCTCTTCCTCAAAGCCGACAACCCATCTATCAGCCCCAGGGTCCAGTCACCCTCAAAAACTCCCACCACCACCACCCACCTAGTTTCCCCAGGTTCCCTCACAACCCACACCACATAGCTGCTCCTAGACTCCCCTCACCACCCCATGTAGCTGTCCCAGGCCCTACTACTTCCCCCCACTACCCAAATATATTGATGAAGTGGGGACAAAGCGGAAAGGGAAAGAAATGCCTTTACATGTCACTCGTTACCTGGGTTAGAGTTAGTTCCTTTAACAGCTTCAAAGCTATATCTTCACATGCCAGGTGAACAGCCAGAATTCACACTGCTCAGAGGGTGATCTTTCAAATAGCTCAGGCTGCTGAGTGTATTCTTATGAATTTTAGGTTATTTTCTCTGCCTTTTATATTCCTCTTCCTCAAAGAAGAAGACAACCTAAAATTCCCCTCAGTGAATGCACATCCCTCAGATGGCTCAGACCCTGGTTACCCAGCCTGTGTGGAGAATCGTCCTTGCCAAAATTCTTTGCATGTTGGCAACTATGCTAGAGTCAGGTGTAAGTTAGCTTTTGCTTAATGAGGTTTGGTTTGGTTTTTTGAAGGAGGAGGAAGAAAATGCCTAGTTCTGGGATGGAGAAATGCTCTCCACAGAGGTGTGTGTTCCTTTAAGATGCAGGATGCAGTAGTTTATTTTCCCCTCTCCCTTCCTCCCTCCCTCCCTCCCCCCCTTTTTCTGTTACCTTTGCTTGTCACAAGCTGCTTTACTCTTTCAGACATTTGTGCCTCCCAGTGGCACAGTGAAATCTGTAACTGGAATAAACAGCATCTGTTACAGTTCACGAATGAGCTGTCCTTCTGATCTCTCTCTGTCCCTCCATGGACAACTGTTTCAAGTGAGTCCTGCACTTCTCTCAGAATAGAATCCCGTGAGTCACCACACTTTTGACGGGTTGTGAAAAATCCTGTTTCTCAACCATGTTACCTACAGCAGGTTCAAATAGGCCCCTGCTAGAGAATTCTCTCCTGGAGCAGTAACTAGGGTTGCCAACCATCTAATCGTACAAACCCAAACACCCTTGTTATGCCCCCTGCCCGGCCCCTTCCCTGAGGCCACGCCTGCCCTACCCCTTCTCTGAGGCCCCGGCCCCCATTCACTCCAGCCTCCCTCTCTCCGTCACTCAGTCTCCACCACCATCACTCACTTTCACCAGACTGGGGCAGAGGGTTGGGGTGCGGGAGGGGGTGTGGGCTCTGGGCTGGGGGGTGGAGCCGAGGGGTTCAGAGTGTGGGAGGTGGCCCCAGCTGAGCCTGGGGCAGGGGGTTGGGGTGCAGGAGTGGTTTGCAGGCTCCAGGAGGGAGTTTGGGTGCAGGAGGGGGCTCAGGGCTGAGGCAGGGGTTGGTGTGCAGGAGAGGGTTTGGGGTGCAGGCTCTGGGAGGGAGTTTGCATGAGGGGGCTCAGGAGTGGGGTAGGGGCTTGGGGTGTGGGAGGGGGCTTGGGGTACAGGCTCCGGCCAGGCAGCACTTACCTTGGGTGCGACGGCATATCCGGCAGTGGCTCCTAGGCTCGGGGAAGCCAGGCAGCTCTGTGCACTGCCCCTGCTTGCAGGCACCGCCCCCACTTGCAGGCACTGCTCCCGCAGTCCCCATTGGCCATGGTTCCCCATTTCCGGCCAATGGGAGCTGCGGAGTCAGCGCTCGGGGTGGGGGCAGCGTGCAGAGACACACCCTGGGCCGCACTTCCGTCTAGGAGCCAGATGGACATTCCAGCCTGCCTTAGCCCTGCTGCGCCACCGGACTTTTAGCACCTAAAATCTCCCAGATTGGCTTCAGTAGCCTCCAGGAGATCGAGCCTGATTCCGGGAGACTCCTGGCCAAACTGGGAGGGTTGGCAACCCTTGCAGTGACCAGCTGGTAAATGCAGTGATAGAGAACAGCTTGTTCACATTAGAGTCTAATTTATTTATTCTTCGGAACACCCTAAGTAGAGAGAAAAGAGTTAAAAATAACTAAAGCCTTAAATGCATATTGTCTTACCTAAACTTATCCCTGACATTGGGTTGGGTGAGATAGGTTGTCATCTACAATTGCTGTCTCTCTGACAGTCTGCACCTCAGTCAGCCTATGTCTCCCTGAAGACATAGGCAGTCTTTTATCCATTTCAAAGGTCCTGTGATTGAAAGTTGCTGCCAGAAGATCTTCTGAGGTTTCAAGTAGGGCTTCTGAACCTGGTCAAAGTTATTCATGCATTTCTCCAGAACGGGATGGAGGTAGTCTTCATACAGTGGATTCCTGGTATTGTCCATTTGAACACCAAGCAGTTGTGTGTCTATAGCCATTGTTTTGGATTCCTGCGGGATTTAACCCTTGGCCACCTTTTCAGCCAGCAATAAATAACCCTCAAATCCATATATTATATATACATACACTCTCATACTGTCTCTCTCACTCACAAATGTGGCTGCCTCCCACGTTCTTCACAGCATTTCTTAGCTAATTTACAGAAAGCCCATTCAAGTCAGTGGACAAACTTCCATAGATGATGCTGGGTATTGAATCAGATCCTATTTGTGTTATATAGTGTCCTTATAAGAGAGCCATACAGCTGATAGCACTAAAATGGAATCAAAATAATAAATATTTGAGAACAATTAAAGGTAGCTGCAAGCTGGGTTCTTCTGCTTAGTTTTAAGAGCTGAGTCAAACATTTCCATTTCAGATAATAGTAGGAATGAAGTATATGTGATAAACATTTATATTTAATAAAAGTTGGAGTCAGCTTCCTTCCAATTTACAGTCTGTTTTATTTAATCCCAGTTGTGTTGGGTTTGTTGCAAAAATAATTTCAAACTAATCTCTGATGAAAGATTCAGCAAGGAATTTTTTGCCAGTTAGGCAGTAGTGAGGTTTTGGCTTTTTATTACTACAGGCAGGGCCGGCTCCAGGCACTAGCACAGGAAGCAGGTGCTTGGGGCGGCCAATGGAAAGGGGCGGCACGTCCGGGTCTTCGGCGGCAATTCGGCAGCGGGTCCCTCGGTCCCTCTCGGAGGGAAGGACCGTCCGCTGAATTGCCGCCAAAGAATGAAGCGGCGCGTAGAGCTGAGGCCGAAGTGCCGCCAATCGCGGCTTTTTCTTTTTTTCTTTTTCTTTTTTTCCCGCCGCTTGGGGCGGCAAAAAAGCTCAAGCCAGCCCTGACTACAGGTTTCTTTAAATATTAGCCTTCGTCCTTGCTCTTTAAAGAAAAAAGATAAGTTTTTATTTTCAAATAGGTCTCAGAAATTCAACATATGTAAACACAAAATGAGGAACCAAACTGCAGCTTGGTACCAGATTTCTTTAGAAACTGATAAAGCAGCTATTTTAATGGTGTTTATATTTTCCATATGTTAACTTAATCTACCTTTGGTCTAAATTCCTTTTGGACTCAAATCAATAAAGTTGCATCAGGCATAAATTTGGCATCTTTTTAATTATGCTAAGACTTCAGTAACACAATGATAAATTATATTTGTAAATGACCTTCCCTTGGAGAATTTCTCAATTAGAAAGCTCCAGAAGTTATTCTTAGTTACTTTTATATTTTAAATCTTGGGTATGTTAACACACTCAGTAACTGTTATATATGTTGTTTTGGTTTGCAATAGTTTCTTGAGGCCCCAACAGAGATCAGCTCCTTGTTGGGTAGGCTTTGTGTGTATTGTGTAGAAATGATCCCTGCCTCAAAGAGCTTACAGTCTACTCTAAGCCCAGATTCAGGAAAACATCCTTATTCACGAAGGGTACCTAAGTACATGCTTAAGTGCAATTCTGAATAAGGGCTTAAATAGAAAAGACTGGGAGAAATAAAATATTATTATCCCCATTTTTAAAATGGGTAACTGAGCCACAGACAGATTAAGTGATTTGCCTAATGTCACATGAGAAGCCTGTGACAGAGGTAGGACATAGATGATCCCTAATCTTCTTACACCTTAAACACAACACCATCCTTCCTCTCTTTTTACTGATGCTCTGAGTCTGGTAGCATGTTAGTAAAGTATGACATACAAAATAGGGATTTAAAAAAAAATAAAACTTTCATAACTTAAAAACAATAAAATGTAATTCCTGCAAAGACTTCTGCAGGCAAACATTTTAGCTAAATGCTTTCTTCTGTTGCTTGAAATTCATATGTTAGTAACACTTCTGGCCACCTCACTTATATTAGATTAGCTACCAGCGTTTTCATTACTGAAAACTATAGATAGTTCATCTGAATGTTCCCTGTCATTTACTAAATCAGGTAGCATTGCCTCTCATACCGCTAAACTCAACATGACAGCTAGCCATAACTGACACATTTAAATAAACCATGCTTTTAATTACGATTACCTACACATTCTTTGTTAAAGCAGGTAAATTGAATCTGGACTTTGGGGCCAGATAACGTAACTGAAGTCAATGGCAAAACTTCCAATGACCTTAATGTGAAGTGGATCAGGCCCTTAATCAGCTGATCTCGTGGTCCTTTGGTAAGCTGGGATATTACATTCTTTAGAGGGTACTAATCCTAAACTCTGTGAAAAATATTATGACTTGACATTTGTACTTCTGTTTTAGTACATGGGCATTACAAACATAAAACAGTAAAATTAAATTAAATAATTCAGTAATGATTCTTCAGCTATACAAGAAGTACAAAAGTACTGAAGATGAATAAAACAATTTGGTTTTACGGTAAGTAATTGTATTATTGTTTAAGTTAAATAGGGCATTAACTCTTTTTTTTCCTTGATAAGTGGAATAAATTTCCATAGTTTGTACTGTTTTGGTAAAGTTCTTTTAGGAGTTGCTATTATTTAATATCAGTGCTTAAATGGCTGATATGTCTCTAACATAGGGAGATAAGAAGAATAGTGTCTCAACTATTGTGTCAATGTCCTCCTAATATACAAAAATGAGCAATATGTGGTGAAAATTATTGTGTATTGTATATTATATTTGGGTTAACGGCTTTCAATTTACATTAATTGTCAATGCAAGGACAGAAATTACAGTAATTTTAGTATAATAACGACTTTGTTTTAAGATTATTTGATTAATTACAGTTGTGTTTCATTGCCATGTAGATTTGACGAGTGTAATGATAAAGGGTCATAGGCTGTAGTATGAAAAGTATATCAAAATTAGATCCTTTTAATTAAAAGATCCATTGGAGCTGCTTGAAGAGTAAAAACCATGCTATTTTATGGGCAGGACATTTGCATGGCAGGTACAGTTCCTAAAAATACTATACTTAGGTCTATGTTTAATTTGAAATAATTTTAGTAATTTTATAGAAAGAGTGTTAATTGTCCTTTAGTCAAGAAGGCATCTACTACTATAAAATCTGATTAAGAAAAATAATCTTTAATCTTTAACAAAAATGTACCATATTGCTGTTTTTAGATTTGTTAGCACCATTGATGAAATCTTCTCCCTCTTGAGTTCAATTGGAGTTTTCCCATTGACGTCCTTGTGGTCAGGATTTCATCCTGTGGTGTGTAAGTGATTTATCTGCCCATGCAGGGAGCTCAGCACAGCTTATTGCAGGATCAGGCTCCATTTTCTGAAACCCTTACATTGGTGAGAATTTATTACACTGATGTGGCCATGATCCTGTTCTGACAATCACACAGGTGGACTTGCCTTTGTAGAAGATCTGATTTGAAAATACAGAACTCCACCTCCCCCATCCGCACCCCTTACCTAATCTTCTCCTCTAATACCTTATAGGTTTTAGTAAAAAATTCCATAAAACAATACTGGTAAATACATTTTAGAGATCATAGTAAGTTATTTGCAACCCAAGCTAATTCATCATAGAGTAAGTAGGTGGTAATTATGCCATAATTTGCATAGTGTTACTCAGATATGAAAACTATCAAATATGTGGTGATTTTAAAATAAAATACAAAGGATTTAAGTATAATTACCTGTATACCTTTATCTAAAAGACATACACTCTTTACATGAAAATAAGTATCTAATTACTGTACTAAGAACTATATATCGTTATTTGCAAAGCAGGACCAAATTTGCAAAATGTATTCCACGTATTTGCATTCAAAAGCTTACACTAATTTGTCTGGGCCATCTTGACAATACTATTTGAAGTATTCAACGTTGGCCTAACATTGCTCCCATCAAAGTCAATGGTAAAACTCCCATTGATTTCAGTGGGAGCAGAGTTATGGCAACAATGAGCACTTTGAAAATCCGACTTTGTTTTTTTTTTCGTTCTTCCTCAGGCTCAAAATGCCGTGGGAAGAGCGGGATAGAGGGAGGCCATTTTCAAACACCATGGATCGAGCATGTTGGCTCGGGCACCTGGACAGAGGAAGGGAGGATGGGCGAGTAAAAAACCAAACAAAAAGTGTTTTAAGCAAGGGGCTCCAAAGGAAGATTGCCCTGCCTACACTGGGAAGTAATGGGGTATTTCCAAATTAAGTGTAGGATTCCATGTCTGTAAAATGCTAGCAAAGAGAAAATACATTTCTAAGGCTATCAGGGTTAGAGTCTGAAATTATATATAAAATCACATCCTCTGACACAAAATTCTTATATAGATATATATCTTCCAGTCTGGGAGGTAGGTGTAGGTAAAGGATACAGGTCTGATATGGTGGGAATACTGTCATCAGCAGATGACACTGGTTTGAAGGAAAATCTTTCTGGGGAGCACAACTTGAAAAGAGTTGACAGTCTCAAGGCACAAAACAGGGCAATATAAATACAGGGTATATCTTACTGAATGTTCTTATTGATTTTCACAGTAGATATTCAGCATTCATTTTAAAACTTCTTTTTCTGTCTGTGTAGACTTAATGTTAGTTGTTTAGTATATATTTAATCCATTTCCACTTGTGTCTGTTAAATCGCAGTGAGGGGAGCTTTCCAATAATCATTAAAATGTCATATTCAGTTTCCCTAGGACCTTCAAATATATACCTTCCTGAATCACCTGCTTTTTTTTTTTTTTCGTAAGCAGACTATTCCCCATTCTCTTTCTTTAAATTAACTATTTCAGAATGGACACACTTTTCCTACTTAAGTCTTCCTTTTGAGTCTAGTAGAAGACTCTATGTGTACATAAGAAATCTGTCTGGCACGCATTTGCTTTCTTATACCTGTGCATGCAACCTGTGCAATTTGATAGGTATTTAGATTTACAAATAGCCATCAATGTGTACGAACACCAATGTTCATATGTAATAAAGACAGGCATATGCTTGTAGATATATGTAAATGTAAGTTTGCCAATTCAGTTTAAAAACATTTTGAATGTCACATAATATTTAAATAATCTGTTAATTTGTCATTTTATTACAGATTTCTTTCCTTTTGTGCATTACTTCTCAGGTTGAAGTGCCACAAAACAGAAAACATATTTGACTGGCTGATTCTCAACATGAACCGTGCTTTCAGCAGAAAGAAAGGTAAATAGTTTGGCTTTCATTATATGGGAGACCAAAGCAATTCTGCATAAATACTTGTAAAGGTTAAAAAATATTAGTATTTCAGAATAATTCCTTTCTGAGTAGTTGTTTTAGACCAATTAGTTTAGAAAGCAATGACTTTCTGGAAATTGTATGGAGCAAGTAAATCCAGATGCTTACCTAAAAACAGTCTTCTGTCTGTAGTATAAGGCTGTGAGAGCCTGTACTGAATCTCATGCTATTTCCTTTATTGATTTCTGATCAGAGGGAATGCAAGAAGGTGTTAGAACAGCTAAAGGGAGGCATGGAGGTCTCTGTGCTGCTGTTTGTTGTTTCTAGTATTGTTTCTAGTTCTTATTCCTGGTGAAGCTGTTTTGGAAAGTCTCATTTTAATAGAATTAAACCACCCTGTGTTACAGAAACTCTTTGTTCATTCTAAAGGCCTGGGCTTTGAAGGCTAAAATTAATCTTGTGTTTATGTTGAAAAAGAGACTTTCTAAAAGTGTACGTATCTACTGCCAAATAGTCTCTAACAGCTAAATTCCCAGTTATAGATCTTTCAGTTCATTCATTATTTTTTTTTCATTCGGTTGTTTTAATTTATTTAATTTTTAGACAGTTTTACATATAGATTTACTTTTTAAGCAAATACAAACAAATTTGTCTGATGTGACTGAAAACATTTAACAGAAAATGATATTTATGTATTAATAATGAGGAAAACATTAACAATAAGAGCTCCATTGTCTGGGCTTATGTTCACATAATTCAAATAAATCTTTCTTCTAAAGACCATTAAGTGACAAAGACCATCGACCAAAGTCTCTGCTGGTGTAAATGAGTGAAACTCCATTGAAGTCAATGTGAATCCATCCATTTTCTAGTAGAGATAAGGAGGTGCTAGTCCCGTTATACAAGGCGTTGGTGAGACCTCATTTGGAGTACTGTGTGCAGTTCTGGTCTCCCATGTTTAAGAAGGATGAATTCAAACTGGAACGGATACAAAGAAGGGCCACTAGAATGATCCGAGGAATGGAAAGCCTGTTGAATGAAAGGAGACTTGAGGAGCTCGGTTTGTTTTCCTTAACCAAAAGAAGGTTGAGGGGAGATATGATTGCTCTCTTTAAATATATCAGAGGGATAAATACCAGGGAGGGAGAGGAATTATTTCAGCTCAGTACTAATGTGGACACGAGAACAAATGGATATAAATTGGCAGTCGGGAAGTTTAGGCTTGAAATTAGACGAAGGTTTCTAACCATCAGAGGAGTGAANCCTCATATTTTCCACATCTATCTATATTAAAGTTAGAAGCTTTAGGTGTCTTATAATAGAATCTAACAAAATGCAGTAACAATATCTCTGTGACCCTTGTGGAGAATACATCTACTTAGTTTATTGACGCTAAGGCCACAGACCCATCTACATGCAGTCATAAATTTATTCTCTTGTTCAGAGAAGTAATCAAATGTTTTCCTGGAGATGCATTGTGTTTATTGGTGTTGCCTAATTTTCCTTAGCATATTTGTTTTTATAAACAATTTTCATACATTTTATATTAGTTTCCACATATTGTTGTTGTTTTTCCACAGCCATGGGAAGAGTTTTTTCCAATAGATAACCTTTCCCCCTATTCTGCTCTATTGGCTGCTGATACTATTTGCAACTTGGTCCCTCCATCCATGAGAAGTAGCCTGTTCTTCCAGACCTCTTATGTTTTGTGGTGGTTTTCTTGATAGTTCACCTGGCTATTGGGTTATCCTATGCTCAGATACTTCCTTACTTAATCATTGTGACTACCAATCCTATGAAGCTCAGGGATACAGCACAGAACATAGTCTCCATCCCTTCTGCGTTCCCCCCCTCCCACAACGTATTTTATGTCTTATGTGGCCCTTATATGTTTAGTTAAATACAGGCAGTCCTCGACTTTACGACGTTCGACTTAAGACAAACGGCACTTATGATATTTCTGAATTGACACCCTGATTCAACTTACGGCCATTGGTTTTGACTTTTCGACGCTCAGTCCCACAGTGGAGTGGATTGCAGTTCCGAGTTACAACCTTTCGACTTACTACAGAATTTTCAGGAACCAATTGTGTTCAACGTCTGAGGACTGCCTGTAAGAGTAATCAAATTAGGTGAGGGTTTAATTGATTAATTGAAATCTCAAATTGAATAGATAATATCAACCCACCCATCTTTCAGCCTAACAATGACAACTGAAAGCATTCATAAGTTCAGGAAGCACTTATTCACACAGACGATCAGAAAGAATTAGAATCTCTGCAGACAAAAGTTGTAATTGAAAATAATATGGGTATCTGTTGAGAACAGATTATAGGAACACAGGCTTCACTGAACAATACTTTTCCTGATTTGTTATGTTAAAGTGCAAGATAAATGTAAGATCACCAAGTATCAAAGTAGCATAGAACTCAGTGGGAACTTTTCCACTGACTTTAACAAGAGTTGGATTGCCTATCCATTTTTATATTTCATGGAGACAATGTACTTTGTGTTTGAGTTGCAGAAACTTTAAATAATTTAAGAACCATGAAAAAGAAATGAATATCAGAATGAAAACTGTCTACTTTTAAAATCAACAGATGCAAATTATATACCAATTTATATTAATAGAGTTTTCATGGATCTTATTAAAAACTAAGGGGAAAACAGCACTGTACAAATTCCTGCTTCTTCACTGTCAAAAGATGTGAAAGTTTTCTTTAGGTCAAACACATAACATATATATGTTTCTCTGTGTATTCCTCTGACCCATTTTTCTGCGCTTGGTCCCATCCTTACGATGTATCACCTTTAATTTAGCTTTGTATAGTGATACCCAACCAAGCAAGGTGACTATTTTGCAAAACTTCCTCTCCTCAAGTGCAGCAGTAGATAGTTATATTAGTAGAGATGGGCAGAGATCACGCTCTCCCTAATCTCAGCTGTTTCCGTATGTCTTGTCTTTATTGTCTTCAGTCTTAGTTGTAAGCTCTTCTGGGAATTTAATATGTTTTATAGTAAAGAAAGAGATTACGTATTGTAAGGGCAATCATAAATGTTGTGAATACATATAGGTGATCCTAATTAATATTGGTATCCAAGTCACATGTATATAACTGAAGGGATGATCAGGGTCTAAACATATATACACTGTGTGTGTGTGTGTGTGTGTGTAAAATATATAAGCAAACAGACAAACAGAAAGCATTAGATTATTAACTTTTAAATGAACAATTTGGGGCCATATCTTAAAGGGTGTCTGTTTTTCTTGCTGGCTCTGTAGCCTGAGATTTATAGATATTACTGTAGAAAGTGATCATCCTGATGCACAAACAGGAAAGTTAACAAAATGGAGCTACTGTTTGTTGATTTATGCTGCATTAGAAGCACAGGGAAAATGTATTATTTTTGTCAGATGGAACGGGACATTTTTAAGCACAGGGTAATCATGGTGGAAATGTAGGCAATTGAAGGCCACATTTTTTCACTCTGGGCCAAATTCAGCATTGAATTACAAGCTGTGAAATCTCACTGACTTGTTCAGGGTGTGGATCTGCACTGAATTTGGCCCATTGTTTGTTATACTCTAATGCCCTGATTTCATCCAAAAATGAATGCCCAGGTGTCAGCCTTAGTTTAGATATGGGTACACAGGTCTATGTCAAGACTACTGTTCTGTGGGAAAATCTGAATTCTCTAACATCATGTGGAAAAACAACATTTTTAACAGTTATGATTGCTGCCAGGTGATTGATTCATGATACATGGAAGACCCCCACAACACTAAATTTAATACATTGAAGTAATTACAAATGACAAAGTATGAGAAATTGTATTTAATGACAAAATTTGAAATATCACAAGAATGCCTCAAGGAAAAGTTACAGAATACAATTTTGCTTGAATGGATTGTCTATAAAATGATCTTCAGAATTATTATAATCTCATGCTACATTTCACAGACAACATAAGTTTAGTGTTTCCTATTCTTCCTTTGGACATGAAGGAAACACGTGAAGCCATAAAAGTGGAGGAAATAACTATGGCACATAAATAAATAATAGTAACATATAAAAATCAATTTCTTCTACTGCTAGTTCCCTTTGGCTTCATATTTCTTATTTAGATGTATGTAATTAATTTATCACAAATTTTTAAATATAAAATAAATAAGAAAGAAGGGTATTTTCTATTGTAGTACAAACTGTGGAAACTCTCTGTGTGGAATGCATTAGCAATTTTCCAGAATTTTAGAAGTTGTTATCCTTGTTCTTATTGTGTTCTTGTTGCTGTGGTATTTTTTTCTTAGATAGTCACTCAATAAGATTTGTTTTTTTTTTCATAAAAATAATGATCACCTGCCTAAAAGTTTTATTTCATTAGAAAACCAGGCCTAAACAAAAATAAAGTAAAAAGCTAGCACATAATGTGAATGCCTGGCTTTTTTTCACTAGACAACCATACTTACAAGAGTGAAACTTGGAGCATGTGAAAGGTACAGAATTGCATGCCAAATAGCCCTTTGCTACTCTAGTTTTGTTGGCCTTTTGATATAGAAATTGGTCATTTTCTTCTTCTTAATACTTTAACTAGCTTCAAATATTAGAATTTTTGCATGAAAGATTATCAGATGGTTTCAGTCATAGCCCTTCTAGTGTTTGAAATATACTGACAGGTGAAACCAGAATTTCAATGACAGAGGCCCTTTTGGGTCAGTAACCTAACACATTTTATTTTCTAAGGGCCTTTTGTAACTATTATATTGTTCTCAGTAAACTGCTAGGTTTCCTTTCCAATATGTAAAATATGAGAGAGAATTCAAGAGTCTTTAACGTGGAGGGACCAAATTATCTTCTCTATTGTCCTCTGCAGAGGGGTGAAAATAAGTGGAAGATGGGGCAAAAAAGTGAGATCTCTGCAATATACTCTCATACTACCCCAGGATCTAAGCAAGTCCCCTGGAATGAATACCAAGCAAAAGGCATCCATGGATTTGGGGCAAGGGAAGCAGAACTGGGCAGTGTACAGACATATAGGGAAGAGCCAATATATATCAACATGGTTTTTGAGAGTAACCATGAGCGAGAAATGCAAAGGGAAAGTTTCTCTTTAGGGATGTTCTTGGGTTTGTAGGGTTCTGGTCTGATTTCATTTTGGAACTTCATGCAGTTGTACCGCTACTCTTTGGTCCCATATTTTTCACCATGTGGGAAGCATTAGGCAGCAGCTGGGAAAGTTCTAACTCGTACAATATTTTGCAATATATTCTCCTCTCCTTCATGTTTCTGTGGGTGAGAGGGTAGTGTGGCCCTTTAGGATTTAGAATTTGGTATTTCCCTGTTTGCTAATTTGTCCAAAATATCCTTAGAGCATTCTTATAATAATCATACGTATTATAGGTTCCTACTTATCAAAGTATTTTAGACAGCTCAAAAGAAAGAGCTCTGATTTTCACCTGAATAAAATAACCAATTTTCCACTCTGCTAAGCTTAGGAAGCTCCTTAGAGACATAGGTTCATTATTTGCTCTCTGGGCACTGAAGCTGTAGCTTTCTAGAACATAATAATTTTTTTGAAGAATGTTGAGCCTTTTTGTCTCTTTCCATTGTGAGATTCAGGGCCTTAGGACAATTTAAACAGCTTAATGTACATAAGGTCAGATATTTTACATAAAGGCTTTCAAGCCGAAGAATGTAAGCTCTATAACCAATACATTATCCATTTAGAATTGGTGTTTGTTATTGCCCATTTGTATAGTAAGTTGGACGTTGTGGGCCAAATTTTCAAAACTGGCCACGGAAATGTGGCTGTAACAGTTGCATATGTGCCCGAATCCTGCAGTTATGTGGACAAAATGGGCAATTCTTCATGTTCGTAGACAGGCACGTAAACATTTGTGTTAGCACATAGAGGTTTAGTATGTGTGTAAAACTTTCATATAGGCAGATATGTATTTGAATATCAAGCAGTTAAAGGTCTGCAGTAATTTTTGGTGGAATGACATGATTTGACAATTGTTGGTTAACTTTCTCTTGCTTCATACTAAAGCAGTGTTTCACAAACTTTTTTTACTGGTGACCCCTTTCACATAGCAAGCCTTTGAGTGTGACCCCCCTTATAAATTAAAAACACTTTTTTACATATTTAACACCATTATAAATGCTGAAGGCAAAGCGGGGTTGGGGTGGAGGTTGACAGCTTGCAACCCCCGATGTAATAACCTTGCGACTCCCAGTTTGAGAACTCCTATACTAAAGCATATTTCTTAATCTTCTAAATTGCTGGCTATCGTGAAAAATCATTTCTTGTCTGTTGAATTAAATTTTGGAGATCTACTCACAATGCCATACCCTGATAAGAGTGATAAGGGTTATTTCATGTTTTGCTCACTCTCTTAGTCTTATGAAACTGCTGGAAATTTAGCATGAATATCCAAACTATGATTAAACTTACACCATATTTCTGTCAAACACAAATGCTGTGCTAGGAGTAAAAAATGTTATATGGCTATATATAAATACATACACTCTCTCACACATACAGTCTTGTTTTTTATTTGGATCTTTTTTAATAGTCATCTCTACCATTTTTTCCCCTTTTGGATCCTCCATTCTCAAATTTTGCACCTTTGTGGTGGCCATTGGATGACTTTGAGTTCATTTACTTTGGAATATTTCCAACAGTTCTATAAGACTAAAGGTGATTTAATAACATCAGATAAATGTTATTCTTTATACCAGAATAAAGTTTGGTGGATACTTTTCCCTTCAGATTTCATTAGTGAAAAAATGTCGCTTCATTGTAGTAATATCCAGCAATTCAGAAAAATGTAGCAACATGCTAGAGTACCAAAAGGGAGAAAAGTAACGGAGGTCAACTTTTTACCTAAAGATTTCTCTTTTGAAACTTCAGGGTCAGTTTGAGCATAAGAATGTAGGTATGCAGTTCTGATTGCAATTTTTACAGACAAAAGTCTGTACCTTTCCCAGACTGAATATCCTGTACATAATGCAGGCAGCAAGATTCCTGTCACCCATTGTAGAGGTCATAGCAGTCAACTGAATGGAGCCACCACTGTAGTTAAGGTTCTAATACTGTAACCCCTTTTTGTCATATGTGAACTTTTGTCTTTGTAACAGAACGGCAGCATCCCCAGGGCTCCGTTGTGGCCTGGCTGGCTGTGGAGCCCCTGCCTCAGTTTCCCTCTTCTTCAGGGCTCCGTAATGGGAGAATGCTGAAGATAGGCTTGACCCTCCAGCCAAGTCACAAAAAAATGTGATGCCTTCTGGGAGTAACAAGAGTCCAACCAAAAGTCCCAACAAAGAAAAAGCTTCTTCCACTCTTCCTGAGCATCTCTGCAGCCTGCCCTTGGTCCTATGCCTCAGGCTAATTAATTATGAGTTAGCTCAGGCTGGCCCCATCTCCCCTTTAAAGGGGCCAGTGACCCAGTGGCAGACTGGCAGACTGACTTGTTCCATGCTTGGTCTCTCTCCAGAAGTGAGTTTTTTCCCCTTGGAACACACACAAATTCCCTCTAATAATTTGTGATTTAGGAAAGGGTGGTAAAATATACTTAGAGCTGGTCAAACTTTTTGATTTTTTTTTGCGGGGGGGAGGGAGGGATGCATCCCAAATTGGAATAAAACATTGAAATTCAAAATTATCCACAAAATTAATTGTTGGTCTGTGTTCCACACCTACGCAAGGGAGCAAGGAGGTATAAAACACACTTACTTCTCTTTGCAGGCTGACTATACCACAAGTTTCAGTCCTGTGGTGAGAGCAGCCACAACAGGACCTCTAACTCCCTCTCTTGCAAAGGTGGGTGGGGAGTGGGTAGTCAAGGGTGAAGAATGGATAGAGCCTGGATTCCATCTGCTTCCCCTCTGACTCTGTTCACCTAATGTGTCAACCAGCACAGTTAAATTGTAATGGAAACAGTAGTAGTTTGCACCATGCATTAGGCTGGCAAAAATTGCTTCCCATTCTGGAGGGGGAGGAACCTGGGACCACTCTCTGAGTCGCACTACCATCTCTGGCTTGCTCCTGGAGCAATACAGTCACACGCTGCCCCTTTCAGGGCTTCTGGCTAAGACACAACATAGTCATTAGGAAGCAGCAGAACTTGCAAGATGCACAAACTGACTAGCTTAACAATTCTAATCCTTTTGTTAAAAAAAAGTTAATACATCATTAAACCTGCATAGGTAGTGTCACAAAAAGTGAAGAAATTCAAAAGCTGAGGATTCATGATCAGTGTTACATATGTATTATTTCTGTTCTTTTTTTTCTGCTGAAATATGTAGATCACTTTATTATGATCTATGTCCTAAAATGTATGGCATAAAACACACATTATATGAAATAAGGTTGAGATAATGGCACTGTTCGAATCTAGCATTTGCATTTCCTGACTTTTCATAATTTTGTAAGTATGCAAACTCAACATTGCCTTAATAACATTTTGTTATTTTAATAAGCAGCCATTGAAAGCCATTCATAAGGCCCTGAATCTCATGATGGAAGGACACTGAAAGGCTCTACACTCTGCAAACCTCATTCTGTTCTAGGAAGATAAGACTTCAGTGTCTTGACAAAGAATTAATGCTTGTCTCCAAGAATCACTGGGGGAGGAGAGATACTGGGGGCGGAGAAAAAAACACCAACAACACAACACTTAGTTTTTGTATCACGTATATTTCACTGGGACTTGACTATGCATACCTACGGGCAGAATTTGGCTCATAATTTTGATTGTGTGCTTAACCATAGTAACCTAGTAACTTAAAAAAATTGCTTTTATTAAACACTTAGGTCGTAGTCAGTGTCTGTAATTCTCTGCTCCTACTGTCATTGAGACCCACACTGTGATTGGGTGATAGCAAAATGGATAAATGTATGACCACTAATAACACTGTAATTACTGTATGCAAGTGAAAGCTATGACAATGGTAATCAAATCTCATGCTTCAGGATATAAACTCCTGTCCTGTAAGGGTGAAGAAAAATGTATGTAATGTACAGCATTGAGTAATTAACTGACGTGCAAGTTGCAGGAGCTCACCTTTCTCTGCAATAAGTTACTAATCGAGGCAAGATACATCACTAGATGAACCAATAGGGTGCTCATTTTTGTGTGTCCTATTGTGAAGTTTTTCTTTAGATATGAAGATAGATAACCAAATTCAAAACAGAATGTATACAGTGTGGAAGTGACTACCCTGATACCTGTTCCTTGTCATTCATACAGAGGTATTGACCCTCAGAAGACTGACATTATGAGATGTGCTGGGAGAGCAGAGTTAAGTGGAGTGAACTGTGGCATAAACAGCTAGGGCACTAAGATACTGGCATTAGTGCAAGAGAAGTGTTGATCCCCAACCGAAGTAATAGTGCAAAACTGTTTTGGTCATTAATTGAAAAAAATAATCTAACTATCCCTCTCCTCCCTCAGTGTAGCTAGCACAGATGGTAGTGCCATGCACTTTGGAGAGGGGGTCACCACACTGGAAGTAGTAACCACTGACACCTTTAACAGTGCCCCCTCACACAGATTTCACATGAAAGGCTCTCAAGGCCATCTTCTAACTTCCTGTGCTAGTAAAGACACTGTGTTTTAATAAATTTTATTGTCCCAAATCCTGTTGACGTCAAAGGGTGTTTTGCCTTGGTAAGGATTACAGGATTTGTCCCATAGTTAATGCATAAGTGATTTTGATGGTAAAGCTGCCCACAGTCAGTATGCCCCTGAAACACCTCTAATTGGTTCTTCCTGTTTCCATATACTGTGATACTTTGACCACGCATTAGGCAATGCAGGTCATGAAATAATCTTTGTTCATTCTGGAGAGGGATATGTGTGGTTGTGAGCTAAGCTAAAATACACTTGAACACTCCTACTGTCCCTTACATTTTCAGAATGTTATCCATGCAACTCTCATTGAGTCAGTCCTTTCCTTACAGCGCTGGTGCAGTATAGGAGAAGAGGGCATAAGGAGCCAATCCTGCCCAGCCTCAGAGCATCTGTGTAATAGCAGGACATTAATCCAATCTAGTGGTCAATGAAACTCTAGGAGAAGGGCCTTGCTATTGCAAGTGTTTATGCAGCATCCTCAAGGAGGCTTAACCTGTTGGCTAGGGGTATTGCCAATCCCAAGTACATACCACTCAGGTGTCCCTTCCCTCTTTGCTGCCCTATAGCAGAAGAATATCTGTGGGATCCACTTCACAGCCAGTGTTTCCCTCTTTCCAGTCTTTGTGCACTCCCAAAATATTCAGTGTAGAATTTTACTTTCACGTTTTAATAGGTTTTGGCTGAAGTTCATAATGCTCAGAAATGTATGGGCTTGTATCTTAGCCCTTTATGCAAGTTCCTCTCTAATGTGTGTAACCAAATTCCTTTTTCATTTAAACAGAAGGCTGTTATTCCATGCACACCAATATTGTGCCTGCATGTTGCTCTTAAGTCTTAAGTCATTCATACTACCAGGGGTACTGAAAGTTATGAATGTATTAGTTCAAATTGCCTTTAGCTGCTCAGTAAACTCAAGTCTAGTACACTACATCATCTTAAAAAACATTCTTTCAGTATATTATATGTGTATGTTTGCTAGCTTTATTTAGACTTCAAGTTCTTCTGTGCTGGGGCCTTGCTGTTTTATATGTCTGTAAAGTATTAGCACACGGTGCTATATAAGTGATACAATAATAATAATAATAATAATAATTAATAATATCAGCTGTTTGTTTTGTTGATTGCATTATAAAGTTATGTTTTGTTTATTATTTGAAAATGAATAATTAAGTACTAAACTAAGAAGCCCTGTTAAAATTAATTTTAAAAGGAAGGGATGAGGGAGCAGAACAAACTGCATTTTACTCTTGAAATAATTCATATATTAAATTCAGTATCCCTGTTTTGTTTTCTCATAATGTTCAGTGTGGCTTTTTGATGCAATGTCTCTGCCATTTCCTGGATTTTATTTGTCTAAAATGGTCTTATTTTCCTGTTGCCTTGAAATGAGATGAAATCACAGCAAAATTTTAAAAAGATGCTGCAAGACAGTGCCAGAAAGCAAATCAGAACTTAGCATGCATGGGAAAAATAAGGATTAGGAGATATTTCTTGTGACTTTTCAGTACATCTTCGCCATTATTTCAATTTTGCCTAAGCATGGTCTTGCTTAATGATGCAAACAGTGCTGCCAACCTGCAGCCACAAGCAGCCCCATGCTAATGGGATTCCAATGCTAGTGTGAAGTTTACAGCTAATGCGCCACTGTCCCTATGGGGTGTTCACAAGCTGCTACTTGCTAACTAAGGGCATGTCTACACTACCCCAAAGTTTGGACTATCGGGGTGTAATTAGGAGTATTACACCCAAGTGCTGTGCAGTCACTCCCCTGTGTGAACAATGCGGGCACAAACTAAAAGGTTCCTACCTCACGTAAATATAATCCTATTTGAAGAGAATGGTAATGCGAACTAGGAACCTTTTGGTTTGCGCCTGCAGTGTCCACATGGGTGAGATAAAGCACAGCTCTTTGGTGCTCACTGCTATTGACATATTGATAGTCCGAACTGAGGGGTAATGTAGAAGTGCCCTTAGAGTTCTATGGTGAATAGTATGAGTCCTTCAAAGAATCAAGATATCTCCCACTTTAATAAGACCCTGGCCAGGTACATCAGTTTTCCCCCTTCCTTCTTTTTAACAGCAAAGCTCCATCCCCTTATCTTTCCTGCACAAACACACAGGTCATGATGGACACATTACCCATAGTATTCCTTCCTTACCACAACCCCTGTAAGTCTCTTGGCATCACATTCTGGAGCTGGTGGGTAGGGAGATGACCTCACACTGAAATCTGTAATGAAATCCTTGCCCATTGAACTCAATGGGAGTTTGCCATTTTTTTTATGGGGACCAGAATTGAACTGGTCCTGTTGGAGGAAAAAGTTGATTTTTCAAAGTCAAGCTAAATGAATAACCCAAGCATGATGAAGTTATTTGGACGTAAAATTAGGCTGCAATTATTATTTCTTCTGGCATTGCCAAACAAATTTGTGGGGGTCTGCAAGGGCCTTACTGACATTTCATGAGGGGTATTTTTACTAACAAAGACTTATCTTATGTACGTAGACATCTGATGGTATCCCACTGAGGTCAGTGGAAATTTTACAGTCATAAGAAATACAGAACCATTAAAACATTTTCATTAATATTTTAAATTCACATTTCAAGACAGGTTGTCCTGTGTAATTGTGCACTGCTTTGGAACTGCACTCATTTAAAGAACAGGGAGAAGTCCAGTTTGGGGTATGTCTTGTCTGTACTGTAATTGTGGGGTGTGATTACAGCTCATTATGACATACCTGAGCTAGTTTTAATCTATTTAGCTCCAATCCCAGAGCAGTGAAGCTATGGCATTGTGAGCTTTGGTGTGGGCTAGCTCCATGAGTAATTACTCAGGGTTCCGGATGGGTTTGTATCACCTGTGCTGGAACATGAGCTGCCACAGCTTCACTGCTCTGGTACCTGAGCTAGCTAGATTAAAGCTCTGTCAGATTGAGTTGTAATTACACCCAGTGATTACAGTATAGACACACTCATCTGACCTTTGTCTCTTAATCTGGACCCTCCTGCTACCTGGCAAACCCACTTTTCCCTCATCTCCCTCTAAAATAGTGTACCTATTTTTAAAAGTATGATTCTTTTAAAAAATACAATATAATATATAAGACCAAATTAATCTTGGTTATGATGCTTTCTCCTTTATTTTTTGTCTTCCAACTGTATTGATTATTAATTTTTAAAATGTTCATTACATGCGTCTGACGAAGTAGGTATTCACCCACGAAAGCTTATGCTCCAATACGTCTGTTAGTCTATAAGGTGCCACAGGACTCTTTGTTGCTTATTACATCCTGGTGATCCCAGAATAACACATCACATCATTGACAGCTGATTTAATGTAGAGCAGTCTTCAACTCAGAAGTTATGTTGAGAGATTAGCCCAGCACACAGCAAACCCAGGATCAGGGGAGCAGAAAGGTCACCGTTGCATACACTTCCTCTCTCCCTGCCTTACACCCCGATACGCTGTGTGCTCCTCAACCATAGCCAAAAGCACTTTTATAGCTACTGTACAATATCAAATATTAAATTATGCCACTTTAAGGAATACGTGGCTAAATCTTGTTCTTTCATGCAAGAGCTTCACTTTCAAAGGGAACTACTTTGTATGCTACAGAACAGATTCAGCTTTTTTTATACACATGCCTTCCATTGAGTTGTGATTTTGTTATGAAAGTGACCGTGTAAAGATATATGTCTTACAAATCAGATCTGTTCCTTATGCACATTCGGAGGCGCAGGTCTTTGTTTAGTTAAAAAAATAAGTTTTACTGCTTTTACTCCTGTTAAGACTGTGAGAGCAAGCACAACTCAGAGAGTATGAGCTGGATTTTATTCATCCTTGTGTGTTATCAACAGAAAAAGTTAATTATTTAGTTATTGTGAAAACTCACTGAAGGCAAAGGGAATTGCATGTGCTTATCCAAAGGCAGAATTTTGCCTTACGGTACTCTTGTGGTGGTTCATTCAATGAAGTTCCAGATTCTGCAACCGTAACTCATATTAACTGAAATTAGAATAGTCATATGTATAAGTAAATGCTACTCACCATGAGTAAAGTAATTCATCATAAATTTTAAAAAATCAGGAATGCCATTTAGTCATTTGAAAAAAATGGCCCCAACCCAAATATTTAATTTCTCCTCTACATCTTGTTTTATGTGGATTTCTAAAATTCTGGTGTTCAGAACTATTCTTCTGAAACTTTAGCAGATTAGTTTTACATAAACTAGGCATTTTAAAATAGTCATTACAAAGAAAAGGAAAGGCAAATGTGTTTCACTGAGCAGTTAACACATGCTGTCAAAGCATAATAAAATTCACAGCAGGAAAAGCAAGACAATAGTGTATATGTCTTAGATGGATCATTAAAGGAAGATATGCTATTTTATTTAGGCCATCCAGTGAAAGATTAAAGTTTTAAAACTCTATTCCTAATTGTTAACATGGTTTAAGACATGATTTTTATACAGGAGCCTTCCCTGTAGAAATATTGGAGATAACAGTTTTGCTTTTGATTTATTGTTTTGTATTGATTTTTGAATAAATGAATACAATAGAAAAATCTAAGAAAAACAGTCTTCTAGAGCTATAAACATAATACATCAGAATAAGGGTAATATGCAGTCAATGTTTGGAACATCTGCATGGTGAACGAAATATCAGAAAGACAAGGAAAACCCACCTTGGATTGAAATAGCACTTTCATAGGGGGGAGGAGGAGGAAATCCAGATATGAGGGCTCTAGATCTGATTTTAGATTCAGTGAAAGGTGATTAAAATGGAAAATCTCATAAATGCCCAGGATGAAAAGTTTTTATATACCATTAAAAAGTCACAAAGCCTTTCTGGATAGTCAAATTTGTTTCTTATCTAGCTTGACATTGCTTATCTGGTCTTATCTTGTCTCCTGAAATAATTGATTTACTGGACGAATTTGACGTTCTTTTTCCAGCAAGAATTTTACCTAGCGGTCAGTGTTAAGTATAGTTTGTCATCAATGTTCTAATATTATTCCCATAACATTTTGACATATTATAAGTTAGTTAGAAGCAGCTGAAGCCTTGTACAAACAAGGTACGTGATTTTAAAATGGCATGCGGGGATCTGCATTCATGCTTATAAAAGGAAGCTCTTTCACATGACTGTGTATCTGCTGTACCTCCAATACCAAACAACTCTGCTGATTATTTTCTGTTTGGTTAGAGATAATGTACAGCAATTCTACAAAGTGGTCGTACTCAGGAGAGGAAGGATACACCGGTGTACCAGTGTAGAATACTAGCCTGGGACTGGAGAAACCTGGATTCAAGTGCTTGATCTGCCACAGACTTTCTGTGTGATTATGGACAAGTTTGTTAGGGCCAGAATTGTAAAGGTATTTAGGTGCCTAATGATGTAAATCGGTATCTTTTAGCATCAGAGAATCAGGCACTTTGGCACTTTGAAAATCCCAGTAGGTGCCTACCTGCATCTTTAGACACCAAGTACCTTTACAAATCTGGCCATTAGCCTCTCTGTGCCTCATTTCTCCATCTGTAAAATTAGTACTGCTTTACCTCACAGAGATAAATTCACTAACGTCTGTGAGGAGCTGAGATACTGTGGTAATGGGGCCCTTTATTATTACCTACAATAGAAATATACTTATCTGAATAAAATTAGGATATTTGATGCATTTAAAGTTACAATAAGAATGAATAAGGCATTTAATCTAATGCAATTTTTTTTGTTTTGCTTTTTTGCAGACAAAACATGGATGCACACTCCTGAGGCTTTATCAAAGCATTATATTCCCTACAATGCAAAGGTAAGAAAATGTCAATTAATTTCCTCTTTGTTTAAATTTAAAAAAAATAAAATGAAAGGAAATTTTGAAATAAAAATGTTTTTGGATTTTTTTTTACTGAAACAATTCAGTGAAATCAACCCAAATTCGTGAAATATTTTAGTGTTCCCAAATCTGCTTTTTAGTTTTGTTTTTTGCTGGAAAAGCTTTCAGGCAAAAAAATTCACACAGTTCTGTTTGGTGGATCCACTGCTGCATGGATTCTCTTCCTCTCCCCACATGGAGTGCTGCCAATGTATCAAGCTACTTCAGCTCATCAGAGAGGTTCCTCAGCCAGCTCATGGTCTTAGAGGTGAGGATTCCTTCCTCATCCCCCATGCATCTAACCACCACTTGTTGTTCTGATTGTGTGCTGGGCCTCTGATTTGTCCTATAGAGGCAGGTGATGAGAAACAGTTAGAAAGATTTCAAATTTTGAAGGTTGTCACATTGGACTGATAACAAGAATTTTTGCTATAAGCTGGGGACTTATCAGTTGGAAGCAACAGAGGAGGACAAAGACCTGGATGTACTGGTTGATCAATTGTGTGTGTGTGTGTGTGTGTATATATATATATATATATATATATGTATATATATATATATAATATAGTCTTTTGTCTGGTGAAAAAAATTTCCCTGGAACCTAACCCCCTCATTTACATTCATTCTTATGGGGAAATTGGATTCGCTTAACATCGTTTCGCTTAAAGTCGCATTTTTCAGGAACATAACTACAACGTTAAGTGAGGAGTTCCTGTATTTGGTGGGATCATTGCTTCATCCATGTGTCAAGAGCAAAACTGTAACTGGACTTTGATCTCATAAAATAAATATCCATGACCAAGTTACCTCCTCCATCTTCATTTTTCTTCTCTAGTTCTGATTTCTTTCTTGAATCTGTATAGAGGCAGAGGAATCCCATAGATAGGTGTTGGTACAGGTATTTTGGAAAGTATTTCAAAATGCAGAAGGAAACAAAGAAACAGTGGATGACACAGTAATACCCAAAAAACAACAGTCCAGCATCAACAATTGTTGATGGAAATATATTCTGTGGAAGACTATCTTCAGGCTTATTGTAAAGGTCGGTCATTCCAAGCAGAGGCCTATTTGGCTGAATGCATTCTCTAGTATGTCCACCATTTAGTATGTGTTCACAACATCTAAGTTGTGTTGGGTCTCTCTATTACTTACCTGGAGCATTGGCAGATTGTGCAGCGTACTCACCAGGATATCTCTGTAACTTCTCCAGTGCTCAGAGCATGCTACTGGTTTCCATCAATGCAGCACGTTGGTATAAAATGTTTGGCTGATATATCATAAATAAGGCTGCGAGTCTGTCACAGAGGTCACGGATTCCATGACTTTCATGACTTCTGCAGCCACTGGTGCTGGCTCAGGGGCTGCCCAAGCCGGGCAGCCCCTGGGCCAGCAGCAGCAGTTTGAGTGTGTGGGAGGGGGGTAGGGGCATAGGGGTTGGTGGTGCAGGGGGAGGGGTGGGGTGCTCCCCGGCTCCCACTGGCATGGCCCCCTGCAGCTCCTAGGTGGCTGAGGGGCTACGGGGGGTATCTGCACCCACAGGCCTCGCCCCCGCAGCTCCCATTGGCTGCAGTTCCCAGCGAATGGGAGCTGCGGCAGCCGGTGCTTGTGGTGGGAGCAGCGGAGCCCCTGCCCTGGCTCCTGCCTCCACTACCTAGGAGCTGCAGGGATGCGGAGCCGGGTCAGAAGCCCTGATGTGTCGTGGCCACGCCCTCCCCTCCCCCCACCAGCACCAGCGGGGGTCCCTTGCGCTGTGCCACGGCCAGCCTCCTCTCCCCACAAGCACCAGTGGTGCCCCTGGACTGCCCCCCCCCAGAGCACCCACGGCCCCCCGCCCAAGTTTTAGTCACAGCCGGTATTTTTAGTAAAAGTCATGGATAGGTCACGGGCCCGTGGATTTTTGTTTACGGCCCAACCTGTCCATGACTTTTACTAAAAATACCCGTGACTAAAACGTAGCTTTAATCATAAACAAGGCTCTGCACATGCTTTGCTAGAAGCACCACAGCAATAATCGCAAGCTCATTAAAAAGAATCTTGCAGAATTTCGCCTTACTCCTGCAAAGACCAGTTGTTTCTCAGCAGTCAGCATTGTAACCATAAGTTGGTATATCACTAGTGAAACTCTTAAAGGGCTTTCACATTCTGGTGTGAACAACTGTGATATACATTCATTGCTATCAATTCAGGTGCCAGTCATGCTTTTATCTTGCATTTTGAAAACAATATTGTAAGATTTAGGGACCAAAAAGTATATAAAGATGGATCACCACTTGTAACAGATCAGTCAGCGAGAGTGCCTGAGTTTGAAACTACTATATTGAGTCCTCTATTTATAAGCCTATATTTCAAAATAGCCCCAGAATTAAATTAACTATGTTAAGTATAAATTTATGATGCTATAGTATAGCAGTAGTATGATTTCTATATGGTAAAGAAGAATTATTTTACACAGTATGAGCTTTATATATAGATTACAAAAACAGGCTGTTATTCATTTACAATATAAATATAAAACCCAATATACAGCTCCAATATTTGAAACACCTGGATCCCCACCAATGGCAATAATTTTCCTGGCTACCTACAACAGAAAGACTGAGATCCAGATCCTCAGCTGGTGTAAATTGGCATAGATCCACTCAGGCCAATGAGCTGTGTCAATTTACACCAGTTAAGGATCTGTCTTTTCAATCCCAACTTTAAAGTGTCATTTTCATTACATTTTCTTGGCTTCCAATATTTTTCTTTGCTTTTAAGATTAAGAACATACATACATAAGTCCATCATTACTTTTTGTAGCACTCCAATTTTGTAACTCTATAACACTAAAAAGTGTATCCAACCAATGCAATATATTGTGCGAAATAATGGTACAAGTTTAGGAAGCATTTATGAAGTTCCCGAGACTGGGCTCATTAGTTTTTAGAAAATGCTTATTGGCCACATAAATAGCTTCCCATTGAGAATTCTACAGTATTGCATCTCCTATCTCCTCCTGCATTTGAACATTGACAAAGAAAAATACCATGACACTATTTCTCATGGGAATGATTTGATAAGGTAATTAGTTTTGTGAAAAGAAATAAAGATGAACTCCTTAAAAAGTCAAATAGAATAAAACTTTATTATGGAAAATAATACCATCGAATCACATGCAAGTACATAACTCAGTTTAAATCAGCTAAACGAAAATAAATTATCCAGAATAAAAAAAGGAGTATAGTAAGAATTTTTCCAGATTTTTTTTTTTCCAAAAACGTAATGTTTATTTCTGAGATGATGGAGAAGACAAGGAATTGGTAATACATAACTGGAAATACTTTTTTTTTTTAAAAAGGGCAATGTATGTGCTATACATTGGTATGGGTCTTTTTATATAAAAAGGCTAAGCAAAAGCAAATTCAGTGCAAGCTGAAAGGCCTAGCACCTTGCAGAATGGAGCTTTTATGTACAAATTGTAGAAGATTCATTGATAGCTTCTTTTTCATTTATTTGCTTTGGAAAGGCCTTTTCATATATTTTAATAAAGAATTAGCTATGTATTGTACTTTACAGCACAGCAGAGACAACTTTAGTTGGGGTCCATGGCTGCAATTATATCCACAGAAATCAGGCCAGGTCAAAACAAACCCAAGTGGTGGTATGACCTGGCACACGAGGTCGCAGTGCTACTCAGGTTTTGTGCCTGCCATTGATGGTGTAGGAAGTGACTAGCCTGCCCCAGCCAGGCCCAGATCCAGTTGTTGCTGCCAATGGCATCATTGCATCAGGCCCAAAGTGACCTGCAGGGCCGAAGTTCAGCAAGATGTGGGACGGGGAGCAGCCCCCCAGCAGCACTGCCCTGCCTTTATTCCCCGCAGATTGGGCAGCAATCCCACAGGGCTGGGCCCTCTCTGATCCTTCCCTCTCCCTTCCCACCCCCATCATCCCTTCTCCATCCCAAGAGGGATGGGAGCAACACCACAAGCCTGGGCACTCGCTGACCCTCCCTGGTCCTTCATCCGAACACCTATTGAATTGAGAGGCTTCACCCGCCCCTGCAGCAAAGCAAGTCCTAGACTTCCCCCCTGCCGCCCCCCCCACACATACTGCTGACTTGTTATTTATTAAAGAAACTACCTCCAAAGGCAGCGTTCTATGATTTCATTTGTTCTAACTAAGGATGAAATCCTGGCACTATAGAGTCACGGGGCGTTTTGCATTGTTCTCAGTTTAAAATTCAGAGAAGTGCTTTTTGTTTTTATAAACCTAAACATTTGAGATTCCAACCAGGAAATAGAAGAATGACTCCTGATATTATTTCAAAAGAAAGGCTTTGTGCTAGTTTCCACCGCTGTCCTATCCTGCTCCCACTAAAGTCAATGACAAAAAGCTTTGAATTTGACTCATTACACTAATTGAATCTATTTCCCCATGTTAAGTTATCCTCACACCTTCTATGGGCATCTTGATTATCACTTCAAAAGTTTTTTTTCTCCTGCTGATGATAGCTCATCTCAATTGATTGGCTTCTTACAGTTGGTATGGCTACTTCCACCTTTTCATGTTCTCTGTATGTATAAATATCTTCTTTCTGTGTGTTCCATTCTATGCATCCAATGAAGTAGGCTGTAGCCCACGAAAGCTTATGCTCAAATAAATGTGTTAGTCTCTAAGGTGCCACAAGTACTCCTGTTCTTTTTGAGAAAGCTTATAATGACTTCAGTGGAATCAGGACTGAGGGTGTTTTCAAGATGTAACTGTGTTGGAAGCTTAAATGGGTGATAACAAGCATTTTTGGGGAGCTAAAGGGAGGCAAGCTTTATAAAAATTAAATATTTCTTATTGATGTAATTCTTATAGTGCCTTGTAATTAAAAAAAAAAAAAAGATTGATGAATTGTCTTCAAACTTTTGAGAAAAATTCTCCTTTGCCTTAAAGGTAATTCTGGGAGTTTTCAGGTTCAACACATTTTCCAAGACAAAATTATTAGGATGATTAAAATAGGGTTTTATAACAGACTCTGGTTAGTGTTGCTCTCTCTCCATAATCTTCCCCTACTGAACTAAGGTATGTGTTCTGCCAATACCAAGTTATTTCTTCCCAAAGCAGCAATAACTCTACGATGTCACTTCTGTAGTACATTATATTGTTTTTCCATGTTTCATATGTAGTCATTTGGCTATTCCCTGACTTCTTTCATATTTCCATGGGGGCGCGCGCGCACACACACACACACACACACACACACACACACGTTCTTTTTATTGGATCTGCCACGTGGGTCCATTATTTGTGCTAGTGGCTGGCATCATGGTAAGAAGATGGTTTTGGTATTACACTCAGGCTGGAGGCTATTACTGCCATACTTTACTATACATTGCCACACTAAACTCATGGGAATGTACTGCCCAAAGACCGATAATGGCTTGGTGATGTATGAGACAAGACAACCATGTCTTCAAGTCAGTTTCAGGCTTATTTTCTTTCCACAACTTAAAACTTCAAGTTAGAGCTATGGATGAATTTGTTCATTCTCACCCAAGTTCAAACTTGTCATTTAAAATAATAATAATCTTCCAGAAAAAGTTGTTATGTCCCATCTGTGCTACCCTAACTTTGACAATTAATCGTTTGAAAACATTCCAAACAGTACACATATCCCCATGCCACAATTTCATCCCCATTACTAAATGTGCAGTTTGGAATTAGAAATCTATAATACAAGCTAGATATGTAACAAGCACCAAATGCATTACAATTAAATATCCTGCAACAAAATATTGCCTGAGAAAGTTATGTGATATCAATCCTGGCCATAACACACAAACTTTGTTCATTGCAGTCTAAACTGATTCATATTTATCTGATAACACTTTCTCCATCATCTGTTAGGCCTGGACTAAGCTCAAAAGTTTTGCCAGAAGAACTATGTTGGTTAGCACGGTGAAAAAAATCACACCCCGAACCAATATAGCAATGCTGGGGAAAGTCCTGGTATAGACACAGTTATATTGGCAAAAAAGTGCTTTTGCTGATATAGTTTATTTCACTCAGAACACTGGGAGAAACTATACCTGCAAATACTCTTGCCCAAATAAGCTGCATCTCCATTAGGAGGATTTGCTAGTATAGCTGTGCCTAGGTAGTGTCTAGTGTCGACAAGGCCTTATTCTCTTAGTCTTCTGCCTTATATGTCTGTCAGATTCTGAACGTCCTTGGTTTATTTCCTTTTTCCCATCGTGATTTTCCTTTTAAGCCAATACATTTATCTCAGTTCCTCTTCCTGTTAGTGGTGCTTTCCTCGGGAATTCCTGTTTGTGCCTATTATAAATTAGGTTGCCGTTGGATGAGGGTAGCCCCATGATGATTGGTATTAGGATGAGAAATAATTCTAAAATTGTAATAAATATATCACAAACAAAGGAAGCAAATGGCAGAGTCTGGAATGACTATGGTCTTGGGCCAATAAAAATAAATGAGACTCTGCAAAGGGAAATTGTATACCATTTCCAAGAAAAACTAGATGTAAAGAATGCTGGAAATGATAAGACACGGTAAAATAAAAAAAATAAAGATTAGAAGGTAAATGTTAGATATAGTGAGACATTCTGAAGAGAGCTCCAAAATGTCAGAAGTAAGAAACTAATGAAAGAGAAAGGGAGAACATAACAGGGCATATAATGAGACATAGGAAAAGAAGATGATAATATCAAAATAATTATATTAACATTGTATCAAATAATTTTCATTAAATAATACCAAAATATTCTAGATATAATCTTCATATTAATATAGCAAAGGTTTAAACACATGACAAACTCAGTATTGGGGGGAGAAATAAATAATAGGGCAAAAATTAAAATTAGTGCAAGAAAATGCAGATCCATAGTTATTAATTATTGTATTATATCTCTAGGTTTGGCTTTGATTGTGCCAGACAGAGAACAAACACATAGTAAGAAACATTCCCTTCCCCCAGAGAATCTTGAACTTTCGATCTCCAAAGAGAACTGCATGGAAAAACCTTCTGTGACTTCAGATGGGCCGGGGGGTCTGCCTGTGCAGTTGTGTTTGAGGGATCAAACATTTGAAAAACAAGAAAACAGAGGGTGGGAGAAAGGAGGGGAACTGAGATACAGAGGGATTAAGGAGCCAGATTTTCAAAGCAACTCACCTGTCATGGAGGCAGCTAAGTGAAGTGGCCAGATTTTCTAAAGTTCTCAGATCCCAATAATTCCCATTTCTCTTATCTCATTTTTTCTCAGTGGAAGTTGGTGGATGCTGAGCACTTCTGAAAATCTAGCCACTTATTAGGTCCTTACATGGGAGCTTTAGGGTACCAAGCTCTTTTGAAAAGCTGGCCCTCAATGACTTGCCCAACGTTACCCAGTAAATCCGCAGCAGAGCCAAAAATTGAACCCAGATCTCCTGAGTGTCAGTCCATTCTTTTAACCACAAAACTGATCCTCTCTGCTGATTAACTGTCCTGTCAATAATTAAGAGATTATGGTGCAGTAATGTAAATAATATGTACAGAATATAGCACCTATGCAATGGAAACTCCCAAATTCAAAAACACTGGCACACTGTGTGTGCCAGTCAAGCATACACACAAATGTCCAATGCATGTGCACAAGTCAGGGTAGCTTGCACACCTTAATAGGTATTTGGCTACTGGCTAGTGTATGTGTGCAAATGTTTGCCTTATACATGCATTAGTTTCAGCTCACCCACAATCTTTGGATAATTTGGACCATATTTCATATATGCAGCTATGGAGATTAAACTTCAAAGATTTTGTATTCCTCCTTCCTTTTTAAGATATCTGCGGGTTAAGTTTATAATATCAGTGCCCACATCAGAGTGCTACTGTTGGTACTAGTTACAGGCATCCAGGGAAATATGTGCAAAAGGATGAGGCAAAGAGATACTTTCATAAGAGAATTCATATATGATAAATAATTGAAACAAAGAGAAAACACTTAGCTTCTTTTAATTTCTGAAATGCAAACTTGGAGCAAATACTCCTATAACTGGAACTTGATCAGTAACTAAACCAATGTGTCATCCACTAACTGTAGTTTTAGTAAATAGGTTGCCAATGTGCCATCAAGGCATAGCCACAACTCTGACTTTCAACAGTATTTAATTAGTTTGTTCTAAAGTTTGTTCACTGCTGGTTTGAATTAAATGTTATGGCATATAATTTGCTCATTTATCCAAATGTACATTCCCGTCCCTTGGTTTAAAAAAAAAAAAAGATGACAAAATAAAGAGACATTGGTCAAATATCTTTGTCCTGATTCTGATCTCAGTTACATTAGTGAATTATTGCCTTATTGGAATTAAGCCTTATATATATATAGGTGTAAGTGACAGAATCAGAATATTGACTACATGAACTGTAACTAATACACATTAGAAATAACAATTAAAAGGCAAATTCTGATATTCAATCCACTCAACAAATCTCTCATTTGCTACGTATATCTCTTTCATATTCTGTACTTGGTCCCTTCACAATACCAATGAATAGGATGTTGTGTAGGAATCAGATACAGAATATAAAACAGAGCTCTGAAATGCAAATAAAAGGTATAAGCTATATATTCCAGAGGAGGACTTGACCTTACCAATCTCTCTCTCTCTCTCAGATAGATATATAGATAAAAACATAATATAATGTATAGTATTTATATGTATATTACTGTATAGTGTGTGTGTGTGTGTGTGTGTATATATATATATATATATATATATATATATACAGAGAGAGAGAGAGAGAGAGATGTTGTCCTTGACTCAAGCAGTTAGCTCCATTTGTTTTGAGAAAATGATTATATAGGACAACCAGATATTGAGATGATAATCCAACATGCTCTGATGTTTTGTGCAATAACAAAGTCAGTGTAATAAAAATTACTTACGGAGAAGACAAGTGGAAATTTTCCCATTGTGGCAATATCCCTCTTCCTGCAGCAAGTTTACATTACCATACTTTGACATTTAGTATTGTACACTACATCAAAGGGGATATTTCCAGAAATATAACTTGAAGTTTAAAAATAGGCATTTCTTGAATCTTTATATAGCAATTTTGAAGGGCCTTTGTATTAGATCCTGTCCCATTGAAGTTAGTGACAAAACTTCCACTGACTTCTCTGGGAGCTGGAACATGCTTCTACTGGGTTAATGGTATACTAACTGCCCTTTGGATTCTTCCAACCTGTGGCACTTTTCTGAATCTGAACGCTGTTTATACTGCCCTTATTTCTTTGTTGCATTAAACTAGTGAAACACAATTGTTTAATCTTCTCCAGGATTATCTGAAAATACTTCATGAGAAAAATTGACTATAGCATAAGTAAATTTGAGGGAGGAAAGAAAATAGTACTTAATATTTTAAGCTAATGTAAAATAAATTATTTTCATCACTTGGGTTTATAGGAAAAATCAATAAGCTAAAGACTTAATGTTGTTCCATATAAGAGTACAGTAGTTAGATAACTAAAAGATTTGCCAGTCATAGTAATTGAGTTGGAAGTAGGATCAATAAGATGACCTTTGGCTGAAGAATGAAGAATCAAATAAGGTACAAGCGAGCTGGAGGTATAAGATGCTGCAAAAAAGTAAAGTCCACAAATAATTTTAGGTAAGGGATTTTTAAAGCTGGAATTGAAAATGATTTATCTGAGTCAACAGAGTCCTCAAAGGTTGGGGATGATGTGCTCAGAGTTACAGGCCTGAGCAAGGAGCTGTATGTGGTAGAGCTTTGAACAACTAAAAGTTTGGGAAGCAAAAATAAGTGGTGGTGTAATAAGGAATTGAATCTTATGTATGTACTTCATATTACAAGATGAACAAACAAACAGATTGCTGAAAATGTCTTTCCTGCTGTTAAGCAGGAAGTTTTTTTTCTAAAGCTCCATGAAACTGGTTCATTTAAATAGCATTCATGACTGGGTCTTCAGCAGCTGAATAAAAAAAAGATAAAGTTGCTGGTACAGAATGGGGCTTCATGCATATTATGGCAATGTATACCATAACATCACACAGATATTTTTATATCCTAATACAGTTTTGACTGGCGTAAACACAGCAAAAGTAGAAAGATGGGAAAACACCTTTAGATGGCAGTGATCATGAATAGAAATGTAAGATGGTAGAAAGATGAAGGAATGTTGCTGAAAGCCTGGAGGGGCAGGAAAGGAACAAACTTTAGGATTGATCCTGTAGGCTGCAGAGCTGCTCCTATAGAGGATCCTTGGGAGCTACCATTTAGCTCCTTGCAATCTTTTTATAATCTGATGCCCCAAAAAACCTGCAAGGAGTGCCACATAGGCCATGTTCTGCACCCAGGCAGTTCCTCACTGAAGTCAGAAAGGATCTTTGCAGTCTCAGACATCCACCTGTGTCGGAGCAGGACCCAAATTTGTATTCATTACGTAAATATGTATATTGACATTGACAGTATTATATAGTGGTAGTGCTATTTGAACATTTCTGTGGTTATTTGTGCAAACCCAAGTCAACTGACCATTCATGCAAATACTTAAATATAGTACTACAATAATATTGTTGCTGTAAAACTGACCACAGTTTACTGAACTAATTATTTAGTGCAGTGTTTATAAGGGGGGGAAATGAATCCAGCTGTCAAAGCTATAATTTAAAATAATCGGTAAATACCCTTTAAAATTTCCATTTACCTGAAAGTAGTTTTCCAGCATGACTTTTTAAAAAACTTTATAAGGAACAAAATAGCTCTGCTGCATATCAATATTGGAATTGTTAGCAAATCTCCTATTTAAAACAATGTTCTTTCCCCAGAATACAACAAGGTATATTAAATAATTTTTGTCTATAACTTGCATTATCTTTACATTTCTCTCTTTTTAGTAAAATCTTATAGGAATCAACTGTGTTTAATTAGATTGTAATGACACCATATTTGTCAACTGAAAAATATTTTACTGGTGTTTCTTTTATTATTTAGATGCACAGTAAATGCTGGGTAGGCTCTAATCTGCTTTTCTTTTAGTTCAGCTTGTTATATTTATGGATGCCAAATTCTTCATAAACTGCCTGTCCTGTTTATCTGCTTTTACCCCAAAGTTCAGATTTACTCTAGGGGCATGTGCAGGTTCTAATGTTTGCATTTCTTGTGTTTTTGTTTGTTTTTCACTCAGGAAGCTATTTATGACCGAAAATAATGAGGCATCTGTTCTTTTCATTGGCATTCAGTTCATGAATGGGAAGACCTTATTTTGCCTTATTTCAGCTCTATAAATGACTTGTGGAGGCCAAAAAGCTTTGGGGAAAATGCAAATACCAATACCAGATACTCCAGTGTAGAAACATTCTATTCTACACAATGTGCCAGACCCTGTCCAATCGTTGGATAAATGTGTAAGGCTCAAAAGACAGCAGAACAGGATAGTTTTCCCGCACAAATAGGGCAAGCCGGAATTTATTCAAGGGGGTTAATATATCCACTGAGTGCTATAGAGTTGGGGTAGGGACCAATAGATTAGCAAAAATGTGACTCCACTGGTGAAACTTCTTATGTGGAGATCTGGTGCTCCACAACCAGCCCTTCCACCATACAGAACCCTTGTGCAAAGCTCAGTTCAATACAGCTTTGTGAAGGGAGTTAGGAATCGGCCCAGTCTGAATAACTGATGCCATGCAAATGCCTATGCTATATTACGACAAGTACATAAAGTGAAGGATTGATACACACATGGCAGAAGACACAGCATGTGAACACTTTGGGTCTGATTCTCCAACTGCCTTGCACCTTAAGTAAGTTGTTACTAACTGTATAAAAGTGAATGAAGAGAAGGTGTCCTCAAGCATTTTATGTTCTTTCTACACAGATGCAAATGACTACACAGAGTGCAAGGCAGTTAGAGAATCACGCCTTTAGTCTTCAAGCTACAGAACAACATATCAGAATATAATACTGCTTAAGAAAGCTTTTTCACTTTTCTGAAGAAAATGGGGGAACATGCTGTGTTTGAAGCTACTGAGAGGTTCATACACTTGGAAGTAGTCCTTCGGGGAGTGGAGCCTCGATTTTTGGGTGGACAGAATAAGAAATTACGAAGTTGCTAGATAAATTGCACTGCCATGTTTTGCATTCTGTTTGTTATGTCGTCCTGCAATCACATGTCCCTGCATTTTATCACATGGGTATTGGATATGCCACATGCATGAGGTCACAGTGTTCCTAGCCACAATGATTTTTTATTTAATTTCTATATTCCAAATGTACATTGCTTGCAGTGGGAAATCATATGGTCAGGAAAATGACTTTTTACTGAAGCACACAAGTTTTTAAAAAATTAAAATGGAATTTTCAAACCGATAAAGTAGGGTTGCTTGCTATACTCCTCCTGATATGTATTGTGGTTGTCACTAGCACTCCAATAGGGACTTAAGTATGATACTATTCAATTAGGTGGCTCCAGAGTTTATTACATTAAACAGACGTGAGCACTAAGTGTAGTGCTTATGCATGAGAAAATGAATCTAACTGGGAAGGCTCACGTTAAAAAGGAAAATCAGTAGCAACTTTGTTAAAGCTTTTAAAAATCACATTTTTTCCTCGTTAGAAGTAATTTAAATTTGTACATCACATCTGATGTATGCAGTAGAGCAATCTTCTGAGGTGGTGAGTATCCTCAACTTCCATTGATTTCAGTGGGGGTTGAGGGTACTCTGCATCCCCTGGGAATTCCTCAGCACTTGAGAGGACTGGATCCCAAATTACTTATTTGGAACAAGATGTGTGATGGCTACTCAGAGATGTGTCCATTTGTTCCAGATCAAAGAAAACTAAACTACAGGGACTTGTCCACACAGAATAATAAGGCCTGTTGCAGATAGAAACAAACAAAATAAAGAGAAGTCTAGGTGAAAAGGAGGTTGTTCCCTGAAGCCCAGTGAATAGAGATTTGTATAGTTCTCTTAGTGTCCCTTTCTGTTCCTTCCCCCTTGCTGGTATATATTCCTCCATTGCTCCCGAACCAGCTCTAAGCAACCAATTAGGCTCATTGACATTCCCCTCCAGGAATTCTTGCTGCACAATTAGATTGTTTGCTGAACTGTAGGCCACTCAAACCTCAGGTTGCTGTTCCCTCTGAAATCACAAGCAGCAGCTGCAGCAGTGTGAGGCTGCTTTAAACAAGGCTTTAACCGCCTGGCTGCCAGGCCTCAGATAGTTATATGGCAGCTATTTCAACTAACATGCTGCACAATCCAGCGAGAGGTTTCAGATTATCTCAGTGTTCTATAAACATACATGGCCCGGTTCTCATTTAAACTCAACTCAACTCTAAACTAATCTATGTTTGTACACTGTACACTGCCAGGTGATGTAAGTGGCCTTTGTTTAAATGAGAATTGGGCCCACAGATGTTATATGGATACAGTATTTCCACCTTGTCAAAACCTTTCCATAATCTGTCAGGCAACAGGAACTATCACTCCCTTTTTCTCATTTACTATTTTTCTTCACTCTGTAAAATTAGCAAACTATCCTCCCCTCCTCTCCTATAAAAAGCTAGAAAAAATAAATATAATGTTTCTACATAAAAAAATAAAACCACTTCTTGAACAGGAGCAGCAGCAACTGCTGAGCAACAACCAAAAAAACCTAATCTGTTTACTAACAAAAAGAAAACTACAGGAATCCCACTAGCCACCAGTCAAAACAACATGAAAAATATAGTCAGCCATTTTGGAAAAATCCGTTTCACACTTACTGAACTGTCTGTCCTCATGTAGAATATCATCCTCAGAAGGAAAATGTTGGACAGATCATTATCTCCTCTCAGTGACCAGTGAAAACCATCTTTACCATAAGAGTTACGTCCACTAGCCAGTCACAGATGCTGAATCGCCCATTTTGCTGCTGCTGTCAGGAGCCTCTTCTTGAGTGACTCAAGGTTGGAGAGCACAAAGGTGGCTTACTGCCCTTGCCCCACATTCCAAGCTGCATTTTGCACTTCGTATATGGGAACTGGGGTTAGGATTTAAAAGGGATCTCACTATTTGTGTTTCAGGACATAAGCAGGCCACTGAGAAACTATTCCCATAGGCACAGTATTGTATAAATGTCTACTACAGCAGTTTACACCTTCGTCTGAAGTATCTGATATTTTCCCCACACAAAATCTTGAAGGAAACCAAGTCAAGTTCATTGTCTGCATCCTAACAGGATTACTTTTCAGTTTGTTAATGTTGCTTTAATATCACTAAAGATAAAATAACTGGTAGTAGAATAGGATTATTTAGTCAGATGATAAATGTGTAAATGAATGTTGCACTGTTATAAACAAACAATTTGAGGCACTGCGTAGAAACATCCCTGTGGCATAGATCTGATTATAACTCTAATATTCAGCATATATGCACATTCAGAGTATCTGAAATCTGAGGTAGAAAAGAGATAAGTAGCTAAGCTAGTTACAATTTCAGTTAAGACACCGTAGGAGGGAACACAAATCTTGTTAACAATCAATTACAGTATTATGGCTGGAATCTCACTGATACTACAGAACGGATAGCTTTCCTTAAGACAGGACTGCATACTCAACATGCACTAGGATAGTGTCTTGAGGAATTACTGTAACTATTTGTGAACGTCTACATTTTTTGCAGAGGTATCTTAATGACAGAACTACAATTTTAAAAGGGCAAACACAAAAGCATCTCCAATAACAACTCATGACTCTGCTGTCACTAATTGTGTTCAAGGCCACAGTAAGAGCAAATAAAATTAAGGCTGATTAAGACACCAGAGTGATAATCATTCTGAAAAGAGAGATCGGAGATTGCAACTATTATTTATTTGTATAAGGATGACTTCCCCAGTGTACTGCATGCTGTCCACATTTGAGTTCTTCCCTCCCAATATGTCCACACTGCAGACAGACCCTCAGCAGCTAGACAGACCCTCAGCAGCTAGACTCAGAGTCCGGGTCAGCTGACTCGGGCTTAGGATGACCACCTGTCCCAAATTGGGCGGGGCAGTCTGGAAATGCAGCGTTCAAGTTCCAGTCCCAGGCTTGGAGAAGGGGCGGGGCCACAGAGAGGGCGGGATTCCTGCATGTGTCCCACTTTTGCCTTTTAAAAGGTGGGCACCCTACTCAGTCTGAACAGGCTCGCACTACAGGGCTAAAAATACCAGTGTAGAAGTTTGGGCTCAGGATGAGAGCCCAGGCTCCGAGACCCTTCCTCCTCACTGAGTTTCAGAGCCTGGGCTCTAGCCGAAGCCCGGATGTCTATACTGCTATTTTAGCCCCATAGCAAGAGTCCAAGCAATTGACCTGGGCTCTGATACATGCTGCTATGGGGTTTTTTTTATTTTATTTTATTTTTGCAGTGTAGATGTATTCTCAGCTCACCATTAAGAATTAAAAACTGGTGAATCAAATTTTAAACGTGAGGCATAATCTCTCTTTTAAAAGTAGACAGCCTGGTAATCTGATTGACATTTACGCTTCAAAACACTTATACTTCACTGAAGATCACATTTCCATGCAGTACCTCATCATTTGATGAAGCTTATTAAATAGCTTTCTTTTCTCCTTCATGCAATTATCTCCACTCCAGGAGTTGTGTGGTCCAACCTTCTCTGCCAGGAAACCATCCACATCTGGGAATGAGCTCTGTGCTACCATGTTTTCCCATCTGCTGTTTATTTAGCTTTGATGGTCAAACTTACTAGCAGATTGCTTAGGTCATTATGTATTAATTCTGCCTCAAAGCAGTAAAATGGACTAGATGACCTCTCAAGATCTCTTTCAGCACTACGTTTCTATGATTCTGTGAGTGGTCTTGGTTTCAGGATGTGATCAGTCTAATCTCCCAGCTCTTGACACCTTTTCCCCCCTCTCTAGGCCGTTTTGGCTCTCATGCTCTTGCAATTTTTTCTTTTAAGTTAGTGGGGATCCCCATTTTTAATGCCTTTTTCCTATTTCTTTCAGTTTTGAGCCTTTGCAGAAAGAGGGATGAGAGGCAGTGCATGCTATTCCATGTAGTACTAGTTTGGATCTATCAGTTATGGTACTTGCACTTGCTAGCACTGCTGTTGGAACAGCACAGGTGGGCCACACATGGCCCAGGAATGTGGCCCGATGTTGTTGTTTGTATTTTAGCACCAGCCATTAAATGAGATCAAAGCCCCATTGTGTTGGGCACTATAAATAATTTATTGCAATTATAAAAGTTTACTTAGATTGTAAGCTATTTGGGGTAGGGACCTTCTTTCTCTTTTGTGTTTGTACAGTGCCTACCACAATTGGGCTGAGACTGCAGGTGCTACTGTAATATAAATAATAGAACTAATAATAAACATAATGAGACTCAGTCATTGCCTTCAAGAACTCACTATCTAAGTAACAAGACAAAGTGTGGGGACAGGGAAGTATTATTGTCCTCAATTTTACAGGTGATGAATTCAGGCAAAGACCTTGAATAACTTGCCCAAGGTCATACAGAAGGTTGGTTGCAGACTCACAATTTAACCCAGCTCTTCAGAGTCCCAGTCCAGTGTATTCAGCACAAGACCAATCCTCTCTATATATATTTTCTAGAATTATTTTGTTTGAAAGACAGAATTTATTATATAAAGCATTTTACAATAGTAAGCCTCTGTCTTATTTCACATTTAATTAAAAATGTGAGTCCCCACTGTAATGACTTAGACTAAATTAATGTTACCTCTCTAATACCTGAAAATAAACCATTTATTTACAAGCAGAATCACTTTTATAAAATATTACATCAACACTGTCCACTTTATCAACCACATCTGATATCAAATTAGTTTAACAAGATGTATTTTCTATAAAACCATATTGATTTGCATTAATCATATTACCTTCCTTTCATTCTTTATTAATCAGATCCTATACCAGCCATTCCATTATTTTGTCCTGGATCAATGTCAGGCTGATAGACCTATAATTACTAGAGTCATCCCATTTACCCTCGAAAATATTGGTACAACATTAGCTTTCTTCCAGTTCTTGGGAACTTCCCCAGTGTTCCAAGACTTACTGAAAATCAATATTAATGGTCCTGAGAGCTTCACAGCCAGCTCTTTAAAAGCTCTTGAATGCAAGTTATCTGGATCAGGAAGGATCTCCAGGAAGATCACTTGGACATTCTTCTCCTTCAGCACTCTTCTGAATTCTCTGAAGTCATTTATAACCTGTGAGCTATCTCACAAAGCAAGTCATTAGTGCTGATGACTAATCCATCACCATTGGATCTTTGCCCATCAAATTCAGAAGTCTATCCAATCTTAGACTCACATCTCGGAGGTTGCCACCATCTTTTAGTATCCTGTCCATTGTAGAATGTTCTTTCCATTCTTCTTAGTATAGAGTGTTCAAAGGGATCTTCTGTCTTCCTTGGGTGTTTGGAAATCTCTTCGTGGGCGAGCTTGATTTTCTTATGGGTTGGGCTCTTATGAGGTGTGCTCTATACACCTCTGCATTCCATTTGACCAGCTGGATCTTCAGAGATATCATCCATAATTTCCATGCGGAGGTCTTGGTAATGATTGAAAACTTCTAGCTCTGTGAAATTCCTCCTGATCCTCTTTTTTTCTGGTGGTCAAACCCTGCTCTTCCTCATCTGCCACAGCCTTGTAGAATGCTGCCTTGTCCTCTTGTCTCTGGTGGTTATGATCTGCAAGACCTCCTCTCTGATGTTTACTCTCTGTTTCTTTGGTAGCCAGCTCCTTTCTTCCTTGAATCTGGTGTTTCCCAAATGCCTCAGCTTCTCTGATACTCTATAGCATCTGTACTTGCCTTTCTAATCCAAGATTTTTTTCTTCCAGGACAGTCACCAACTTGCCCTTCATACATAGTAAGTCCCTTCTGACTTCATGCACACATCTGTTGCAGGTCACAGCCACTGTTCCATAGCAGGCCATCACAATATTAAGTGTACAACTGTACCTGGAAAGCAAGACTCTGAAACTCCCTCTGAAACTCCCTCTGAAATTCTCACGGGTATGGCTGCTCACAGCTCCCATTGGCCGGGAACAGCAAACCGCGGCCACTGGGAGCTGCCAGCAGCCGCACCTGTGGACGCTCAGGTAAACAAAGTGTCTCGCGGCCCGCCAGGGGCTTACCCTTAACAAGCCATGAACCAAGTTTGGGAACCCCTGCCATAGAGCCTATGAGCCCTACTGCCTGATCCTGCAATCCTTGATTCACGTAGGCTTAGACTGTGCCCAAGAGAAACATCCCAAGCCACTTTTCTCCCCTCCTTGCTCCTGGGGAGTAGTATTGTATTAGTTGCCTATGCCAGCAGTACATCGCTACCCTTAGCCAGAAGGACAACAGGAACAATCCACCCATTCCCCATCCTCTTGTTCTGGGGAGAAAGTAAGTTTGCATGTAGCCCTGCTTATTCATAGAATCATAGAATCATAGAACTTGAGATCAGAAGGGACCATTATGATCATCTNTAAGATCCAGGTAGCCCTCACAAGTTGAAAGGGGTACTGTTTTTTCTGCCTTTAACAGACGCATGGTCTGAGTCACAATCTGACTCTATAGGTTTTCAGGATTCAGGTTTGGAGTGTAAGATCTTCAGGGCATGATCATCTGGTTACATCTTACTAAATTAATTCCATGTCACTGCCATTGGAGGGGCCTTGGACATTGGTGCACCTCTGTCCCTCTTGTTTTCTGCCTGTGGCACATGATAGTTTAGTCTCCTGAGAGCTGTACTACTTTGATCTAATTCTGATTGTTGGCTTGGTGTGGGGGTAGCTGGGTGGTGTTTTGTGGCCGGTGATGTATAGAAGGTCAGACTATGTGACCTTAAATGCCAACTGTTTTTAAAAAGTATCTGTAAAATGCTGTTCAAATTTATAGCACAGTAGTGTATGTTTTGTTTTGTTTTTAATTACCAACATCTTCTCTAGTGAGAGTTCTGTCAAGATAAGCTTTGTCCTTTGCAGGAAGTAATGCTTCCCTCTCTTTGGTCTAATCTGCTCTTATCTTCCTTGTGGAGATGTGGGCAGTATCTTTTAATGTTATAATTTCTTTGGGATTTGTTATTCTTACTCCTATTTACAGTCTGATGGCTACACCATTATCTGATATTTTTTTTAAATACATCATGTTAACTGCTTTTCTTACAGATCCCCGCAGTGTTCTTCCGCTGATAAACATGATAACATGAGTTTTGATTACTTACAAAGTTTAGGGCAATTTTGGAGACAAATTTTGCTTACAAATGAGCTGAGTCAGCTAATACAAATGTATACTCTAGAATCTAGATTCTTGCCCTTTTTCTCTCTTTCAAGCCTGGGGGTGTGCCCAGCAACAGTGGGTCAAACTCAGTGGTAAATCAAAGGGAATCTAAGATGGTATAATTCACACATTCTTCTGGTATCCTCGGCTTTTAAACTACACCAAATTAGATTCAGTTACACTCAGCCTCTCTTACCTCCATATCCACTAACAACATGCAAATTTGTAACCTACACTTCTTTTCCCATAACCTCTGAATTTGGGCAGGTGGGAGAGGTCAGAAGAGAGGTGTAGCAAGAGAAACTATGAACTGAAGGGTGTAAGAAGACATAAATTAAAGCAGAAGCTGGTCTATTTCCCACATTCCTATTCTATTGTGCTGAGGTGGCCTATTTTAACCTATGCCTTCTCTTTGGTTCATTTCCCTCCTATATCTTCTGGCCCATTGATATGTAAGTTACACCAGTTTAGACTCCCTTAGGCTACGTCTACACTATAAGTTAAGGTGTGTGATTCCCAGCTTGTGTATACATAGTCGCAGTAGTTCGATGAGAGCTAGCTTGAGTATAAATAGCAGTGAAGTTGCAGCAGCACGAGCTTCAGCATAGGCTGTACAATCATGGGTACTTTCTCAGCTAGTCCACACTGAAGTCCATGCTGCCACAGCTTTGCTGTTACCAGTACTCAAGCACGCTGGCTCAGGGAATCTCTGTACTGCAATTGGAAGAGTGATTGCAGCTTGTGTAGATATACCTAAATCATTACAGCACCTTTAGACCCCTAGGAAAAAGTGCAAATTAAACCAGTTTATATTCCCTTGGATTAATTTAGAATTTGCCACAATATCTTCAGCATTCTCAGTGAAGGAGACCATTCCTTTTCTTGTTAAGTAACTAAAAATCTGATTTATAGCCCTATTTCTTCTAACTTTTTTCACCATTTTAGTAGTTCACCAAATACAGTTTCCTTTTCCTGTTTTTCACTTATCCTAAATATTTTCTCTGAAATGCCTTCAACTCTGGCTTCATTTTACTGATTTATCACCCAGCTGTTTTTCATTTCCATTTGACTTTGGAACAATAACCATGCTTTCCTTTCTTCTTTGCAAATAGTTCCTGAAAAATCCCTCATGCCCAAAATGCTCTTTCCCAAGGCATGAGCACCTCCTCTAATATCCTTCCTCACCTGTCAATCAGGCAGGAGGCATCCAGTCTGCATGCAAAGATTTGTGGCTTCATCATCTCCTCAGAATCGTTCTGCAGTCTGGGTTCTCCTGACCAGAATAAGATGTTTACCATCCTTTCCGTTTACTAAAAAAGATCACTTTCACAGCCTATTACCGAGTCTGGACTGTATTTGATTTATGATGCAAATCTCATAGAACAGCAAAGAAGGTCCCTATTCCCACAGTCTTAGAAGATGGTCTCAGAGGGTTTTCAGTCAGTGACCAGAGACTGCCAACCACTGCTCTCAGTGTCTTTCAGGGAATCCAGTAGTGTCCACACAGTATTGAGTAGTTTCTTAAATGTGCTTCCGATCAGAGCCCCCCTAGCCTCAATTAGGTTCCTTTCTGGGGAATTAATATTTATTCAGACTATTTTTTTCCAATATTTATTCACATCCTGGGAAGGACACTGCTATACAGGCCCTGTGTCCACATTAACAGCCCCCATAATAACGGCAGCTGCACTTAGAGAAAAGTCTTGCCTGTTAATTATTTTCCAAGGTGTGGCCCTCCTAGGAGTCCCCTATGCACACGTACACTCTGACAAAGGTTTTAGCTAAGAGGGAGGACAAGCAGACTATCTCAGCTGTGGAACTGATTGTAGTAGAATCATAAAGGGGAATGGCACAAGAGCCAAAAAATTTTTTTTTAAATGCATCCATATCTCATCCTAGGAGACAAGACACCCCAACCCCAAGTCTACACTAATGTTGCAATACCTTGAATACAGGTCTGTCGCATCTTAGGCGCATTTAACATGCGCGATTTCAGCTTTACACGGTCGGCAAAAACAAAACAAAAAGAGAAAAATAACAATTTAAATACTGTTTCTGTAGTGCGGGCGACTCCGCCCGCCATTACACTCAATGTAATTTTGACTATACGCAATTTTCGCTTTAGGCGCTGACTGCGGAACGTAACCCCAGCGTAAGATGAGACAGACCTGTAATGATTAACAAGTTAGAAATATATTCATCTAACTATTTTCAGCGTGAACAACTGTTTGGTTTCATTTGCAACTCTTACCCTTATGAAACACTCCATTTCTGTCCCTCCATTATTGTTTTGTTTTTCATTACATACCTTCATTATTGTAGTGTTGTGAGATATGGGTATATTTAGTCTTACTTTAAGCAGTAAATCAACATCTTTCCAACTTCTGCTATTTTAAAGAGCTAATTTATCAGATTTTGGCAGCAGGTTTCTAGTGAAATTTACATTGTTTTCTTTGTTAATTTGATGGGTACTTTATTTTTTCTATTGCTACCTTTAAATTCAGATAAATGAGAACTTTTAACATTCAGTGATTTCAAAGCCACAAGGAAATTCTCGTTGAGAAAGATTAAAAGCTTGCGTTTTTTTTAAACTAGGAATGTGGTAACAAAAGAAAACAGATCTTATTATTACATCAGTAAAATATCCTGCACTGCTCTCTACTGGGAGAGTGGAATTTAACGTTTTAAGGTCCTAAAATGCATCTAAAACTAGATTACCAGTCAAATTTATCACTAATGTATCATCTTTTTAAAGTGATCAGTAGTTAATTATTGAAAATTGTTTTTCAGGATCTTATATTTTGAAATCTTTTTTTTTTCATTCTGAAAGATAGTTTTTTAGTGTAAAAATGTTTTAAAGAAGTAGAGTATATAATTAAATCTAAAATATAGTGTCAGGGGAGGGGAAGTATTACCTCAGTAAAAGAAGAGATTAGTGAACTTAGCCGTTATGGACAATGGACAAAATATTGTAGGAGCTCTAGACATTATTATTTCTTTATTAATAAGTATCTACTTAACATGCTAACATGTGATAAGCTGGTCAGGTAAAAAGGATTCCAAGTTTAGACAGAGTTTAAACATACTTGGTTGTGTTTCATTTAAACAACAAAAAAAGCAAATGTTAATAGAGGCCCTTTTTATGGAAATAAATAAAAATGCAACTGGGCTTCAGCCAAAGTGCAATTACAAAGGCTCCCATTAGCTTCAATGGGACTTGGGTTGGCCCTGAATGCACCTTGCTTAAGCTGAATCGAAAACAAAAGTCTCAAATGTAACTGTTTTCAATCAAGTTCTGGAGGACAAATGATTCCCACCCTGAGGGGAGGGGGCTGTTTTCTAGCTCCTTGCCTGACACAGCCCTCTGGGCCATGTTTTTCTTGTTGGGCTTGATACTCCTCCTATTGCAGTCAGTGATAAAACTTCCATTGACTTCAGTGGTATGGGATCAGGCCTATAGTGTACTAATTGGCATGCATTAATTCTTCCCAGCTGGGCCAGGTTTGTTACCTTGCTGAGGGCAGGTAAATTTGCTCCTTCTTCTAACCTTTGATTGTAAACTCTTTGGGGCAGGGACTGTCTTTGTTCTGTGTGTTTATACAATGTCTGGCACAAATGGGGCCCTGGTCCCTAATTGAGACACCGAGGTGCTACCACAATACAAATAATATCCAAAAGGGTAATCTCTGATGAGTTCAATACATAGTTGTATATCAATAAAATGCAGTATCTGTGATGTAATAATGGGTCAATAGTGCCTATAAAATAGATTAGTAACTAACAGTAGCAAAAAAATAAACAATATTATAAAATGTCAAAGAGAGTATGACCGTGTCCAATATGTTTTAAATATACAAGTCTTTATTATGGAGTCTGACTTGACCTGTCTCACTCACAGGGTTCATTGACTGGATTCCTGATAGATATAGGTGCAAGTGAGCTCAGAATGAGTCCACTGGTTAAAGCACAGCTTTTGATTAATCTGTGGAAAAAATAAATGTTTGGAAGAAAGGTAAACACAGTTCAAATATATAATATTTTGTATAAAAATAAATCAACTTTACAATAGTTTAATATATGTTTGTACAAAGTGTTATAATTAATCAGTTTTGAAAGTCCAGCTTCTTAAAATATACACATGAAAACTTTACACAGCATTACTAAATGTTCACTTTAGCTCTAGACTTGCACTTGAAATATTTGACAAAGATAAATATAGTCACATAACTATTATACTGTGTGCCTTTTTGTTTGGAATGTTTAAAAAAAACAGAAGGATAAATCTGTTACATGAATAACTATTTTATCAGTTGCAAATATCAAATATAATTAGGAAATGTGATCAAATAAATATATGTATTTTCTCCAAAGTCATTCCATGCTTTAAAGTGAGTAAGTGAACAATCTCATTTGTTTATTTCAGTGGTGCCCAGAGATGCTAAACATGACTGGGGACCCATTGTGCTAGGGCAGCACAAACACTAATCTCTGTCCCGAAGAGGTTACGATTGAAAGCCCTGAACCTGCAAACACTTACATGTACTTTACTATCATGAGTAGTCCCATTGAAACCAATAGGACTCCTGATGGTCTTGAAATTAAACATGAATGTACGTGTTTGCAGGATTGGCACCTAATATTTGACAAGGCTCAACAATTGGGCAAAATAAACAGAAGGAAGCAATTGAAAAGAGAGGATGAGGGCAACAGTGATAGGAAATATGTAGTTACATAGACGAGCTATATGCACATCTAAATGGTTATAGAGTCAGGTGTTTTTTTAACTAGGATTAGAACTGATCAAAAATTTCTGAATTTTGAGTTTTTGACAAGGTTTTTGGTTGAAAATTCAGTTTTAATGAGGAAAAAATCAAAAATATGTCATTTTTTGCAGGTTGACCAGCTCTGATTATAATATAAATACACCTCTACGCCAATATAACGCGGCCCGATATAACATGAATTTGGATATAACGCGGTAAAGCAGCGCTCTGGGGGGGGCGGAGCTGTGCACTCCGGCGGATCAAAGCAAGTTCAATATAACGCGGTTTCACCTATAACGCGGTAAAATTTGTTGGGTCCCAAGGACAGCGTTATATCGGGGTAGAGGTGTACTCCAACACATAAAATATGTTTTTGTTCATTATTAAACTGTGCATAGTTTGTAGCTTTACACTTATGTTTTACCTGAAGACCAAAGGGAGACAGTTAATTTACAGAGGTCATGGGTGAGACATGACAAACATGTAATAGTCAATTACTAACATTATTACAAAAATAAGAACATACCTGAATGAAACAGCTGCAGTCAGTGGATACAGATATAGACAACTTAAATAATGACATCAGCCCATGAACTCAGATATTGTATGAATAATATTGACATTTATGCTACAAACTTCCATTACGTTTTTAGAATGAAATATTTCCCATTATCTTTTCCTATGCTGCATACTTTATTATGTATAATCTTTGATTCCACATGCAGTATAAAATTGTTGAATTTAATAAAACCTGTTGTAGTGATGCTAGATGTCAAAACTAATATTAATCCATGAGGCACTGCATTACAAATGATTGGAAGAATTCTGATTAGTTAATTTATCTTCCATAAATGTTGATGTAACTGACAAAATATGTCCATATAATTTATGGGAAATGCATGGTCTTCATTGTTGATTTGTTTTTGGAATATTTTGCATAATCTACATTTACATATGTTTTGAATGAGTTTGTCATGTAATCATGTAATCCTATGCTTGCAATACTTTATGTTTCAATTTTAGATGTCTGGCCCCCTCCCTTTGCTCCCCACCCCCAAGTGCTCGGTCGGGTATAAACCTGAGAAATATTAAAATTTAAAAAAGTTTATATCTACTTTGGGGAATATTCATTGTGGATCTCCAAGTACAAGCTGTCATTTGAATTCCATGTAAATCAACAGTACCTATAACATGGATTTTGTACTGCTGTAGCGAGGATTTCCAGATCCATACTGCTCAAATGTACGTGTACATGTGTACGTGTGGATACACAATCAGAGACAAATTTGATAGTAATTTTGTTTGGCTTTAAACTTGTATTGAGAGGTGGTGGGCTCCTTAACCTGATAACTCTTTTGGACATGTTAGGTGCAACCACATAAAAGTATTAAGAGGCACCCATGGGAGAAGTTCCCATCTGCCCACGCCTGCACACCCATTTATTCATGCCACCTACACACACACAACACTCAATACCACCCACATTGAGAGTATTACACTCAATACCACCCACATGCTCAAATACCCACACGCACACACCCCACCCCAATCACTCCTTGCAATCTAATCTCATGCATATCCATATCCCTCGTTCATTCTTACCTATCCACACTCATGCTTCTGCCCTTTTACCCATCCACTCCTCACTCCTGCCCTCATGTTTGTGCATATTCCTTTGCTCTAGCTCCCACCTCCTCACACATACCTATCCACCCTGTCCCCTTCTTTCTCATCTCTCACACACACAGCATCAGAGAATTGTTCTTGTCCACCCATAGACAGACATGTCCACTCCATCACTTCTGCTCCCAATATATCACCTCCTCATCTAAAAGAAAAGGGGGGAAAGGATATGAACTGAGAGAACCTCTTTACAGTCCAGGGCTCAAAGCTCAGGGGAGGAGGAGATGAGGAGGTTAGAGAAAGATCTTCACTCCCCCCCCCCTTCACATGGGCCTATGGAACTAGAGCTACTGGATGGTCTTCAGTCTCCTTCTCTGATGGTACAGCTGCTGGAAGCCTGAGCTAGTTTTAGTTCCCTAAACAAGTGAGCTGCTGGGGGGTTGACTGAGCCAGAGGCAGGATAGGGCACTGGGGATAGAAATCTCTGGTCCCAAGAAGGTGCACACTTTGCTGAACACATGCATTTACTTTGGGGCAGGGAAAGAGAATTGCCACTGGGGCACCTGGATATATTTGGGATGGAGGGATATCAGTAGAGAGAGGGGAGAAAAGACACATACCTCTCCCTCATGTGAACTCTTTAAAATTATTCCCTGAGTGTCATTTATCCAGGGAAGAACCTGCCCTCTATTTTAAGACCTCAGGAGATGCACTGAGTATGTCAACAATTCATAATAAAAACTAAAAACATTGTAAGCCTTTTGCTGTGGCAAAACCTCTCTCTCCCAAGTCGGTATTATAGTAATGTTGAGTGTTGATGACAAACGTTAATGGTGTTTTGATGTACACGCTGTTGTACTCAAGATGACACATTCTACTCAGTAAACAGGAACAGATTTTTAGTGAGACTGTGTTGTTTATTATTGTCCCTGCCAGCAGGTATATGGGATCTTGGGGAGCAATTACCACACAGGTGGGGTGCAAAATAAACTTTAAGAAAATGCAAAAACAGGGAAAATTCAATAGTGAGGGGTATGGGGTTTGTTAAGGTAGTCAATTGGGGAGGGGTTTCTTTTAGTAAATAGGATAGGGGGTTTCAATAGTGGGGTACAAAACAGTGGGGCACAATACAGTTGGTAACCAATTAACACTAAAGTATAAATGTAACAGGTAGCTAACAATTTCTATGTAAAGGGTGTGTCACAGCAGCATATAACCAACTAACAAATGTGTTAAATAACCAACAACTTTAGGTAAAAATGTGTCACAGTGGTGTAAATGTAAAATGTGAGGTGTGTTAGAGAGAAAAAAGGGTAACCAATGGGGTTTTATGCTAGACTTCAGTAATACAATAGAGGTTTGGCAGCAGCAGCAATGAGGGGTTTGGGAAGTTACACAGGGAGAAGCAGCAGCAGGAGCGTGGTGAGCACGTGGGGGAGCAGAGACCAAAGGCAGAGGGAGATTTAAACTCAGGGAGACACAGAGAGCAGCAGCTGTAAGTTTAGCCAGCAGAGAGAGAGAGAGGGAGAGAGCAAAGTGGCAGAGGAATGAGGTTGGAGGATGGGGGAAGCCAGACTTAATCACAATTATACAGAACACAGCAAAATCTTATCTATGATCTAACTTAACCAAGACTACACAAATTAGCAAGTAACAAAACACAATGCAACAATTCTTTAAGCCTAACTTACAGAGTACAATGCAAGCAATTTTCTAAACCTAACTTAACCACAGCTATGCAAAATGAAATTACAATTTATCTAGACTAAAGGCTGAACTTAACCTAATGGGTGCACCTTATACTAGTAGTTCCATAGGGCAGAGTGGTGTGTGCCCAGGATGCAGCTCCAAGGGGGGGGGTTAACTAGTGGTGGCTGCAAGCAGGCTTATTTCTAGCAGCAAAGACGCTGCAGAGCTAGAAGCAGATTACAGATACAGACCAAGGAGTTAGCTTGGGTCTGCCCGCTGGGAAAAGAAAAGCCAGCAGTTAGAACAAGGGTGTGTGCAAGAGGTTTTTCTTACCAATCCCCAAAGCAGCAGCAGGAACAGCAGTTTCAGCATCAGAGGACGCAGAGAAGACTCAATTAGCTTACAATAATCAGGAGATCTTCAGGCACAAATTGGTTGTTCGTGGGAGGGGAGTTCAAAAACGGGGGTATGCTCAAAAACAAACGAGAGCGGGAAGAGGGCCCCCCAAAGACCCCTAGCTGATCAGACCAGGTGGCAAAGCAAGGACCTTCTTCAAGGGTCTGATCAGAAAATGTCTGGTTTTAAAGGCAAACTTAGGCAGTTTCCCACCAGTACTTTTGATTGGCTCCTCTTGATACAGGGGAGGAGAAAAGGCAGGGAAAACTGCAGGTGAGCACAGGCATGTCTGGGCAAGTTCTAAGTCACAGGTATGACTCATATGCTCAGCTATGTGGCCACTTTAGGTCTTGCATATCTGGGCAGCGCCCCCTACACCGAGCCTGGGTCTGAACAAAGGAACCAAAGGAAGAAGCAAGAAGCCTCCTCCCAGGCAGAGCCAATGGCTCCAATCAGTCTGCACAAGCCATTGCCATGAGCAGGGCCAGGCTGCGACTTAAGTTAGCACAATGGCTGGGAGGGGCGGCCACACAGGACAAACAGAAAGGAGGGGGGGGGAAAGGAATGCAGCAGGGGGACAGCTGTAACAGACAATTATAAGATCTATCGATGGAGTAGGTAAACTTTTATATAGGTGCACCGTAGTTTCTTCAAAATGATCACAGATAAAGTACATTGCTCTGAGTACAGTAGCTGTACTGTAGCAAGAAATTTAATGAAATTCTTATCAAGCACCTTAGGGAATTAGAAGAATATTGGAAAACTGCTGTAACATGAGCAGCTTGTGAATTGCTTTGAAGTCACTTTAAATTTACAATTCATGCACCTCTCTGTGCATTATGTATGTTGGTGCAGCTGAATGAAAATCAAATATTGCACAAAGAAACCTGCTTTTTATTCATATTTAGAGTATGTGTGTATATTTATTTCTCTGATTACTATTCTTAAATTTTCCAGAGTCCCCAAAACGTACATGTCTAAATCATCATCTTATGTTTTTGTGTTCTTCTTTTCCGACAGAATTGTGCATATGCAAACCCTCAGACATGGGTGAAAAAAACCTGTAATTTTATGTAGAAATCAGGTAGCTAGGTATATAATTGCTTGATTTAAGCCCACAAACACAATCTGAGCACCTCCACTGCACCTTGCACATGCAAAGTTTTGGAAACCAAGCAATAAGCATGCAAATATCTTAAGAAAGGTGCTTTTGGTGTTCAAATCTCAAAGCTAGGAGAGGTGTCTTTAAATAATTGGGCCTCACTGCACATTTTTATGTGCATACTTGTTTTTTGTTAAAACAGGATCTTGTCAAAATATAGAGCTAAATTACTAATATTCTATTATTGTGTAAATTGTTTGAGTGTTACTTTTGCCAGTGTAAGTCAGAAGCTATTCCATTGAAGTCAATGTATTCCACGGTGAGAGTGGAATCAGTCCTTTAATTATCCTTCACCATGCTTGTGAAGCAACCAGTTCAAACTGGTAGCACATGCTGAATTTACATCTTGGAAACATCTTATTCACTGGGGCTTCTAAAATACTTGCACTGTTCCATTCTTTCCAAAAAGTCATGACATTTCCCTTGTGGCAATGCCAGAGGAAAAGAGTCAAATTATATTCTACAGAGGGAAAGTAACTTGACCAGAAATCCAAGGACTTCTGTGAATTCAAACCAAGTAAAATGGGTTTCAAAGACTGCTTCAAAGAACTTTGATGTTTTCACTCTAATTAGGAGTTTAATTTCTGTTGCCTTCATTTCCTTTGATTAAAAATAAGTATATTAAGATCCATCATTAGACAACAAAATCAAGTGCTGAAAGAATTGTATTTCCAAAATATTATTTACAAAGTTAATCAGTAAATTGTGCCTTTCAGCATATAACATTTTTCTCACAAATTACAATATTTTCAGTTTCTTGGCAGTACAGAAGTGGAGCACCCCAAAGGTACAGAAGTTGTGAGAGATGCTGTTAGAAAACTAAAGGTAGGGAAGCATTTATAAATATAGATAAAACCAATGCCTAACAGGTTATATTATATATAGCTAAATAAATGACATTTACAGCATGTCAAAAGCTGTGACTTTTACTAACCTCACTAGTATGTAAATACTTCTGTATTGTGTATATACTACCAGATCTTCTACTCTTCCGCCCAAATGTTTTGAAGACTGTCTTGCTAGGAAACATAACTACCAATAGTAGCATAAAGTTCAGTGCCTTCATGTATAATACCTTCATTTGGCAAATTGTGTGGACCTTATTAATTCTAAATTATTTATCAACAGTTTAATTTAGTTTCAGCTACCCATATGTGATGGTTGATAACCTCTAATCAGGCTATAAAAAATCCTGTTGCCTGTCAGTGCAAGACAACTAAAACTTGTTTAGACTTATGGCTCATTACTGAGAATCACATCTAACCTGAGGTTGAAAGTGAAGATGCCCCGCTGCACCAGTTTTCCTGGAAGTGCCGCCGAACTATCAAAGAAACGGGTGACTGGTGCTCTCAGCTTAGCACTTGGCTGAATTACAGTCATTTTCATCCTGTGCAGCACTTCAGGATGAATGAACGGAACTAACAAATCCTACAATCCTTATTAAGACCCAGTCTACACTACGGACTTATATTGGTATAACTATGTCACTCGGGTGTGAAAAATCCACACCCCTGAGCGATGTGGATATATTGCCCTAACTCCTGGTGTAGACAGTGCTATGGCAACAGGAGAGGTGGATTAACTATGCCAATGGGAGAAACTCCCCATCGGCATAGTGGAATCTTCGCAAAGGGCAGGCACACTTGAAATACTGCATCGGCCCAGCTGCAGCACTTAAATGAAGACGGGAGAGGTGGATTTTTCACACCCTTGAGCGACGTAATTATACTGATATAAGGTTGTAGTGTAGACCTGGCCTAAAGCACTATAACAGCACAGCTGCACTGGTGTATGTGAAGAGAAGCCTTAAGCCGGGGTAGCCAGTAGACCCTGAAATCTTTTTATTTACTTATTATTGTCATTAGTGTTATTTTTTTTTATTGTTTTCTCTGGAGTCTGGGTCTTTACTATACCTTGACCTAGAAATTTGGACCCTGACAAAAAAGTATTGACTACCCCTGCCCTAAGGCAAAATACACATTGAAGTCAATCGGAATTTTCCAGAGTAAAGATTGAAGAGGTGGTGCCTTAAAAAAAAAAAGAAAGAGAGAGAGCAAGAATAATTGAATATCAACATTTGACAGGTTTTCCTTGAAAAAGCATTTTTAAGATCAATTAGTAGCCTCACCGAGATATACTGGAATGAAATTCTTAACAATCGTTTTCACAATGCCCAAATAATGCAGGTGCTACTAGGTTTTGACTTAGGTAATCAACTCATAGGGAGATCACCTCTGCTGTTATTGTATCAATTCATGTTCCCAAACAGAAAAATTACAGCACGGCTACTTTTGAATTTATTATGTTAACACAAGTGTGACCCTTTTTTAATCAGGAATGATGTATGAAATGTACAGTTTTGTACCCAATTCACACAATTTTCAGATAATACTGTGATAAACTGTGTGTTATTAGACATACTATTTTAAATGCACAGAAAGATGCAGCCAGAAAAATATACTCAGTGCAGAAGTCTCTCGAGACAATGCCCTGGCACAGAAAAGTTTTTTTTTTTTTAAAGACATTTTAGAGTTTCTAATTCTCTCCATCCTTAAAACACTATCAGGTGATCCCCTCCATAATCAAGCTTGCTCATTGTTAGGCCTATATTATCATGTAACCCTCAGTTCATTCAGTGGGAATTTTGTATATTGGACTGCAAGATCAGGCCCTTTATGTTGGTTCAAGGGAGAAATCAGATGGAAAAAAGGATGTTTCTTACAGTCTAGGGGAATGTACCAGCAAAGGGCTTAAATCTCCAAATGGATCAGTCTGCATGCATCCCTGTCCTAGGCAAATATTTGTGCAAGATCAAACACTAAATCTTACAAATGTATATTTATAGTAAGATTTCTGTGAGTAAAATGTGGTCCATGATTAACTGGTGCATTGATAAGCAACTACCTGATATCATAGAATCATAGGACTAGAAGTGGGGGAGGTTTAGGTTGGATATTAGGAAAAACTTTTTCACTAGGAGGGCAGTGAAGCACTGGAATGGGTTACCTAGGGAGGGGGTGGAATCTCCTTCCTTAGAGGTTTTTAAGGTCAGGCTTGACAAAGCCCTGGCTGGGATGATTTAGTTGAGGACTGGTCCTGCTTTGAGCAGGGGATTAGACTAGATGACCTCCTGATATTCTATGATTCTGTGATTCTAAGGGACCTCGAGAGGTCATCTAGTCCAGTCCCCTGCACTCATTGCAGGACTAAGTATTATCTAGACCAGGGGTAGGCAACCTATGGGACGCGTGCTGAAGGCGGCACGCGAGCTGATTTTCAGTGGCACTCACACTGCCTGGGTCCTGGGGGGCTCTGCATTTTAATTTAATTTTAAATGAAGCTTCTTAAACATTTTGAAACCTTATTTACTTTACATACAACAATAGTTTAGTTATATATTATATACTTATAGAAAGAGACCTTCTAAAAAGGTTAAAATGTATTACTGGCACATGAAACCTTAATTTAGAGTGAATAAATGAAGACTCGGCACACCACTTCTGAAAGGTTGCTGACCCCTGATCTAGACCTCCCTGACAGGTGTTTGTCTAACCTGCTTTTAAAAATCTCCAGTGATGGAGATTCCACAACCTCCCTAGGCAATTTATTTCAGTGCCTAACCACTCTGACAGGAAGTTTTTCCTAACGTTCAACCTAAACCTCCCTTGCTGCAATTTAAGCCCATTGCTTCTTGTCCTATCCTCAGAGGTTAAGAAGAACATTTTTTCTCCCTCCTCCTTATAACAACCTTTTATGTACTTGAAAATTGTTATATCCTCTCTGTCTTCTCTTTTCCAGACTAAACAAACCCAATTTGTTCAATTTTCCCTCATAGGTAATGTTTTCTGGACCTTTAATCATTTTTGTTGCTCTTCTCTGGACTTTCTCCAATTTGTCCACATCTTTCCTGAAATATGGCACCTAGAACCTGACACAATACTCCAGTTGAGGCCTAATCAGTGCAGAGTAGAGCAGAAGAATTACTTCTCATGTCTTGCTTACAACACTCCTGCTAATACATCCCAGAATGATGTTTCCTTTTTTCTTTTTTTTTTTTTGCAACAGCATTACACTGTTGACTCATATTTAGCTTGTGGTCCATTATGCCCCCTAGATCCCTTTCCACAGTACTCCTTTCTAGGCAGTCATTTCCCATTTTGTATGTGTGCAACTGATTGTTCCTTCCTAAATGGAGTACTTTGTTTTTGTCCTTAATGAATTTCATCCTATTTACTTCAGACCATTTGTCCACATCGTTTTGAATTTTAATCCTATCCTCCAAAGCACTTGCAACTCCTCCCAGCTTGGTATCATCCGCAAACTTTATAAGTGTACTCTGTAAGCCATTATCTAAATCACTGAGGAAGAAACTGAACAGAACCAGACCCAGAACTGATCCCTGTGGGACCCCACTTGTTATGCCCTTCCAGCATGACTGTGAACCGCTGATAACTACTCTCTGGGAATGGTTTACCAACCAGTTTTGCACCCATTTTATAGTAGCTCCATCTAAGTTGCATTTCTCTAGTTTGTTTATGAGAAGGTCATGTGAAACAGTAAGAAAAGTTTTACTAAAGTCAAGATATACCACGTCTACTGCTTCCCCCTACCCACAAGGCTTGTTACCCTGTCAAAGAAAGCTATCAGGTTGGTTTGACATGATTTGTTCTTGACAAATCCATGCTGACTGTTACTTATCACCTTATTATCTTCTTGATGTTTGCAAATTGATTGCTTTATTATTTGCTCCATTATCTTTCCAGGTACAGAAGTTAAGCTGACTTGTCTGTAATATCCCCGGGTTGTCCTTATTTCCCTTTTTCTAGATTGGCACTATATTTTCCCTTTTCCAGTCTTCTAGAATCTCTCCCGTCTTCCATGACTTCTCAAAGATAATTGCTAATGGCTCTGATATCTCCTCAGTCAGCTCCTTGAGTATTCTAAGATGCATTTCATAAGGCCCTGGTGACTTGAAGACATCTAACTTATCTAAGTAATTTTTAACTTGTTCTTTCCCTATGTTAGCCTCTGATCATCCCTCATTTTCCCTGGCATTCACTATGTTAGACATCCAATTGCCACCAACCTTCTTGGTGAAAACTAAAACAAAGAAGTCATTAAGCACCTCTGCCATTTCCACATTTTCTGTTATTGTTTTTTCCCCCTCATTGAGTAATGGGCCTACCCTGTCCTTGGTCTTCCTCTTGCTTCTAATGTATTTGTAGAATATTTTCTTGTTATCCTTTATGTCTCTAGCTAGTTTGACCTTGTTTTGTGCCTTGGCCTTTCTAATTTTGTCCCTACATACTTGTGTTAGTTGTTTATATTCATCCTTTGTAATTTGACCTAGTTTTCACTTTTTCTAGGACTCTTTTTTTTTTTTTTTTGATCATTGAAGATCTCCTGGTTAAGCCAGGTTAGTCTCTTGCCATACTTCCTATCTTTCCTATGCAGTGGGATAGTTTGCTCTTGTGCCCTTAATAATGTCTCTCTGAAAAACTGCCAACTGTCTTCAATTGTTTTTCCTCTTAGACTTGCTTCCCATGAAATCTTACCTACCAACTCCCTGAGTTTGCTAAAGTTTGCCTTCTTGAAATCCATTGTCTTTATTTTGCTGTTCTCCTTCCTACTGTTCCTTAAAATCATGAACCCTTCCATTTCATGATCACTTTCACCCAAGCTGCCTTCCACTTTCAAAATCTCAACCAGTTCTTCCATGTGCATAAGCTTCTGAATCACAGCCATTGTCAGAGTTGCACAAAGATCTTCAATCTGTTTTGGAGGCTATCTAATATGTATGATTTTATATAGTTTTCAAAGGCCCAATCCTGTAATTGTTCTTCATGAACAACCTCCATTTTAATTTGTTTGAGGACATAGAATCCAGATGAGAAAACTTATGGATACAATTGAAAATGTTTAGAACTCCTCCCCTCCCCCGCAAAAAAAAAAAAAAGAAAGAAAACCATAGATTAATTAAAAGGCTCTATGTAGAAACAATCCTCAGTAGATTAAAAACCTCCCTCTCAACATCACTTCCAATACATAGCATTGACTGTATTCTGAATCTGAATTCCGTGAAGACAAAAAATATAGAGATACTGAGTTTATTCTTATTCAGAAAAATAGCCTTTAGTTTGCTTTTAAAAAATAGGAATGTCAGTTAAAATTTAATAAAACTACAGTAAAAGCATAGCTTCAAAAAGGATTCCATTATATAGAGAAGACAAAAACATGCTTAAAGAATTTTTTGACCCATATGAAAGAGGAGTTATTGTTAATGAAATGATTTATGATTAGCTTGTGGTATTGTATTTTTTGGTCATGTGGTTCTGGTTTTAATCAAAATTAAACTAATGTCATGCACAAAAGATCGGATCCAGCAAGATAGTAAGCTCCTCCTGAGACATGTTGAGGACTTTCCATGACAGGCTACATTAGTTCATTTTGAAACATTAGTGTATTTAGACTGGTATAAACCATGTTGTTGTGTCATGTTTTCATTATTGAGCCAGCATCACAGCAGTCTGTGTCAGAATGAAGTTGTGACGTTGTGCAGTCTATATGGTTTTATAAAAACATGATAATAAGTGAATATAATGTAACTGGAATATGCCTCATGCAAAAGGTCTCTTGTAAGGTATAATTACAAAGCTTATAATCTACTGAGTGTGATCATCCTATTTGTATAAATGTACCACTCTTGTATCTAAAACTAGAAATATAAAATATAACTCTGAGGGCCTATTGTAATTATGCAAAGTGTGGGCCATGAATGGTGGTTTGGAATCTTGATGACTCCCATTAACCAGGACCATTGTCTGCAGATGGCTGTGTTTTGCCTGTGAGTCTTCCTGTATATGTGTGTGCTGGCAAGTGGGTAATGAAGTCTTGCAGTGCCATGTGATCATGTTACCTGAACTGGAATCCATCTTTAACCTGGTGCTTTTCCAGTGAGGGGGGGTGGAAACCCAGAGGGACAAAGGGTTCCCGCCTTATGCAAAAGATATATAAAGGGGTGAAAGAGAACAAAGAGAGGAGAGAGAGCCATCATGAAAAATCCCCTAGCTACCACCTAAGATGGAACAAGAGCTGTACCAGGGGAAAGAATTGTGCCCAGGCCTGGAAGGTGTCCAGTCTGAGGAAAAAACTTACTGAAGCATTTCTAAGGGTGAGATTATCTGTATTTAGTTTGATTAGACATAGATTTGCACATTTTATTTTATTTTGCTTGGTAACTTACTTTGTTCTGTCTGTTACTACTTGAAACCACTTAAATCCTACTTTCTGTATTTAATAAAATCACTTTTTACTTATTAATTGACCCAGAGTATGTATTAATACCTGGGGGAGCAAACAACTGTGCATATCTCTCTATCAGTGTTATAGAGGGCGAACAATTTATGAGTTTACCCTGTATAAGCTTTATACAGGGTAAAACGGATTTATTTGGGTTTAGACCCCATTGGGAGTTGGGCATCTGAGTGCTAAAGACAAGCACACTTCTGTGAGCTGTTTTCAGGTAAACCTGCAGCTTTGGGGCAGGTAATTCAGACCCTGGATCTGTGCTGGAGCAGACAGGAGTGTCTGGCTCAGCAAGACAGGGTGCTGGAGTCCTGAGCTGGCAGGGAAAACAGGAGCAGAAGTAGTCTCGACACATCGGGTGGCAGCTCCCAGGGGGGGTTTCTATGATCCAACCCGTCACAGAAGTGTTTAGTGATGATTTATGATTTCTTACTTCCTTGATTCTAGGAATTAGGAGCTACCAACTCACATAGCTTGAAGAGTTTAATACTTTCCTGCCAAAAAAAACAACATTGTACAAAATCATAGTATACAACTATTTAGAATTTGATTTTTACCAGCAGGTGGAGCTGATGTTCTACAGCAAAACAATAATTGATGTATTTTTTTCTTAATACTTCCCCCCCACACTTTTATTTCATATACTACTTTCATGTTTTTTAAATGCTCAGTTATTTTACTGGGTCATTTGCAGTTTTAACCATGACATGGTTGTTAGAAGACAGCAAGCCACTTTCTCACTTTGTCTCATTTCTTGATCAGATCTACTCAATTTTCTTTATCCAGAATGTTATTAAACTTTGCCTTGTTTTCAGATTATTTTAGGGCACAAGGGATGGATGGTGAGAATCATAATTATGCAGGGAATAGAGAAAATTTGGCACTATAGTGTTTTACGGCATGTGTTTATAAACACTTCTAAGATGGATAATGGGAACACTTGCCTCTAGCATTTCTGAGCTGGATTTTCCAGAATTCTAGTCAAATGAACATCTAGAAGAGAAAATTGGCATAGTAGAGATAGGTCCAAGAAGTTTGCAATTAGATCTGAACTTGCCCAAAGTTTGAAGGAGTTCAGCTGCAATTTTCTGGTTCAAGCCCATCTATAGTACTTGTACGGGTAACTGGAAGTATGTGGAAACTAAGGATATACATCTCCGATTAAGCGTCCCTTCCGTCTGCCTTTCTTCAATGGTATTAGGTAGGGAGCAGACTTCAATAGAACAGTGAGTGCAGGGGTGGCAGAAATAAGGAAGGAAGGGGTGGTCAGCCATTGAAAGGGCAGGGCTTTGGCATCTGGACAGGAAAAAGAGCAGGCAAGGAAGGAGGGAGCATTTCAGTCAGGCTGACCCAGGGCATCTCCTTCCAAAGGCAGCAGAAGGAAGCTACCCTCATCTACTATACTCATTCTAGTCAAGGATTGAATGGGGAAGAACCATGCTAATATGGGGTTTCAAAATGACTCAGGTTGCTTACACTCCTCTGCCTTGCTAAGGAGAAGTGAGATTCAGGGTGGCCAGGCTGCTGCTGCAGCAGGGAAACCACCTGGAGGGAATGGAGAGGAACTGCAAGTGAGTAATTCATTCCTAGGCTCATCAGAGCCTCTTTCCTTTGCAGCCTCTAAAGGAAGAAGGCCTGCATGAAGGGATCTTGATAGCCAGGAATCATGACTGCTCTCTGTTCTCCTTCTCCCAGCTTGGTTGTTGTCCAGCAACAGTGTCTGACAACTCCCAGTCATCAAGCTGCTTTGAAGTCCACTTTCCTGGCTCCCTTAGATGGAGATTAGGAGGGAGGGCATAAGAGGCACCAGTCACTTTGAAGCCTGGCTTCAGCAAGCTCATTCCTCAATTTCTCCTCTGTTCCTTGATAGGGTGTAGAAAGTAAGGTGTTTCCTGTACATACTACCCAGTGTGTGTTGTCTGCACATACTACCCAGGAGAAGCAGCCACCTCTTGCAGTTATTAATCGACCAGAGGGATGATCAAAGGCACCATTTCTATTCTGTGCTTCAAAAGCTGCAGTGTTGCCCTGTCAATAGCTGAGCTCCCACCCATTCCTCCTTTTCACTACATTGGTGGATTTCCAGGGGACATTTTGAGTCCTTTTACCCACCATGTTGTAATCACAGGAGAAAAATGGGGCACACGAGATCTGAAGATGAGGGCTGGTGGAAGTGGGGGGGAGCAGGGAAAAGACTATGTGGAGTGCAAAAAAGCTCCACAGTATACCCCCAAAAGTCAGCCTGAAAGAAGCATCCAACAACTCTACATGGGTAGGAACACAGACTTACGGCCCACTACAGTTTCTGCCAGACTGTGGGGCATGAAGAAATAACCTTCCCATCCACCTGGAAGAGATTCATCTGCTGGGAGTCTAAGGAGATTACTTGCGCACATATACCTGGCAGCCCTTAAGAGACCCTCAAATGGGAAGGCAAAGGAAGCAGCAATATAGAAAACTGCCTAATCTCTTTCCTTGCCTTCCAATACCATCCCGCCCCTAGCTCCTCATGCCTGCTGGGCTGCCATCCCGTGGGTCTTGTATACTTGCAGGGGAGAGGAGAGGAAATGGGACTGAGTCCCCTGCAGCACTTTACCATGCAGACTCAGTGGTGAAGCTTCCTTATCAAAGCTGGCAGATTTTTTAGGCTTTCTCCCAGCCTAGTATATATTTTGATAGGCCTAGTGTAACTCTCTTTTCTACCCACCCTAGCTGGTACATTTCTGAGAAACTTACCCCCGTCTACCTGTATCTTAAGGGATTCAAATGTTCTTCTCTTTGAGTGCTGTTCTTTGTTCTTGCTGTTTGAAGGCTAAATTCCAAGGACCCTCTTTCCTTATATGCATTTATTGCACCTAGCACAGTGGGGCCCTGATCGGGGATGATACGTATAATGAAGCAGCAGCTGCAATCTGGCTAAACTCTTCTTCTACCTCCTGCTGATATTGTCATGGCAGGACTGGGAGAAGCATCTTCCCACATTTAGGTAAAAAAGGTGAGACTTGGATGGCGGTCCCCAGATGAGCTAAAATTAAAGTGAGAACAGGATTTGTTTTTAATTCATGGCCCTAATGAAAGAGTCTAAGACACTTGCCCAAGTTCACACAGGAAGTTGGTGTGATAGCAGAGAATTGAACTCCGGTCTCCTGGGTCCCAGGCTAACAACTGAACCATCTTCCCTTTAAAAAATGAGGCTACAGGGAGTACAATTAAATCCATAAAATGAAATATAAATATTAGGTAAAATTATATCACTTTGATTTGGCATTTGATTTTATTTAATCATTGTATAATCTGGTACTTCTCTAAATAGATCATCCATGCAGATTTTAAGATGTATGTTTTTGTCCTCATACAGTTCTGTTCCTGATTAACCCTCCGATTGTGGTTTGCTAATACTTAATGCATAAGCATTTCAAATGTAACTTAATAATCCCAAACAAGAAGGCAATTTTCCCAAACACTGTTGTGAAATTACTGAAATACATGCATATATACAGTGTTGGGGGGAGGAGTGGGGGAAGCTTTGAGTTAAATGAAACCAAAGAAAATCAGTTTAAATATATGTGTTGTGGTTTCCCATACAGCTAAGGACATTGTAAATGTCCATTCCAAAAACTACGTAAAAAGGAAAGTTAAAAATGTTCACTTATTTAATTCAAATTTCATTCATTCGGGTGGCCAGGACCCGGGCAGTGTGAGTGCCACTGAATATCAGCTTGCGTGCCGCAAGTTGCCTACCCCGGTATAGTGATTGCAACTCTGCTCCCCTTCTTACAGTTTGCAAGACATATCAAGAAATCTGAAGGCCAGAAAACCCCGAAAGTTGAATTACAAATCTCAATTTATGGTGTAAAAATTCTAGATCCAAAAACAAAGGTAAGAAACTTAACTTCATAATTGTTTGTTACACCAGTAGTTAATTCAACATTGATTTAGAAATTCTATTTTATAAACCACTCTTCTAATAATTTCTTGTAGTGAAAAACTCCCTACTTATGGAACAACTGTAAAAATGCCTATGCTAGTTACTATAAATAATCATTTTTGTCAACATTTACCACACAGAAGTATGTGAGATAACACAGGTTTTCTAAATATAGAATACATAGGGATGTTCACATTTCTGTAACAGAACTACACTGAGACTGACTTTCCATATAGCCATACAAGAAGGGCAGAGTGGCCACGACCCTCTGACACCTGTTTCCAACCCTCCTGTGTACTCCGGTTTGAGAGCATGTGTAATAAGAAATAGCTGTGGCAACTATGAGTTATGCACTGGCAGATGTTGACTATTTAATGGGGATAACTAAATATGTACTAGTGTTGCAGATCAACTTTTGTAGCTGACTTTATAAGCCATTTATATTTGCTGTGAGACTTCTCTTCCACTATTTTGGAAGGGCTACTTGTTTTTCTGGGTTTTTCCCCCCTCAGAAGGCTTTGAAATTCCAGTTGTGCTATAGGTATGGCTTCGTAACAATGGCAGCAACTGATTTGGTGAAATATGGCCTCAACTGTGGTCATTTCTACAGTATTGTAGTTCATTGTCTCCCTATTCTGGTTGAAAATGTAATTTGACTTACGGGGGGGGGGGGGGGACTAAACAAAAGATCTCCCCTCAAATTCAAAGAGGAATAATGACTTAAAGGCCCATAAACAGATCTTAAAAGTCTTGTAGGTCTAGTTATTCAATCATTTTCAACATTCTATAATTACTAAACTCTTATACATGTATTAATTTCTGAATTGCAATAAACACTATACATTGCTGTGTTTTGTATTATTATTTTTATGATAAATATTGCAATTCAGTATAATATTGTAGTTGGAGATAAGCCAAATTTAATTCAAGGACATTTCTTCTTGCAAACCTTTCTGCTTGAGACCCTTTAAGTGACAGTGGGTGAAAAGTTGGTAGGCAGAAAAACCCCAGCAACACTAAGTTGACATCATTGTAGTTCTGTATCCTCCTTGTGGCATTGTGAGATGAAAAGTGGTTTCAAATCCTTGTCCTAGCTACAGCCATTTTAAAAATAACAAATGCCAAAAAATGTTAATCTCTTGCAGAAAGAAATATAAGGAGCTTTATAGAAAATTGTGGGACACAAATTACTAAGGGAACAAGACATTTTAAACTCTTGAAAATGTTATAACAAGCTTTAATAGAAATCAACTAGGAGCAGTTTTTGTACCTCTTTTTTCTTTGTTTTCTTAACACTACACAATTACACATGAATAAAGCCCTCATTTGCAATTCAGCAAAAGCAGATTTAAAATACACGCAGTGTTATGACAATATCAAAAGGAACACATGTATTGTGTTTTCTGTAAACAGAGGATAAATAGCTTATTCCAACACAAACACATTATTCCTTTGTATTACATGTACAAATAGTTGAACTCACTTTTAATCAGTGTGGAGGGATTTTTTTATAGATGTTTATGGATATCTTTTTCAGATGTTATAACAATCACTTTTTTCTCTTTTTGTTTTTGTTGGGAATAATTCATTTTAATTAGCTTACTGACCACAGTGAGTCATGGTAGCTGAAGGAATCTTTTTTTCCCCCGAACTGTTTTGCATGTTGTTAATATTATTATTACTTTTAATTGTGGTAGCGCCTGGGAGCCCCAATCATAGATCAGATCTCCATTTTGGGAGGTTCTGTGCAAACACAAAAGATGTCCCCTGGCCCAAATAGTGTAGGAGTTATACAGTGTTGAACAAACCTTGACTTTAAAAGTGGGGAAACAGAGAGGTTGGGGCCCAGTTCAATGAAAGGTGAAGATGCCAAGCCCATGTGGAAGGAGGTACTCAGCATCTCACAGAAGCCCCAAATCACTTGCTCAGACCACGCAGCAACAACAGAAACAAGATTATAACACAGGTCTTCCTGGCTCCCAGTTGCTGTCAGGCTGAGAATAACTTGCCCAGGGAAATCAGTTACAGAACCATGTTTAGAATATGGTAGTGCCTGGATCAGTCCCCTCAACCTTTTCTTCCCCGGGTGCTGCCCCCCTCTAATTTACTGACCCAAAGGTTGAAGAGGAAACATAAAAGAGCTTTTCTTCTTCCCACTGTAGCCCATCTCCCTAAACACAAGGAAGAATTGCTTCCTCCTTTCCTAAATGGGGTGCTGAGGGCAGCTGGCAATCGCTGCGCAGAATTGCCTCTTCCCCTAGAACAGTGGTTCCCAAACTTGTTCCGCCGCTTGTGCAGGGAATGCCCCTGGCGGGCCGGGCCGGTTTGTGTACCTGCCGCGTCCTCAGGTTCGGCCGATCGCGGCTCCCACTGATCGCGGTTCGCTGCTCCAGGCCAATGGGAGCTGCTGGAAGTGGCGGCTTGGCCCGCGCCGCTTCCAGCACCTCCCATTGGCCTGGAGCAGCGAACCACGGCCAGTGGGAGCCGCGATCAGCCGAACCTACGGACACGGCAGGTACACAAACCGGCCCACCCACCAGGGGCATTCCCTGCAGAAGCGGCAGAACAAGTTTGGGAACCACTGCCTTAGAAGGCTCCTGTGCTGCATACTGAGGTGGCACTGGGAACATGAGGAAACACAATCTGTTGTTTAAGGGGTGGATGGAGAGAATATAAGGTACATACAAGTGATCTCTCTCCTGCCATCCATCTCCACCCTCTGACAAACAGAGGCTAGGGACACCATTCCTTACCCATCCTGGCTAATAGCAATTAATGGACTTAACCACCATAAATTTAGCCAGTTCTCTTTTAAACGCTGTTATAGTCCTAGCCTTCACAACCTCCTCAGGCAAGTAGTTCCATAAGTTGACTGTGCACTGTGTGAAGCAGCACTTCCTCTTATTTGTTTTAAACCTGCTGCCTATTAATTTCATTTGGTGACCCCTAGTTCTTGTATTATGGGAATAAGTAAATAACTTTTCCTTATCCACTTTCTCCACATCACTCATGATTTTATATACCTCTATCATATCCCCCCCTTAGTCTTCTCTTTTCCAAGCTGAAGAGTCCTAGCCTCTTTATTCTCTCCTCATATGGGACCCATTCCAGACCCCTAATCATTTTAGTTGCCCTTTTCTGAACCTTTTCTAGTGCCAGTATATCTTTTTTGAGATGAGGAGACCACATCTGTACGCAGTATTCGAGATGTGGGCGTACCATCGATTTATCTACGGGCAATAATATATTTTCAGTCTTATTCTCTATCTCCTTTTTAATGGTTCCTAACATCCTGTTTGCTTTTTTGACCGCCTCTGCACACTGCGTGGACATCTTCAGAGAACTATCCACGATGACTCCAAGGTAAAGTTTGGAGAGCTGAACAAGCTTTGTGGAGAGGGTGAAGAACGGGAGAAAGCCAAGAGGGAAGGGGTGTGGAGAGTGTCTTGGGATGTAGGGGAGAGGAAGAGAGCTGAGAGCATAGGGAAGATGCGGGAGATAGGAAGGGGAGAGAGCCTTTTGATGGGGGAGAGAAAACAGATGGGAATGAGACCAATTTGGAAGGAGAGGGAGAACCTAGGGGATGTGGTGAAGAGAGTGCAAGCAGCATGGATGGGAAAGAATGTGACTAAGATTTTTGGCCAGGAGGTAAATGAGAAAAATAGTTTTAACATGTGTGGTTTTTTTGACAAGCTGCAGGAGAGATAGAGGTTCAGTGTGTGTGAGACATTTTATTGGGGGGCAAGGGGCAGGAGGATGGATGTGGTTCTGCTGTTGGTCTGTGGCCCTAAACAAATTATTTGAGGCTTGATTCTTGGAAATGCTGACTGCCCCCCTGCTGAGATTACAGCAATCTGTAATCTCTGCACAGGAATCCACAATTTTTAAAGTAGATAATAGCTCACATATCAACTGCAATATTTCCCTTCATAGCTGGTACTGCTTTCCCATGCTACTGGCCAAATGAAATAAAACACCAAGAGGGTTATTGCGAAAAATAAATACTAGAATCTCAAATATTCTTTCTATTTCTGTAATTTTGCCAGGCTCTCGAAAATTAAGAACACTCTCATTGCCACCTTTTAACAGTTAGGCCATAAGAATATATTGGGCAGTAGTTTGGGGTTCTTTTAGTCCCATTCATCAAAAACAATGGTTCACATGGTCACACTTCTCATTTTAAGTGTGTGTGACAGAGTACAGGGAGGGAAGGTGGGGAGAGTGCGGGAGAGCATGTACTCTGCTCACTTAGATGCTAATTAGTTTCCCAGGGGAAGCTGATTGGGGTAATTATCTAATCAGGCTGGTGGGCTGGGTGGGATAAAGATTCAATTAGCCCGTCAGCTCAGGTCTGATAAAGAGGCACAGGAAGGAAGTGCCAAGAGGGGGTGAGAGAGAGGAACAGGCCTAGCTGAGCTCAGTCACACACACAGAGGTCTTAGAGATGGGAGACCTCTGTTCCCCTCAGGTCCTGAGGAGAGGGCCAAAGGCACTGTGGATATTGTAAACCAACTGTCCCACAGGGACTGTAATAATTTTGGTTGAGGGAACTTAAAATGAAAGGTCACTGAGTATACACCTGGTGGAGTCTGGTCAGTTTCTGCGGGAAAGAAGACAGAAGTGAAGCCATGCCCTTGTCACAGTGTAACTTGTGTGTGTTTTAAAATATATGTCTTGAGTTGACAGAATGTGAGTGTACTTCTGTATAGAGGAAGGATTTGGATTTGTGCCTTTTCTCATAGAAACCACATGAAGGAATTTACAAAACACCCCATTTGTTGCCAACAGAAACATTTAGAATTACAAAATGCATTCTATAAGAAAAGCCATAGTTTCTGTAGAAATTGTTTTCTTTGATATTAACAATAGAATAATGAATTAGAATGGTTCTGCCATGACACACACATACTACAAGCCTGTAGGGAGTTTCCTCTGGGTACTACTCCAAATTAAATCTCTCATGGCTTTTAGGTGTTAAGAAGGTCTGGACTCCCTAATCAGGTTACTTCTTTGCTGGGTGAGATATTAATTGTCATATCAAAGTATAATTACAGTAGACACACTCCTGAGCAGAAATATTAAACTGAAAAAGCAAAACACAACTTATAACTCTCAGGCATAGCACATCAGAACTCCAACAAAAAGCTCTGTGTTCAAGTTCTTAACTAACTAGTTCTCACAAAAAGTGTCCCAAATGCCCTGTGTTTTGTGTGTTTTAACTCTTCTCCCAAACATATTAAATCCTTGGGTGGTTATGTTCTGGTCTGACACTCAAAATCACAACTCTCCTAGGCACATGATTTATCATGTTTGCTACAAACCTAAAAGTTCTACACTGATATTTCTTAGGCACATGTGTACACTCTTGTTCTTTTGTCTTGTCTCTTCTGATAGTTACTAGTAGTAGCAGTATTACTAGTAGTTATTTTCCACTCTTCAGTTATAGGTTTAAGATGCTGGTTTTGATTCACCACTTTTACACTAGAAATAAAAATTAGTAACCATCTAGACCATTAATGAATTTTATTGTGTTTTCCAATACCCAATTTTACAATAACCTTTACCTAATCTAAATGCTTAGTTATTTCTCTCAGGGCTAAATAATTCCAGCTGTCTTTATCCGTTCTCATTTGTAAGTCTTTTTTGTCTTGCAGATTCTGCTTTTTAAGGTTTGCTTCTTAGGAGATTGAGGGCTTGTCTTCACTAGGGGGTAAGTCGACCTAAGTTACGCCACTCCAGCTGCGTGAATAACGTAGCTGGAGTCGCCGTAGCTTATGTCGATTTACCCTGGTGTCTTCACTGCCCTGCGTCGACAGGAGATGCTCTCTGGTTGATTTCCCTTACACTTCTCAGAGAGCTGGAGTACAGTAACTCCTCACTTAACATTGTAGTTATGTTCCTGAAAAATGCGACTGTAAGTGAAACGATGTTAAGTGAATCCAATTTCCCCATAAGAATGAATGTAAATGGGGGGGTTAGGTTCCAGGGACATTTTTTTTTGCTGTACAGTACAGTACACTACTATAGTTGGGAGGTGCCCCCGCCTTACCCCGCACAGGCACAGCCCACTGGCACTGGAGACAATGAGGCAGGCAAGGAGGCTGAAGGTGCTGTAGGCTAGGAGAAGCAGGTTCCCCTACTCTGCAAGCACCAGGGGCAGAGGGGCTCAACTCTTGGCCTGCCCACTCCATCCCTTCCCCCAAGTCCCCACCCTTAACCCGCCTCTTCTTCCCTCCCTTCTCCCCCTTTACTCCTCACGCCATGTCCTCGCTCCTCCCCCCTCCCTGCCCTGCCTCCTGCCCGCAGCAATCAATCTTGTAGCATTCAGGAGGGAGGGGGGAGGAGCAAGGACACGGCGTGCAGGCTCCCCCTCCCTCCCCTGCCTCCTGAACACCGTAAGCCAGCTGATTGCCACGGGCAGGAGGCAGGGGAGGGAGGGGGGAGGCGCTTGCGACGTTCAGGGGGCAGGCGGGAGGGGGAGGGAGCGAGGACTCGGCGCGCAGCCTCCCCCCTCCTCCCCTGCCTCCTGCCTGCAGCAATCAGCTGGTTTGCGGCGTTGGGAAGGCAGGGGAGGGAGGAGGAGCCTGCGCGCCGAGTCCTCGCTCCTCCCCCCTCCCTCCTGAACACCGCAAGCCAGCTGATTGCCGCAGGCGGGAGGAGGGGGAAGGTGCTGATATGTGGGGTCTGCCGGCAGGCAGGAGGCGCTGTGGAGGCAGGACGTAGGGGAGCTGATAGCGGGGCTGCCAGCTGTGGACAAAGCAGGCAGCCAAACGACGTTATAGCAAAGCATTGCACAACTTTAAATGGAGCATGTTCTGTAATTGAGCAGGGACGTAAGATAGAAACAACGTTAAGCGAGAGGACGTTAAATGGGGAGTTACTGTACCAGGGTCAACCGGAGAGCACTCTGCCATCAATTTAGCAGGTCTTCACTAGACCTGCTAAATCAATCCCTGCTGCATTGATTGCAGCAGTGTCTATCTCCCCGTAGTGAAGACCAGCCCTCAGATGCAGTTGGTATTAGCTAGAACGATCACTAATAGTTTAAACAAATTTTGACTTCTTCAAACTGCAATAAAGGTTTAATTGATAAAATTAGGTAACTGTCCTGCAATGAGTTCCACACAGGTGCACAGGTCCATCTGAACAAAGCTCGTTGCAGGGCAGGGGCCTTCCCTTGTAACTACATGCACATTGAATGATGCAATATCATTTCCTAAAAAGAGGGAAAGGTCACAATAAATTTGTCACAATAAAGTAAATATCATATTACTATAACTTGTTCCTTTATAACATCTAGGTGTGTAGAGTATTAATTTTCTGAATAAAATACTAAAAAATTAACTCATCAACTGTAATCATTCTATTGTCATTTGCAGGAAGTCCAGCACAATTGCCAGCTCCATAGAATATCATTTTGTGCTGATGATAAAACTGACAAGAGGATATTTACCTTCATATGCAAAGATTCTGAGTCAAATAAACACTTGTGCTATGTATTTGACAGTGAAAAGTGTGTAAGTATGTCAGATGTTTTACAATGATTTTGGCATCTCAAATGCCTGTTTGAAATTAGTACTAGGAAGAGGCTAAAACGAGCAGCTGGGTAGCCCCTTATATGTATTGTTTCATGTCAAGATGTTGCCTTAAAATTGTACTTGTGTTTATTACAGATTTAAATTAAACATTTTGTTAATACTTTTTCACCTAAGGTCACAATGTTTTTTCTTGAGGCAAATCTTCTTCCCGGTACCCAGCCTCACTACCTGGGCCAGGCACCAGGCTGATACACAAGATGGGGAGAGGATCCCTTTCCCTCCAGGCTCTGGAATGTTGCAAAGCTGCCATGTGGAGGTTACTGCAGCACACTATGTGAAGTAGCCACATGGACTGTTGTGCAGTACACACAAATATCCTTATGGGATTTGCACAGTCGGCGTCCTCCCCTCTGCTGGGTCACCCATGTGCTGATATACCACTAGAAGAATCACTTCACCCACCACTGAAATGCAGTCACTTCTGGGGTGCAACATGACAACTGTTCAACAACGCACAGTTACATTCAAGAATAGTTTAGGACAGGAAGAGAAGAATACTGTGTCCAGCTGAAACAGTAGGAATTTACATAGGCAGAAAATAAATGCCTAATGGAATTTAACTAGGACATTGGTGCTAATGCACTTATTCTTATGAAGAATGACAAGGGATGTTTAATATTCACAATTGCTCAGGACCTCTGTTTCATCATACCTCATTTAGAAGACTATAAAAAAACTCTTGACAAAAATTACAGCTTTTTTTCCTCTATAACATTAGATGCAGTTATATAATCTTTTGCCTTACTGCTTATAGAATGTGTTTGGTGATCTTGTCATTCATCTGCAATAGTACAGTGCCAATACCAGTAACAATGTGTATACTCACTGTACATTTCTGTTCCTTCTGTCTTCTTGTCTGTCTTCTTTTCTCTCTTCTTTTAGGGAGGGCAGCAATAAACACTGATCTCTTCTCGATCTCAGGCAGATTTCTTCTTCCATCCCAATAATCTCTTTATGCTAGTACCTTTCAGAGACCGGGATGTGAGCAGTTGTGCCTAGTGGTTGGTACAGGAATCAATAGCCAGAAAAAGGCACCCAGGCTCAGAGCAGAGGCCAGAGTCAGATGTCAATAATGGGATTCGAGGGTCAGAACCGGAGTGGGGAAGGCAGAGGAAAGGCTGGGTCCACCATCAAAGGCAGGATCAGGACTGAAACAAGGTGGGAGCAAGATTGGGAACAAATAGGCAGAGGAGTTATCACAGCTGTGGGCAATAACAGCCTACTACAGGCCAGCTGCACTTGTTAGGTTGCCTGGAGACTGGCTCTTCTGCAGGGCAGGATACCTGACAATACCCCCAACTTGAGGATGCCTCCTAACCGGGTCCAGTTTCTCCAGGTACTTCTAATGGAGCTCTTGTAATACGTCCAGAATGTGCATGTTCTCTGCCCAATCCCAAGACCACTACTCCAGACTGTAGTCTTCCCAGTCCGCCAGGTACTGGAGCCTTCCCCTAACTTGCTGAGTTGAGGATTCAGTGGACCAAATACTCCTCCTGTCTGAGAACTGTTATAGGTTGGAGCGGTTTGGGTATAGGTTCTAGGTGTAGGGCTTTAAAAGTGTGAGGTGAAAAGGTGGATCTTCGAGGACTCAAGCAACTGTAACCTGAAGGTCACTGTGTTTATCCATTCTATAATCTTGAAGGGGCCCAGACATTGGTAATCTAGTTTGGCAAATGAGTAGTTTGATTTAAGGTTCTGGGCAGAGAGCCACACCATGTCCCTATGGCCAGATTGGGGACGGCCTGATCGTCTTGGTCCATGTGGTGTTTTATAGGCTTCTTTGGCAGGCTTCAAGTGTTCCATGAGCTCTTGGTGCACCCAATATATGTTGGGGGCTAAATCCACAGTGGCTGGTACTGGGGAACTTATGGGTAAGTATGTGTGAAAGTGGAAGAGAAAGCCATAGTTTGCAAAGAAGGGGCTATATTGGGTCTGTTATGTGTTTGTAGTCAATAAAACATGATGTCAAATAACTAACTCAGTTGACATTTTATTTAAGTAAGACAATCAAGCAATATTTAATACAGCGCTGTGCAGAAAAAGGAAATATACATATCAATCTCTGTAATGGAGAAGTGATGGCAGTGTACTTCTGATTAACTTCCTTAAAATCACCCTTTATATATACATTTAGAACCCAGAAAAATCCTCATGTTTTTCCCAGAGTTGGTTTTGCTGACATTTTGCTTATTTGAATATTCTTACCTTAACCTAATCAATAAGTTAATAACGTCTGTAACCATATTTAGCTCTTAATGACTTGGACATTAGTCAACACATAACTTAATGGTTTGCTGTTACATTGATTCCAGAACACATCCGCTATACCAACTGCTCCTTGTCCATTTTGTCAGTTACTAATTTTATCAGTTACCATGCATTTATGTGTATCCCTTAACAATTATGTCATTTTGTCCATTACAATACACATGTATAATAATAGGCACCCATTTATATACAACGGGTGCTTACAGACCAAGAAAAAATGACCTATTGACTATGAAGTTCTTTTCATGTAATTATAAACACAAGGTATAGTAGGACTTTGGCTCATCTAGAAAGAATTAATGGGTTATGGTTAAGATTAAGATTTTGTCACAGTTATTTTTAGTAAAAGTTATGGACAGGTGGCGGGTAATAAACAAAAATGCATGGGAGCCCGTGATATGTCTGCGACTTTTACTAAAAATAACCAGGGGGAGGAATGACAGCTGGAGCCTCATGGGAGCAGACTGACAGCCTGAGCTCCACCACCAAGGGATGGGGCACAGCCTCGGCCCAAGCTGTGGGGCAGGGGAACACAGACCTGGCTCCAACGCCAGCTACAGCCACTGACAGCTGAAGCCGAAGAAGTCACAGAAGTTGGTTAAAAACACAGAATCTGTGACCTCCATAACTAATTTGTATCCTCAGTTATGGTAGTGTGGTTTAATTATTAACAGGTCAAGGTGTAGATTGCATTGTTATATTCAAATTTGGAGTAGCACATCAGGGAAGGCTAATCATCCTGGTGGTAACTGAGAAAACAATAAAGATACTGCTCCAGGATTTGGTTGACTCTCTCTGTTTGCCCATTGGTCTTTGGGTGATAAGTGAGTCTCTCACCTCAGCCAATCTGAGAAATTCCCACCAGAATCAGGAAATGAACGGGGACCCTGGTGAGATACAATACCTGTCAGTAACCCATTGTAACGGAAAACATTTTCTAGGAAGAGTGAAGCTGGGTCCCAATGTGGTAGGAAAGGTACAGTTTGGGATGAAGTGTGCCATCTTTGTTAGCAGATCAGTGCAACCAGGATTAATGTGTATCCCTGTGAGCATGACAGTTCTGCAATTAAATCCATTGCTATAGTATACTAAGGCTGCAGATGTGTGGGTAGAGGCTGGAGAAGACCTAGCAGTTTTGATTGTAGGTTCATGGTATGGGCGCATTTGTAAATGGTTTCGTGTGGTCTGCGTGAATCAGGATGAGTGCTGAGAGGAATGCTTTCTTAGGTTATCAAAGGCTGTCTGAGCCTGCGTGGACCAGGGAAACTGAGCCCCCTTTTGCAAGAACACTGTTATGGGTGCAACCAGGCTAGAGAATCCTTTAATGAATTGCTTTTAGACATTAGCGAACCCCATGAATTGCTGCACCCTTCGTACCTTCTTGGCTGCAGCCCAGTTGGATATTTCCACCACTTTATATGGGTTCCCAGTGTATTCCTCAGGTGAAAAGATATATCATCATGATCTTATCAAGCTTTTCTCAAGCTTCATGCATAGGTGGTTTTGGCAGAGTCTCTCCAAGACAATGCGCACGTGATGATTGTGGAGCCCAGAGACAATGAGGATCTCATCCAGGTAAATGATGACAAACTGGTCCAGCATATCCCTAATATGTCATTTATGAAATGCTGGAAGATTGCTGGAGCACCCAAACAGCATGACCAAATATTTATAGTGGCCATACCTGGTACAGAAGGTGGTCTTCTATTCATCTCTTTGCTAGATCCTCACCAAGTTATAAGCTCCATGGAGGTTCAACTTTGTGAAGACTTTGAAAGAGCGGAGTCTTTCAAACAGCTCATTTATAAGCGGTAAGAGGTACCAGTTTCAGAGTGTAATCTTGTTCAGAGCTCAGTAGTCCACACAAGGTTGGAAAGAACCATCTTTCTTCACCACAAAGAAGACTGGGGTTCCTGCTGGGTACGTGGTGGGGCAAATGAACCCCTTCTGCAGGTTTTAGTCAAGCTAGCTCCGAAATACCCATAGTTCAGGTTCAGAGAGGGAGAAAATGTACCCGATGGGAATCTCTGCTCTTGGCTAGAAGTTGATGGGACAGTCGTAGCTCCGAGGGGGCAGTAGGGCATTAGCTTTTGCTGAACACATCAACATAGTGCTGCTATTTAACAGGAATCCACTGAGCTTTTGAGTGTTGTCATGGTGATTGTTGGGGTCGCCTTTGCATCCTATCTTCATGTCTCTGAATTCTTTGGAGGACCAAGTAAGCCACAAAAGGTTTCTGATCTCCAGTTAGCTCTCAGGAAACAGGACTATTGGAAAAATGGGAGATCAAAGCACACCATGCCTGAGTGCCAGTAGATGCATGGGTCATGGGAGATGAGCCAGGGAATGCCAGTGTCAATTGATGAATGCAGTGAATGAATTAGCTCAAACTGGAGGACTTCTCGGTAGCTTCAAGGGGTAGTTAACTCTAAGGGAGCCATCTGGTCCTCACAAAAGGAATGACAGCTCTGTGGACTTCGCTAACTTGGGGGATTCCTTGTGCTGGGTGGAGATATTGTGTGCTTGGGCAAATTCCAGATCCATGAAATTGCCTGAGGCTCTGAATCCACCAGCTACTCTAGGTTGATGTCAGGCATCACAGGGTGCCAGATCTGGAAAGGGAGTTGAAGATGTGTTAGTTGCTGATTGGCCATCATCAAGGTACCGGTGGATGAGAATAGGCATGGACTGCTGGGGTGAGGGGAAAGACGCAAAGCCAGCCCTGATCCCCATAGGTCCAATGCCCAGTGTCAGTTCTTCTCTGTGTCAGAGAGGCAGGGCTGGACCTGATTGACTTGCTTGGGCTCAAGCAATGGAGAAGGGACTGGTGGTGGGGGAATGGAGCTGGAGCCAGCAGGGCTGGCAGGAGCCAGGAGGACCATCTTTTTTTCTCGTTGGCATTCATCGATTTTGATGACTAGTTTGAGTAAGGCAGCCAGGCAGGATGGCAATTCCACCTGTGCCAGTTCATCTTTAATATTGCCATTTAGGCCAAGCCAGAAATGATAACACTGCATGGCCTCGTTCCACTAGGTATCTCCTACCAAGCATCGGAACTCTGCTGCATATTTAGCAACTGGCCAGCATCCATATTGCAAAACCTCACTTGCAGTTTCAACTGTACGCTCATGACTTGGGTCATTGAAAATCACCACCATAGCTCAAATAAAGTCCTTACATTGGCCCAGAAGTGGGCTTGATTTTTTCATTAGCAGCGATGCCCAAGCCAGAGCCTCCCAGGTAAGCAGGCTGATAATTAGTCCCACTTGGGCTTGGTCAATGGGGTACAACTGTGGGCGTAGCAGAAATAGGAGCCACACTGATTTAGGAACCCATGAAACATGATGATTGTCATTGAACTTGTCAGGCAGAGAGAGTTTGGGCTCATGAGGAGCGGGGGTTGGAACTGAAAGCATGGCTTGAGCTTGCAGGATTGTGTTCTATGCCTTCAGAGTGGTAACCTGGGCCTGCAAAATCTGTAGGGCTCCAATTATTTCCATCAGAGAGGTATTGGCCTTTGTAGGATCCATGCTCACCGTATCAGTTCTAGTTCCCTGTTTCTTTGGGCTGCTCAAACTGTCATAAATTGGGACATGGCAGTCGTGCCTAGCAACTGGAGTAGGAGGCAAATCTGGTGGTTAGGAACAAAGTGAGAGCAAGGCTGGGAACAAGCAAACACAGGAGCTATCACAGCCATGGGTGAATGTTTTGAGCAGCTACCAAACTGTTGCGGCTGCTGGGCTCAAGAGCTGATCTGCTGACTCTCTTCCCACCAGTCAGGCAGTGTAGCCAATCAGACAGCCTACTACAAGCTAGCTGCGCTTGTTAAGTTGCCTGGAGACTGGCTCTCCTGTAGGCCCTGATTCTTGACAGTACCTTTCTCATCCCATTCACTATTGCTCTTTGTCTGACACTTCTGTCTACCCCTATGGTCCCCCAAGTGAGTTTTGCCCCCTCCCTCTTTCCAGTCCATTAGTTCCTTCAGCTTCCAAAGAAGCTCATTCAAGTTGGTGCCTTCCCTTCCAATCTACACACATTTCCTGGAAAGTACCCATAGTGCCAGCATTGCATATTCCCAAATGCCAATTTACCATTATTTAATTAGTGGTAAATATGGTCTATTCTCTAAGATAGTTAACATGCAGCTAATTGGTAATGGTTAATTCTGAGAAACTGTCACTTTGTTGTGTTAATTTGCAGCAGATAAAATGATTAAACCTGTATCAGTCATTTGGTATTACAGAAAGTTATCAAAGGGTAAGTCTCTACTTACTTTGAAAATTAAAATCTCAGTCTTGCCTTGATATTTTCCCATGTTTTTCTTTGCTTTTCAATGACAAAGAAAACCAATAGTCTGATCTAGTTGACATAAATCTAGTTCTTATAGTGGTTGTCAAAACAAAATCTGTTTTCCAACAAACACACCACATATATGCCAGTTTTTCATGTTCTAAGTACAAGGAGAAAACTGAGCAAATGCTGACCATTTAATGGTGATTACTGGGATTAACTGAGTTTCCAAAAACATTAACAATTAATTAATGTATTGTATTGTTGGGTTTTTGACACTGCAAAAGTTATCCAAAGTAAAATCTTTCCTATGTAAAAGAAATAGAAACATTATGTATGGAGTTCTCAAATATGAAAAGAGAAACTATTTTATTTGCCTGGACATCAACAGGTTTGGTTTGGTTTGGCACTTGTGGTCTTCAATACTTAAGCACAGATATACAATATATAGATATATCGACCTTATGGAAATTGATACCCTATTTTTATAATATAGACTTTTGAAACCTAACTAAAAACAATGAAAGTAAAATATTTATTTAACAAAGAAAGTTACAGCGATCAGCCACTTTCAAGAGATGAAAATGCAACAAAAACAGACCCAAGCACATTGTTTATAGATATTAAAGTAGCATAATGTACAATGCAACGTAGATAATTGCATTCTGTCTACAGCAGTTTCTATCAATTATTCTTCAGTTACGCTCCTGGCTGCCATGTTTCTTTTCAAAGCTGACTTCATTTCAGTGGTGGGTGAAGCAATACCTAGGTATATTGTACATTATGTATAGGCCCCTACCAAATTCAGGATCCATTTTGATCAATTTCACGGACAGAGAGATTTAAAATTGGACAATTTCATGATTTCAGCTCTTTACACCTGAAATTTCACAGTGTTGTAACCAGATTTCACAGGGACGGGCTTATTTCACAGTCAGTGACAAATTTTTCACGGCCGTGAAATTGGTAGGGCCCTAATTATGTAATATGGTTTGTGCTCCTGTGAAATGAAAAACACTGTATAAGATACTCTTAACGTGCTAATTCCAATATTTTACTTGTATAAAGGCTGAAGAGATAACTTTAACAATTGGTCAAGCATTTGACCTGGCTTACAGGAAATTCCTGGAATCTGGAGGAAAAGATGTTGAAACAAGAAAACAGATTGCAGGGTTACAGAAAAGAGTAAGTCATACATATCTGTTGCTTCTCTTGATGACAATTATATACTACTGTAATTTTTTACAAATTTCTGTGAAGTATGCTGGAGCATACGTTGCAATACTATACTGTACTAAGGACAGAAGATTATTAAGAGACTCCAGAAACACTAAAAAAGAGGACAATTATCTATGTAATAATACAGTGTGCATCTTTCCATCATCCTGAAAATTCACAAGTGCTAAGAAATGTATTACATTCTCAAATAAAATGAGGCATTTGGGTCAATTATTAAACACAATTACTAGCTTTTTGGTAATTAGTTTGTTGTATACTGTTAAGAAGAGCAGATCTCAAAGAAATAAAAATGTTACTCATGATTTATAGCTAAAATTAGATACATCAGAGGATGAGTCTCCAAGTAGCTGTTACAATGACTGTTTGTTTTGTAGATTCAAGAACTAGAAACTGAAAATATAGAACTGAAAAATAAGGTACAAGATTTGGAGAACCAGTTAAGAATAAATCAAATACATACATCACCAGTAAGTACATGGATACAACTATGTTTTCCAGCCAAGATGGTATAACTTAAAATTATTTAACAACATCTTTGTGTTCTGATAACAAATACAGTATTCACACTATTTCTGATTATTATAATTAACACACTATAATCCTATATTTAAGTAACAGTAAGATTGTGACAAACCAACAATTGTAGGAAAATTAAAAGTTATATTCAATAAATGATGCTTCCTTAACTCAGCCTGTTATGCCCAGATGTTGCTGTATATATGCAAACTCATTTTTCTCAGACACACAAGCAGACTACCTAAGGATGAAGAGCAAAGTCCTGTGTCCAAAGGATCTGGTTCAGTGTGCCAACCCTGCGCTTTGTAACTCGGGATTTCTTAATAACTTTCTGTCACAAACATATCGTTACTTACATCTATTGTTTTGTCTATAACTTACTTCTTGTTTTAACAAGTTTTATGTTCTTCTGAAATTCCCTAGTAGAATCACATAGCCCAAGAGCCATTATGATCTTTCATGCAAATAAGTACTTAAAAGATTGGCTTACTAGTTACGACTGTAACTGAATGAAAATCCTTTATCCATGGAAATATTTTGCCTTCTTCAGAATCAGTGGATGTTGATTTTTATGGAATTTTTAAATGGCAGATTTAGATATCTAGTTAGTGAACTATTAAAAGTATAGGTTGATTAGCAGACTGACCCTAATGGCTCTAAAGCAGTTATAGTTTATTGTATCCAAATAGCTGTAAAAAACAAAAAAACAGTTGATGTGCATATACAAGTCCTTATGAAAAGTATCTAGTTTTTAATCTAAATATAATTGATGAAATGCTGGTCCTATTGAAGTCAATTGGGACAGAATTACATCCCTTGAGTCTATATATTTGTCCAAGCAGAAAAATAATTTGCCAATTTTAATTTTTTTATTTTCTTAAGTCAGAGTATTTTTTTGAATTACAGAAGTATCCACACATTGTACAGTGCATTTGCTTTAATTTTTACAGTTGTGTAAGTTAAAATTTGGGCCTACCACATATTTTGAAAATGTCGTCGTTTTTCATCTTGTTTCCGGCCTGAAATTCCATTATGCCTGGTATCAGCCTTAAGTGGATGTTTACATTTTGATCCACAGAGCCCCCCAGAGCCTGTTTATTATAGCAATGATAATTTATCAGTATTATCACTATACTGAAATGAAGTTTGTGGAGGTCTGTCTCCATAATGTCATCAAGTGTAATAGTAACATGTGACCGGAATGGATATGATTGTATATATGAAGGTCTTTCTTTCATAGGGTCTTATATGAATCCCTCAGTGAAAACTGTAAATTGTATATGATTTCTGACTTACTATGCATTCAATCAAAAGTACTAATCCCTCAGGCCAAATCCTCAACCTTTATTCAGGATTTTTTCCTATAAGAGTTGATCCTTTATTGGTAAACCTAATCATTCAATTTGTCTAATAGCAAAATCAGCTTTTATTATAGTAACTCTGTGATAGATACATTCTTCTTATAAAAGAAACAAGAATAACAAAAAACAATATTTTCCTGTTTAGCTTTTTGGTCCAGGAACCATGTGTTCATTATGTGTGCATCCAGTGTTGATCACAATGGGACCCAGGTACCTGATGGGGCCTCTTGACACTTAAACAATACAAATAACATGAGATTGTAAATTGCAATTGTATAATGGCCAAATTATGCGCTTCACTGTTTGGGTATTATTATTATTGGCATTGTGGTAGCAATGTTTATGTGCTTTCTGTGTATTATTTCAATGTGACTTCTGGCACATGGTTCTGCGAACAGAATTTGACCCTTGGGACAGCTATTATTTTGTGTGGTGGAATGCCTGTGAGGAAATCTGCAATACAGTCTTAAAAGTACTGATTTAAAGCATTTTTGCACATTATTTTCTTTATTTTATTTGCTAGTGAATATAAGACACACAGATCTTAATATCACATTTACATTCCATACCCATTAATTACAAGAATAACATATTTAATTCTTATATTTTTCAAAAAATCATCTCCAAAATGTTGAGTTTCAAATATAAGCATACTCTAATTTATTTGTTATTTCTTTAGATTGAACATTTAAAAAGAAAGAATTACCATACAGAAGTTCTAATAATTAGAATTACAGTAAGAACTATCCATCAGCATAAATATTAATATATAAATTAATTCTGCCAGCCAGCAGCCTTAAATAATCAAATAGAGATAACAGTGTATCTCAGCTAATCAGCAATAAAAAAGAAATACTCCAGGAAAACTTCTTATTCTCATATCTTTCCTCATAACATAACTTTATCCTTCCCGCAAAACCCTATCAAACAAATAGCTTTTGCAGCATGCCCAGAAGGTCATTTGAACAGGCCAAAGCTGTTCGTATTACCTCTATAATAAAATGAGCAGGTACATGTAAGAGAGAGGTAATGAATGAGAAAAAAATTGTTAAATATAATAGACCAGTGCTTTACATAAACTGTTAATTAAATAAGTTTCAGTAATGGAAAATATCTGCAAAGATAGTGTGATCCCTGAGCCTGCAAAACCTCAATTCCCATTGTCCCAGCCACACACAGGAAGAAAGACAAGATTCAATGGATGTGTTTAAATAAGGCTGCATCTTTATTAATTTATCTGGGATCACCCAGCAATAAATTGCACAGCACTGGTCACCATTCTTTTCTTAATCATTTCCATCTATTTGGGAGGGCTGTCATCAGCCCTTCCCCTTCCCAATCTGGTCCCATCCCATTGCTGGGACCTCTCCACCCTCCTGTCATAAGGGTTTAGAGGATCTGGAAAAAGGGGGCTATCTCCCCACTGTACTAGACATTAAGAGTCCCAACTCCCATTTCCAGCTTCCCTAGGAAACCATCCCCCACCACCCCATGCAATGAGTACCTGCACTGGACACCTGCCTAATTTGTGACATCTTGACCTAAATTCCTTACCTAACTCAACGGGTCCCTGAACTGCTGTGGGGAAGGCAAAACAATCCTCAGCATCTGGGCCAGTATGGCAGTGAGGGAAAAATTCCTTCCCAGCTCCAAAAGAAAAAAGGCAACTAGCACAGTGTCCACAGTAGATCATAAAATACTTGATCCTACTCTGATCCCATGGGTGGGAGAGAGGGCTCTGCTGGTTCATGAAGAGAGAAGGTACAGTTTGGATGGCACTGGATATAAATAGCCTTTCCCCCAAGCTGGTCTGCCTGGTGGTTCAGTGTCCCCACCTAAACCAGTAACTTCTGGTTCCCCCATGGCTCAAAGAGCTACAGTCCCTTTCTTTCCTCCTTGCCAGACAAAGTCCCGCATCATTCAGTTGTGATGAGCATATTATAGTTAGAAGAGGCACTAAAAACTTTGCAGGATGTGGACTGGTATGTGTTTAAAGCTAAATTATGCTTAGTCAAACAAGGATATCTAAATTACTATGTTTTACAAAAGTAAAAGTAGAATGAATGTATCTTTTCTTATATTCTCTATACATTTCTGTGAAGAAAATTCGTGATGTTACTTAAAATAGTAATAAAAAGTAATTGCAGGATTTTGCTAAAATTACTTTAATTTAACAGGAGAATTTTTTAACAGGAGAATTTTTAAATTCATAGATCTAACCACTGGGAAATCAGCTTCCTCTTTTTTGCTTTTGGTTTTTTGTTTTTTTAAATGTAGACCTTTCTTGTGTTACTTGTTAATGAGCAGACACATTTTTCCAATTTGATGAAAATCTAACTTTCTGGGCAAAATATATTTCAAAGCCTGGACCTTTCTCAAAAAACTACCACATCTCAATAGCCAGCTAACCACGTCTAATAATCAGAAATGTGAAAAATGCAGCTTCTTTTTGTTAATTCTGCTCATTCCCCGTTGAGATCTGTGCAGTGAACTTCATAAGGATATAATCTTGTAATGATGTAACACAGAAGAATTACTATATTCAGTCAGAAAAATGTACATCTAGTTTTGTTCATTCACATTTAAAATAGCAGATGGATTACTGTGTTTTATATGCTATAAGTGAAGTACATATGATAGATGATATGCTCTCAATACACATTATTAGGTGTTTCCTAGTATGACTCAATAACACAAAGAGTTTGTAGTTGTTCGGGGGTACTAATCTTCATAGAAATTCACAGCATGTAACATAATTATTTCCTCTTGTGTTACAATGTGAAATTATATTTACATTTTTAAGTATAAAATCATTTAAATCCACACTAAGTAATGCGTAGGAAATATCCTTATGAAAAGTCCTACATCTAAATTAGCAATACTTCAAACATCAGACTGTCAATTGTTTCATTAAAAAAAAACCAGGAAGAAACTAGCTGGCATGGTGTATTAGTGATCTACTAATAATTTTAATATTTTTAATACATATGCCTATTTTTAGAGGAGATTAAAACATCTGAATACAATAAACTTAAACATTACTAAGTGAATTTTAAGTGGGCAGGACTTGAGCCTGTATAAATATACATATTTATGGTTTGTTTTTCTTTCTGTTTTTTGAAGTAATAATTTAAAAATCAATTCTTTTTAAAAGGTGTCGGTGTCGTGCTGGGTTTCTGACCCTCTTTTGGACATAATATCAAATAATTAGATCTATTCATATTTTCCATCATTTGGATATAACTATTTATATATTTTCATAACATGGTATATATCGGTTTTATCTTACAATCATTTTGTACATGGAGCTCCCATTTAAGTTAATTAGTGTTTACATGTTAAAGGACTGCAGGACTGAGACCTAATACTCTATCTCTCGCCGTGCTACTATTGGAACCAGGCTACCCTCAATGAGGCAGTAGCAGAGCTCTGCTCTCCTTCCTGGTCAGCCCCCAATTGGGTAGGTCTCCTCCTTTTAAGCCCCCTTCTCCACACCTGACAATGCTGGAGGTGTAGCGGGGGAGGGTCCATTGGCTGTCCTTTAAACTGTTGTTGCCTTGGCACTGGTATTGTCTCATCCAAACTTATTTATTATCCAGAATTATAAACTATTAAATTAACAAAACTCTAAAAAAATTAAAATTTAACAATTCTTCATCTTTATATTTCAATATCAAAATTCAGTATGTATCCTCATAACTAATTTTTATTTGAATGTGGAATTATGGAAAAGCTGATGAACCTTTATGTCAACATTTCTTATCTTCTTTAAACATGGGTTTTCAGAGATCTTTTATTCAAAGTCCAACATTATGTTTGTGAATTATTAACAAAAAAAAACCCAACTTGTTAGTAATTTCCCCTGCATTGCATTTTGAGTGGTATCTCAATTTTGGGGCCTTAATAATCATCATTCCACAACCGTTCTCTCACGCGCAGGTGAATGGGAAGAAATTAGGAGTGGTTCCTAGTTGTTCTAGTTCCACATCTGCTCCTGGGGCAGTGCAACTATGCGAATATGTGAATATCCTTTTGAGCAAGAGGTGTGGAGCATTCATAGACTCACAGGCCAGTGCTCTATCCACTAGACAAGACTGCCTCTTTAATTACTAAATATTAACCTGATTCTATCTTGTTGACCTCTCCCAAGGAAAGGTATGGGTATGGGTTTGGCAGGTATGGGTTTGGCAAAGTATTGACTGGACTGGTGACCTGACTCAGCTCTACCTCTTAACGAATTTTTTTGGTAACTATGAGGTACATATGCTATGTGGATTCCAGATTCCTTCCCCTTCTCCCCAGATTCCTATGTCCTCAGTAAGGAATACTGAATTCTCTTGTTTAGGGATTTCTTCAGCACGAAAAAGAATTGACCAAAACCAGTCATCTTTGTTGAAGGCCCAGCACATGAACTTGAGTTGTTAGGGGACAACTTTCCATATAGAGGATACATAACTGGCCTGATCATCATTCCAGTCAAGTCAGAGCAGGTAGTCAAGGTAGCATGAGGCCAGCTCTTCCTCCTGCCCAGCCCAGCAACTCCTACCCATGGATGGACTGGAGGGCCACATATCAAGTAAAATGGGGGATTTCATTCTGATAGATATATAAGATACAATGTAAAAGAGTAGATAAAATGGAACATTGTTACATTGTTTTAATTTTGAGAGGAGTGCTGACAATCGGCAATTAACACAGCTGTGTTAACTTCAAAAGTGATTGGATACTCTAAACAGTATCTAATCAAATAATGTCTTTGAGTTTAGGAGTTGTAATTTTGTATGGAATATGTAGGATTAAATTTCCATCAAATTGCATCTAAAAAGTCTAGTCACAAGACACTACAGTTATAAACAGATATGTTCTATTTGTCTTAGTTCAACTCAATATGTTAACTGCACTTTACGGATACAAATGTATAATTTCATCTGTCATCCACGTCACATTTACTTTGTTTTTGGTTTGTTTTTTTCCCTGATTTGTCTTCATCATATTAAATTAGCATGATAGTTAAAGAAAAGTAAAGACATATGCTCCATTAAAACCATTTGTTTTACTTAATATTAAGGATGTGTTAATTTTTATTGTCATGATTTAAAGTACTAGTCCTCTTCCACTTTTTAAAATATTTGCTTTTTGCCTGTAGTGTATCTGAGCGATGTAAAAGGTTGTAAGTATATGTATATTTAGCTCTCAAGAATGGCCTGAGATGTATTAAACATTCTGGGCTAGATTCTGGTGCACTTTCTCATATGAAGTCCTATTAAATAATCCTTTTAACTTCATTGGCACTATTTGTAGATTGAGGTGCTACTCAGCAGAAGTAAAAATAGCAGACTCTGGCCTTCGTGGTAAATTTCAGTGGTCTGGACTTGAATGTGTGATCTTTGTATCACATATTAAAAGGTTCTTTTCAGCCCCTCAAATTTAATTCCTTCAGTCTCTTTCCTTTCTTTGTAGAGTGTGATATTGGGAAGTGACTGAGACTATTTCACTCTCAGATTCTCAAGGTAGATTGTGACTCCAATAATCTGCCCTTCTTACATGTGGAGAGCTCACATTAATTTCAGTGGGTGTTCTATTCATGTAGGAAGAACTGAATCTTGGTGCTAAGATTTATAGAACAGATCTGAGGGAAACATTTTATCTTAAAGCTATACAACTATGATTGTGTATAATTGCTATTTCTAATTAATGCTGGTGATGTTCAGTGATATGAAGAATACTTGTGAGAATGAGATGCTCACTGTAATAAAGGTTTTCTAGATTTTTAAAAACTGATAGTCTTACAATGTTGCAATAGAAGTAAAAGGTTTTCCCTTTAGGTGCCAATATAATGTAAAGCTGCAGTTTTTTTTACAAGAGCAAAGGTTCCTATTCAAACAGAAGACAGTTACTGATATTCATATTCTAAAACCATGATTATTATTGATTTAATGTCATTAAAAGGTATTTAAATTATAAGGACTAAGTCTTGACATTGATATTTACATAATAATCCTACAGAATTCCCATGCGAAGAAGGATGGCAAGTTATGGTCCTTATGCGCTACAGAGGGATACAGTACATTTAGGCATAAAATGAGAAAAGACTACTCTACTAAACTTCACATATATTACTTTTTCTCTTTTCAAATAAAGGATGCTACTGTGTATGCTTGAATTTATTGCAAGAGTTCTACTCTGTGAGGGAAGACAGATGTATGTCTATGCATGGGTGATGTTGTGTGGCATTCTGCATGTAAACTTTTAAAGCTAAAATTTGTTATTTGTTAACTGCCTGGCAGTTGAAATTTACAAACAAAAAAAATTGCTTTTGAGGACTCTGGAAAAGATCACATGGTATCACAGAGCAAAATCTTACTAGTGCCGTCTTCTCTTATCTAGAGTCCCTGAAACAAGTGGGAATGGTAGGTTATTTGTCCATTGTAATCAAGTCCTGTTTTAACACATGGCATGGACATGTGAAATGTAATGCAAAATCGTTAATTTGATGATAAAAAAAAACAAAATAGAAACAAGACTTACCTAAATATTTTAAGTAAGGATAGAGACAAGTCAAGTGGAGACAACTGGAAACTAAAATATACATTTTAAATGGACTTATTTAAAAGAGTGGAAATGTAGAAAAACAGCAGAAAATGAGTTTGATATGGGCACATTATTTCTTAAACAATCCCGTCAACTCAAACTATGATCTAGTGGAGTGGTTCTCAACCTGCGACCCGCAGGCCGTTTGCGACCCAATCAGCACAGAGCGGCGGCCTATGTGACATCCTTAGGGCCATACAGGTAGTATTGGATGCATCCCACATAACACATTGCGGGCCACATATGGTCAATAGGTTGAGAACCACTGATCTAGTGAGTTTCAGTAAGTGATTGGATGGATTTATAATGCTATTGACTTCCTTTATAAAGTGCTTTGAGACCTACTGATGGAAAGCGCTATATAAGAACTAGGTATTGTCATTACACAGCATATGCTCTGCTGATATAGGTAACCCAGTGAAACAACATGGAACCTGACAGCCACATAACTTGCAGTAATGGCAAATGCTAATAGAATGCATACCATATAATAATGTCATGCATTTATTGCATTTCACTGGAAGTTCCTGGCACACAAGACATTGTGTCCTTTTGATCATGCAGATTATTAAGAAATCTGAAATCATGTGTTGTTCTGAGATGGAACACCAATTTGTAAGAAATTGTATAAATATATAAATAAAAGTGTAACTAGGAATTGGAAGACCTCATATTTACAGGTTCTAAATTACTATGTAACCTTTTCAAAGGAATTCTTAAAACATTACTTTGCAGATTCATTATCATATTTGGAGCATTATTTCAGCATGGAGCTTCCTTGGGGCTTTAAAGAGGCTTGTCTGAGGAACTTAAATAGAGCAGCTCTGAAGTTATACAGCTCGGATACTGCTTTTCATGAGAATAAACTACAGTCCAGTGGAGTATGACTGAGAAAGAACTGTGTAAAAAAACTGAATATAGTCCTGTGTTGCATGACAAAGATTTTTTCAAAATTATATTTTTAAAAGCTACTTCTTTTGCCCCAGGATTTTACAGAGCTGTAAATTCTAAGTATTTTAATTTTTCAAATTTACATGTAGCCCAATTTCATCCTGAGTGTAAATGGGTGGAAAACGGAGTTTCACCTGTTTACACCTGGCATTAGTTTGGCCCTAAGCTTTTAGCAGTGAATATATGACCTCTGATTCCCTTGTGTGAAATTCTGCTGTCACTTATTTAATCAACATCTATACCAGGGGTAGGCAACCTATGGCACGTGTGCCGAAGGCGGCACGCAAGCTGATTTTCAGTGGCACTCACACTGCCCGGGTCCTGGCCACCAGTCCGGGGGACTCTGCATTTTAATTTAATTTTAAATGAAGCTTCTTAAACATTTTTAAAACCTTATTTACTTTACATACAACAATAGTTTAGTTATATATTATAGACTTATAGAAAGAGACCTTCTAAAAACGTTAAAATGTATTACCGGCACGCGGAACCTTAAATTAGAGTGAATAAATGAAGACTCGGCACACCACGTCTGAAAGGTTGCCGACCCCTGATCTATACCAATACATGGTTATGGCAACTGCAATACCATCCAAGTTAACACCCTAATAATGCTATGATGTCCTGAAGTGAATTTGAATTGGAAAGGGGAAAACAACTTTCAAAATAAAATATCTCTAGTTGCATTCATACCCCAAGGCATTAAAAGTCATGAGAACCAAGTCAGAAAGCCAAAAGGAATTTTGATTGTACAGTCAAATTGTTCAGCAACAGAACAAAAGAGAACGTTAACCATCAAGTAGCGAGTCTTTTGCATGAATGTTTCGTCCATTACGGATTCTGTAACTTTATTATTTTTACTGTTTGAATTTATATTCAGTACATTTCTAAAAAATTTAATCAGTTTCTGCATGATATTATTTTAAATTTTATTTTAGAATTATATCTATCAAAGCTGATAGTGATGATAAAAGCTTAAATAGTTGCTCACTATAATATATAACTGTCAGTAGAGAAGTCTTATGCAAAATAGATTAACACATTTGTTACCACTTCCTGAATAAGTCTGTGAGAAGTATTAGTAATACTACAACGTGGTTAGAAAGATGTGGTTTCCTTAGTTGGGAATAGACCCTTGGAGTTTCTGTACAGCTATACTCCTGTGTGACATTTGAACTGTTGACATGGGGTGTTGCTGCTGGCTATTGGTGTTTTTTTTCTCTGTTTCATGCAATCAGTCACTTGGATATACAGCTAAAGTTTCCATTACTCTTGTGTGTGTGATGTTTACTTTTCCTCTGTGTTTTAGTGGTTTGGCAGTACATTAATCACTGGTCATTCTTCCATTTGGTCTTGATTATGTGGGGGCAATCTGATTTTCTCTTTATTGATTTCATATGGTGGTGCCGCTTACGTTTGTATCACAATAAGAGTTTAGATACTGCTTTTGAGAGAACTTGCACACACAACCTCAATGGATCCCTGAGTGCATCTATTTATTTTAAATAAACCTATTTTCATTATTCAAAATATCTGGGTGTGCCTTTTTGCACTGTTGCTGCCTGAAGCAATCTAGAAGGGGATCAGCTCTACCCGCCAGCCTTCATGGGGATACACAATTGATTGAAAGTAGAGTCATTCACAACCATGTTGACTCTATCTGTTTCCATAGGAAGTTGTATACCAACCCCTGGCTGACTGCTAAGGAACATCTCACCAGACCAGCCAAACAGGCCTTGATCTAGAGACAAAAAGGATTAATTTTTTCAAATGTTGGATATTTATTCAAGACATTCCTGGAGCATCTGCAAGCATTACAGGATCTGATTAACCAGAATTCCAGAATCAGAAAAAAGAAAACTGAAGGAAATGCCGTGACAGCCACAGAATCCCCTTGATGAGAATCAATAACAGGGAACAGTCAGGAAGGAGGGCAGTGTGTGAGAGAAGAGCAATGCAAGAGAAGTAGTAAAAGACGAAACCAACAGAGGAGTAGAGGAAGAAACCAACCAAAGTGGAAAATAGTGTCAGAGAGAGAAAAACAGATAGAAAAGATGTGTGCGCCTTTGGATCTCACTGCATCACAGGTGTTTGCTAATTCCTGGCCTGACCTTACCTTTGTTTAGTGTAAACAAAGGCCTACTCAGGACTCTCCCCAGCCAGCCCCACTTTAGTTCTGTCTGTCTCTCTCTCTGCTAGATTCTGCACAGAAAGTCAACATTTTTGAAGGGTTGCCTTCACAAATGAAAGACAAATTAAGCAGCACAAAAATACACTTTATTTAGGCCTATATTTCCAATGTAGTTATTCTCATAGTGGAAGATACCTGACAATGACAGCCATAAATACAAATAAAAGTCTGGTTTCAGCAAATGAAAAGAAAAGAAGATTTGTTATAAACTGTTTCCAAAGATGCTGAGCAGCAGGCACTATCATTTTGTAAACTTCATGATCAACTCCTGCAATCTGAAATAGAAAGTCAAGAACTGCATCTCAGTTCAACAAGCATGAATCTGTCGTTGTGTCAAAGTTTAAGTCAGGAAACAATTTGTGAAGCACCGTTGAAGTTGCACCTGTAGTAGTAGCTGATGCTATTTCCAGAGAAACTTTGCTTGAAACAAGCACAGCTGAAGACCTGTAGATGAGCTACAAAGCCAAAGATCCCATAGATGATAGAAAACCAAAAAGCCCAAAGACCCTGGAGACAAGCAGGTCAACAATGAAGCAGGTCAAAGCAGACTTCCTGCTGAAATAGGTTTGACATTTCCATCTAATAAGTCACTTTCAAGCTTGTTTTATCATCTGAGCTGTTGCGCATGCTTGTATAAATTGTCCTTACCAGTCCACTGAGAATGATATGCCATATGGACAATTTCCTTTTTGTCATATAGGCCACCATTTTTCATCTTCATTTTACAGAATGAAAAATGCACCACGTTGAAGATTTGCATGTCAAGTGGCTAGTATACTCATCTCTTTCAGATTATGCATACTGTCACATTTGTTGGTTGTTCAAGGATACAGATGTTTGAAAATCGGCATGGTTAACAGTGATTGAAAGAATACTCTAAAGTCAATGTCTGTTCATGGCAGAAGCAAACAACATGTGTAGTCACATGTGGCAGCTCTACAGTTCACGAAGGATCATAGTATCAATGCATGTCTTGATAAACAAGCATCTGAACATAATAGGAAATGGCAAGAAGTACTAAAAATATTGCTTGATGCTGTCAAAACTTTAGCTAGTTTAGGTCTCCCCTTCATGGCCACTGTGAAGTGCTGGAGAGCAACAATGGTGGTATTTAGCTGAGCATCATTACGCTACTTGCAAGGCACACTATCACTTTTGCCCAACATATCAGTGACACTAAGGGAAATCAAATACTTAAACAAGACAATTACTGATTAACTTAATCTTTTAGCATCAGAAGCCAGGAGGTGCATACTTAATAGCTGCAAAAAAGATAAGCTGTTAACTGCGAATATTAGCCACGTTGATCTGATGACTATTTTGTTTCTGTTTGTTAATATTGATCATTTTGAAGGAAAAGTAGGTATTAAAGAGCATTTTGTAAGCTTTGTGGCAGCAAATGAGGCAGATGATGCCTCCTTGTGTGACCATTTATCTAATATTATATTCTGCAAGTATGGATTAGACCGCAAATACATGTCTGGACAAGGATACGATGGGGCCAGTGTTATGGCCAGAGCTTGTGGAGGACTGTAAGCAAAAAAATGAGAGAATATCTGTCAGGCAGAGGAGACAAAGTATATGCATCATACACTGATTGCTCAGTACATCAAATTAACCTACTTTTGGTGCATGCTGCTGAAGATAAGGCCAGTCCAGATCTGAAGGTTTTCTTCTGAACTTTGCAGGAAATATATAAATATTTTGCAGGCTCTAACCGTCAATAGGGAAAACTAATGATTAAGTCCAAAATAATCATTACCTTCATACTTTTGCTTGAAACAGTAAAGTTTTGCAAAGGGAAGAGGAACTTGATGATGGGCTTCAGACCCCTGAAGAAGTTGGCAGGATAGATGCAGCACATGAAATTGAACAGGCTTCTGAAGAATGAAGGAGATCTTTACATTTAAAGACAATCTGCAATACTAGATGGGCAGCTCAAATGAAAGCCAATGAGGCAACGACAGTAAATTTTCAGAATACAATTGAATGCCTATAAATTGGAACTGTTGCTGAATGGAGGAGCAGTGAGGACACACATGGAGAGTAAAAAACAACTTGCCTTTCATGGCCTGGATGTTCTACTTCAATCTGTTATGGTGGCATAGGATCTCGGTTATCATGGCTGCAGCCTCTGGAATCCTTCAGTCAAAGAAAATTAATCTGTGCCAGGACATTTGAGAGCACAGTGAATGAGCTCCGCAAACTCTGATCTGAAGAAAAGTACAAGGAAATTGTAAAAGAATCTCAAAACAGGTGGGAATCAATAGGTTTTGAAAATGGAAACTATCCAAGCCACAGGAAGAGACATGAACGCCGCACATGATGAATTTGCACACAATTCTGTCTTTGAAGCAAAGGATAACCATTAAAGGAGATATTTTGAGGTTTTAGACAAACAGGGAACTAAAATCTCAATGTGAAGGATTTCAAGAGGTAGCTACACTGTTTGGTTTCCTCCATCCCAAGCGACTTCAAAATATAACTTTAGAAAAGTCAATGAAAGAAGTTCTTAAATTCATGGGAAAATACTCATAATTTTCTTCAAACTTGATTCAGGAGATTGTGTCTTTCAGGCTGTATTATTTTACAGAGGACACAGAGGTGTTCAGTTTGTCACTTGCAATCCAGAGCTACTTGAGTTTCATAGTGTCAAGTTCTCTTGATGATGTTTTACCAGAAGTGGAAAATGGACATGGCACAGTGACCTTCCTTTCCTTGCAATTGAGGAAGACATGACAGGAAGAATGGAGCTGGACATCATTATAGAACAATTTGCCAAGAAAAAGTGTTGCCATGGTGCTAGATTCCAGTAGTTGGCAGCATGCGAGCCACACAATTTGGGTGAGATTCCATTTTTGTTTAGGCTTGTGATTTTTGTTTCATGTTTTTTTTTAACTTTCTATCTTTAAAAAGCCTATGGTGATGTGACCTTTGGGTCTCATGCTGCATGTTGGCTGTCCTTGCTCTAACCCTTAAATCTGCCCCTGTAAATGCACACCTGTTACAGCACTGGCCCTGGCTAAGAGCTTCAAAGTGAGCTGAAGAGAGAAGACAGAGTCCATGGATGTTCTGGGCATCTCTCTTTTTTAAAAGAGATCTGTAGCACCTTGTGATGGGGTGGCGCTGGGCATCATGGGGTTAAGGGATTATTTTGGGCTCAGCCAGCCCTGCCACAACTGCAGCAAATGCTCCATCTGCTGGAGAAATTAAAAGACAGGGAATTAGCTCATTTGGGTGGCAGAGCTGGAGGTGAGCAGACTTGCAGCCCCCAGCTCCAGCAGCGCAGAGCAGAGGGAAGCCTAAGGCACTGACACAGCTGCCCAAAGGGGCCCTCCCTGAGGGAAGACAAGACCCACCCTAGAGACAACCAGAAAGGGAAGTATCCTGTGGACCTTGGACATTGGTAACCGCCTTTTATTTATTGTGTTAAAAAAGCAAGTATTGGATGAATGGATTATAAGGTGGATAGAAAGCTGGCTAGATTGTCGGGCTCAACGGGTAGTGATCAACAGCTCGATGTCTAGTTGGCAGCCGGTATCAAGTGGAGTGCCCCAGGGGTCTGTCCTGGGGCCGGTTTTGTTCAACATCTTCATTAATATTCTGGATGATGGGATGGATTGCACCCTCAGCAAGTTCGAGGATGACACTAAGCTGTGGGGAGAGGTAGATACGCAGAAGGGTAGGAATAGGGTCCAGAGTGACCTAGACAAATTGGAGGATTGGGCCAAAAGAAATCTGATGAGGTTCAACAAGGACAAGTGCAGAGTCCTGCACTTAGGACGGAAGAATCCCATGCACTGCTACCGGCTGGGGACTGACTGCCTAAGCGGCAGTTCTGCAGAAAAGGAACTGGGGATTACAGTGAACGAAAAGCTGGATATGAGTCAACAGTGTGCCCTTGTTGCCAAGAAGGCTAATGGCATATTGTGCTGCATTAATAGGAGCATTGCCAGCAGATCGAGGGAAATGATTATTCCCCTCTATTCGGCACTGGTGAGCCCACATCTGGAGTATTGCATCCAGTTTTGGGGCCCCCACTACAGAAAGGATGTGGACAAATTGGAGAGAGTCCAGCGATTAGGGGGCTGGAGCACATGACTTATGAGGAGAGGCTGAGGGACCTGGGCTTATTTAGTCTGCAGAAGAGAAGAGTGAGGGGGGATTTGATAGCAGCCTTCAACTACCTGAAGGGGGGTTCCAAAGAGGATGGAACTTGGCTGTTCTCAGTGGTGACAGATGACAGAACAAGGAGCAATGGTCTCAAGTTGCAGTGTGGGGAGGTCTATTCTAAAACTATTTCACTTGGAGGGTGGTGAAGCACTGGAATGGGTTACCTAGGGAAGTGGTGGAATCTCCATCCTTAGAGGTTTTCAAGGCCCGGTTTGACAGAGCCCTGGCTGGGATGATTTAGTTGGTGTTGGTCCTGCTTCGAGCAGGGGGTTGGACTAGATGACCTCCTGAGGTCTCTTCCAACCCTAATCTTCTATGATTCTTGGACTAAGCTGACCCGGAGGGCTAAGGGGGGCACGGGGGACAAGAGAAAGAGGCCCAGGGAGGGCAGCCTTGGTTACCAGACTACTGGTAGCCCAAAGAGCCCTGGGTCAGAGCCTGATGGAGTGGGAGGGTCAGGGCTTCCCTCCCCACAATCCTCTTGGCAGTCAGAAGTTGCAGTCCTGACCAGTAGACCATGCTCCCCAAACAGACCCCAAGTGAGGACTGTCACACACCTTTTCTTCTTCTGTACTTCTGGTGAGGATTTTCCATTCTCCCATCATAGATGGTGGTAAAGCAGACAAGAGTCATGAGTAAGGCTACGTTTTAATCACAGGTATTTTTAGTAAAGGTCATGGACAGGTCACTGGCAGTAAACAAAAATTCATGGCCCGTAACCTGTCCATGACTGTTACTAAAAATACCCGCCGTGACTAAAACTTGGGCAGGGGTCTGCGGGTGCTTCGGGGGGGCAGTCTGGGGGCACCACGGGTGCTGGGGGAGGTGACCCAGGAGACCCCGCTGGTGGGGAGGGGGCGGTCAGCGCAGCCCGGGACCCCCACTGTTGCTGGGGGTGGGCCGGGGTGTGGCATGTGGCCAGGACCCCTGATTTTGCTGCGGGGGGCGTGGAGGGTTGGCGGGGCTGGCAGGGGCTCCCTACCCGGCTCCGCATCCCTGCAGCTCTTAGGCAGCGGAGGGGGTCAGGAGGCTCAGCGCACTGCTCCCACCACAAGCGCCGGCTGCCGCAGCTCCCATGGGCTGAGAACTGCAGCCCATGGGAGCTGCGGGGGTGCAGCCTGCGGGTACAGGCAGCAGGCGGCGTGGAGCTCCCCCCCACCCCCCACAGCCCCTCCACTGCCTAGGAGTTGCAGGGCCATGGGAGCTGAGGAGCCTCCCACCCCAAGGTAATCATGCTCCCAACTCCCTGTCCCTAGCCCTGACCCCGCTCCCACACACCCAAACTGCTGCTGGTGGCCCAGGAGCTGCCCGGCTCAGGCATCCCCTGAGCCAGCACCAGCAGCTGCAAAAGTCACAGAGGTCATGGAAAGTCACAGAAGCCTTAGTCATGAGCAAGACAGTAATCCTTGGAAGCCTCTGGGTGACTCTTCCTGTGTTAGGTCTCCAGAAGATGAAAAATAGCCGTGTTATACAGCACATCAGTTATTCTCTCAACAGTGGACAAAATGTACGGTAACACACAAAATGGAGGTTCAAATCACAGTGCAGGTGTACAATTACAAATTACTCACAAAACAAAATGAAATCCATAAGTTGATTCCAGTCTCATCACTCAGGATTTTTATTTGGCCTAGAGCACCACTATACTGCTATACAGTAACTCCTCACTTAACATTGTAGTTATGTTCTTGAAAAATGCGACTTTAAGTGTAACGATGTTAAGCGAATCCAATTTCCCCATAAGAATTAATGTAAATCAGGGGGTTAGGTTCCAGGGAATTTTTTTTCACCAGACAAAAGACTATATTTTATATATATATATATACACACACACACAGTATAAGTTTTAAACAAACGATTTAATACAGGTCTGTCGCATTTTAGGCGCATTTAACATGCACGATTTCAGCTTTACGCGGTCGGCAAAAACAAAAAGAAAAACCCCCAAAAGAGAAAAATAACAATTTAAATACTATTTCTGTAGTGCGGGCGATTCTGCCCGCCATTACACTCAATGTAATTTTGACTATATGCGATTTTCGTTTTAGGCGCTGACTGCGGAATGTAACCCCAGCGTACGATGAGACAGACCTGTACTGGTACACTGTGATGATGATTGTGAAGCTTGGTTGAGGTGGAGGAGTCAGAGGGTGGGATATTTCCCTTACTGCTAAATGATGAACTAGCAATTGACTGAGCCCTCAAGGGTTAACTCTCTCACTCTACAAGACAGCAGGAATGGAGGGAGGGGAGACAACCCAGACAGAGACCCACACCATATGTGTGAGAGAGAGATATGCACATTTCCCCTTTAAGTACACTGCCTTGTTAATTAGATCAGGTTGCTGAGACTGCAGCTGCTGCAAGCTCCCTCTGTCCTGAGCCCTGGTGTGTCCCCCCTGCTCTATGGAAGATAGGGTAAGCGGGGTGCAGGAGCCGGGGGGAGGGGGACACCCTGACATTAGCGCCCCTCTTCCTTCCCTCCCCCCCCCCCCCCCCCCCCCCCGCACAGCAAGCAGGAGTCTCAGGGAGCAGCTCCAAGGCAGAGGGCAGGAGCAGCACATGGCAGTGGGGGGAGGGACAGCTGAATTGCAGGAAGCTGTTGCATAGGGAACTTAGGGGAGCGGGGAGCTGATAGGGGGGCTGCCGGACCACCCTGGTTCCAAGTCCCCACCAGCTAGCTGCAACGGGCTGTTTCTTCCTGCAAGCAGTAGACAAAGCAGGCGGCTGCCAAACGACGTTAGACGGGAGCATTGCACAACTTTAAACAAGCATGTTCCCTAATTGATCAGCAATGTAACAACGAAACGACGTTAACCGGGACGACTTTAAGTGAGGAGTTACTGTACTGAGTTGACCAGAATCAAATGAAAGGGGTGGGTATAGGGTGTACACACATCCAAAGTTACACAGAAAATTGCTTCCTTTACATAAAATTACGTATTACATTGTACTTACTATACGTTTGATCACACTTTTGGGGATTGGCTTGGTTACTTTGTAGGACCCAAATGGTGACTCTGATGACTGAATAATCCTTCTCGGTTGTTTTGTATTTTAGACAGTATTTTGCATGCTTAAGTCTATTCAAATCTAGTATTGCATAATATATAAATGTAATAACTGGTAATATGTAACGTTAACAAACTCTACGATCTTTGAACAGTGGGAAAACTGTGCACCAGCACCGTTACTGTAGACATAGCCTAGTGATGTTTTTCTTCAAAATTCACCAAAATGATGTAAATCTTGTTTTCCTATTTATTTATTTATTTTATTTGAATATTTAGGTTTTGTATGGCTTGGAACACAAAGTTTCAGCCTGGCAGCAAATATGTTTTTGCACGTTGTAATATAAGAAACCGAGTTTTTGCTGTTTTCAGTTACAAACATTGAGTGGATACACTTGCAGTGTAGATTTTACATGTAGCGCTCTTGTAATTTAAAAACCGCTTTGCTGTTAAAGTTGCCAAGTTGTGTCCTTAACATGGCTTTGACCATAAAGAAAACAAGAAAAATTTAGGCACTTGAAAAGAAAGTGAAATGTTTCCTAAATAACCATGAAAGAACAGCTTAAGGTCTTTATTATTTCAGGGCCAAATCTTGATCCACCTGTGGGTATGCAAGACTCAAAAAGCAATGATAATGCCAAATTTCAGTTGTACAGCAGGGTCAGTGTATGAAGAAGCCATACAAGGTGAACTTTGCAACCTCCTCTGTCAGGCCCGCAGAGTGGAGTCATTGTGGGCAAACCAGAAAGTGACATGAACAAAGTATTCACAGCACAGATCCACCATCTTCAGTCCCCACACCTCTTGGCCTTGCCAAGAAGTACTGGCTGTTCAAGAAAAAGTCCCTTTTTGCAGGATTGAAGGAGGATTCTGTTTTTATATGCAGCTTCATATTTCACTTGTGCAAAGATGTTTTTCTCAGGCTTTGGGGCAAGAATCAAGATTTGGCCCCAAAGAGTGCCTGGTTAGACACATTTCCAAACCAAATATTTGTGAACCTTGCCCTCATTTTCCAGGACCTGTGTTCAAGGCTTAGTGTCTATAATGGGGGTGGGGGTCGGGGTGGGGCCGAGGGAATGATGACATCACCAACACTTAAAGCAGGGGATAGAGTCAACTCCCTGGTCTAATTGAGTTGTTTGTAATGCCATCATTTCTTTCATGAGAAACACAGAACCTTGACCTCAGCTCAGGACGTGGCAAGGAAAATCAAACAAAGCCTTTCCACTTGCTTTTCAAATAATGTTTGTGTGTTTTGTTTTTGAAATGATAATCCTATAGAATTATAATAGAAAACACATTATTAGGATAATTTTAAAACAGCTTCTTTTAAATCTTAAAATTCAAATAGATACAGGAAACAAAAGGAAGTAACAAGTTAAAAACGAAAGGAAATAAAATCGGGGAAGTAAGGTTTTACTGTCAGACTTGGGTGATGAGAATAAGTACACCTTTTAGCACCCACCACATCTAAGACACGATTCCCTGCTGACTGTGTGTTTGGGAGTGGCCGCGGGGAGGGGAGGAATCCTCTCCCCAGGTCACAGAGCAGACAAGGACCAGTCCCAGTGATGCTACTCAAAGGCTGCAATAGCTATTCTGGCCATTGCGCCCCTCATCCCGTTGTGTGGGGAGGACTTGAGGCTTGGTAGAACCTTCATGCTTCACCCCTCTTCAACTGGAAAGAACTGCTGTGCTAGAAGTCCCCAGAATGCTGGATTTTTCACGGCAAGAGTCTCCCCACTCAGCACAACCACAGCAGTTCCACTGTGTCATGAGCCCTGTTTACCTGTGCTAGGGGAAAGAGGATTTGAGCCTTTGTGATAGAAGATCTTAGACACTGTTTGAATTATCTAGTAAAAAGCATCTCATTTCAACTCAAAAGTGCATTAGTTGCTGTTGTACCAAAAATGTCATAAGGATATATATTTCTGTGCAGGAACTGTATAGTTTTCATATTCTATAGCTGAGTAACCAAAGGAGCCAATATAATCTTCCTATTCAAAATAAAACAAATCCCGTAAACTGCCTACATAGCAGGCCTTTTTATTGTATGAGGATTTTATTATATGAATTATTTTTTATTTTGGGGGTAAAAAGAAATGGTCAATGGAACTGTATATTAACATAACAGTGAACCAGATTCTGGCCTGTACTTTAACCACAACAACGTTCCTCCCTAATTATGTGCCTAACTACTGTTTTGCATGTGCAAATACGGGGTTTTGTAGATATATTGTTGCATGCAGATTTTTGTGGGTGCAACCCATTGTGCCCACATTTGAAAATGTATTCATTGTATTTTGATTAAATTTTTAATACACCGCTACCTCAATATAACGCCACCCGATATAACACGAATTCGGATATAACGCGGTAAAGCAGCGCTCCGGGGGGGCGGGGTTGCGCACTCCGATGGATCAAAGCAAGTTCAATATAACACGGTTTCACCTATAACGTGGTAAGATTTTTTGGCTCCCGAGGACAGCGTTATATCGAGATACAGGTGTATCTTATTTGTTCCCACCAATACTGGAATACTTTTTATGACTATGGGTTTTTAAGGTTCTTTTTTCATTTACAAAAAAAATCTTTAGTATTCTGTTGAACAGCAATTTGCAAACAAATTTTTAAAATATAAAATGTGCATTTTTTCTTTCCCTTATGCTACCACTTTCTATTCCTTAGAATATTTTCTCTTTCTGTGATTCCTTTACAGCTGCTGCATATAAAGTCTGATAATGATCAACATATGTTTCAAAGACCCTCCACCTTTTTCTGGTGTAATAATGAGGATTCAACTCCTTGTTTAGATATCTCTTCCATTACACTTACTCCTATGAGCTCTCCTGACTCCAGACTATCATCTGGACTATTAACACCACCACCTTCAAAAAGTGGTCTTCCAAAGCCAGTCAATGAATACAGCATCCCAAGACCTCGTGTAATCCTGCTGTGCAAAAACTTTTTTTTTCTATTTTCCTATGTTCTCTGTTGTGTGTTGATTGTATTAAAATATACATTTTGTACAGTGGTTAAAGGACAGATCAGATGTATTGTAGGTTTTTTCTGGGTACTGTTAAAATATGGAGACTTTTGAGATGTTCTATAGTGCCTGCATCATATCCTTAAGATAATAACTTATTTTCCCAACTTTTTAACATTTCTTTTTCTTTACATTCTAATGGTTTATCTGTATGTGCTATATTTATTGGACTAGTTTGCTATTTTGGTAGAGTAATTATACTAATAATAGGTATTTACATTATTCAAGACAGTGTCCCAAAAGTCTGATTTGGAGGGCTTTAATTTTTTCAGTAGAAAGAGAACTTGGGTAAGTGAGAAAGTATTGATTAGCCAGAAGAGCAATCAGCCATTATATTTGTTTTACTATAGTTTATATGAACTCTGTGCAAAATGAAGGCTGCAAATTATTTTATTCTAAAATGATCTGTAACATGCATATTGACTGCCTTCTCATAACAATTTGTCAATACAACCATTTTTCCATTTGCAAATGACATTTGGCTGTATTTGGCAAACATTATCATGGCTTTCTGCATGTGTTTACTGAATAAAAATGCTTCTCATGTTCATCCAGATTTTAATAGTACACATTTATTTTTTGAATTAACCACTAATGATCAAATTTAATAAAATTAGTTGTATTAATGGTATCAAAATACCCAATGAATATGACAAGAAATTGGAATATTGAACAGCAAAATATGAATGAAAAGCTTTTACCAAAAAGACTCATTTAAGACTGACCTTAAATATTGTTTACGTATCTATCTAGCTTCTGCAGAGCTATTTATAACCTTAAGTTCTCAGTTACAATCTACTGGCCACAATTCACGCAAAGATCTTCCATGAACATCAGTGGGAAATCTGCATGTGAATCTAGGGTAATTTATGGCTCATAAATACATGCAGGGCCTGATATCATGCTCCTGATGCAGACAAACCGCCTCTCCCATCAGTGGGAGTTCTGTTTGCATGAGGAGTGTGAGATCTGCCCACTTTTTGATTACTGTTGTTTGTGTTACACAGCCTGCAAATTACACACAGAACTCCCATGATATTAATGGGAGTTCCATGTGCAGATTAACAAGAGTCTATTGCACATAAACAATATTCTCTCAAGAACCATTGGGCCATAGGCTGTCTCTGAAGTGCATGTGCTAACGCCTCTTGATGTCAGCAAGAGTGTGTGCGTGTGTGTGTGTGAAAAGTCCCATATAAGCTAATCATTTTTTTGAAAAAGAAGTTGAACTCTAATCTTACCACAAATATGCATGAGAATTATTTATTTAAAATAGAATGAAGTAAAAAAACAAGCCAAAATTTGTATATATGGAACCCTTAAATTAGGCATGTCAATACACACAAATAAAAATGGCCCAATTCTCAGAGGGGCTGAGTATGTCCAGTTCCCACAATACGTATATAAAATATAAATTCCAAATTCATGAGCTGGAAATTATGTGGTTTTGAGAAAACAATACCACAAAAGGCTATTGAATAAAGACTATATAGATGAATATACAGGAAATAAATACTTTAGGACTCTCTCCAGCCCAAGCTTTATATATTATACAGATTATATCTATAGATATATAGATAGATATAAAATCTTTCCAAGCAATACAGTCTCTAGAAGTCCGAGAGTCAACATATTCAAGAAACAGGTTAGCTTTTTGCAGAAAACAACACTTTAAAAAAACCCTGCCCACTGGGGAGTAGAGGAGCATCTCAGTGAAAGAGGAAGAAGTACTGAAAATGAGATTTCTGCCTCCAGTGAGTTCTTATCCAGAACCTGTCTCTGCTCTATCTCCCCTTCTTCCCCACCACTGCGTGGAGTGATGCTGAATGAGAGAATGCTGTGGATGAGGGAAATATTTGTGTAGCCTCAAGAAGCAGAGAAGGCTGGTTCTGGCCTGTATATGGACTTTATGTTAAAAATAATAATAATAGTAACCTAGTTATATGGGTAGAAGGTTTTATTTGATCCTGCACAGTGTGAATGTGCTGCTAAGGAATTGCATTCTGATCTCCAGATCTGCCCTTCTTTTCTGGAATGGAACTGTCTGTAACTGCATCTCTGTGAAGGGACAGTTTGAGCTACATAGAAACTACTAAAGAAAGGAAAATACCTTTCCCACATTCCTATTACAGCTGCATGGCCCAAGAGGGCTGTGGAACTCCCATGAGGCAGCATCTGTAAAGGCTGCTTATCACACAGGTTGTAGCATTGAGATAATCTGACTAAATCAGTCTGTCTTAATCCTGTGGTTACAACCTCTTTTGTGTCAGCATTTTGACCAAATTGGGAATTATTTTGCCAAGTAATTAGGAAATAGGACATTTTTCATCTGGCATTATAGTATTTTTAGTTTCCAGAAGCTTATTTTCTATAATGTGAGTAAAACTGAACTTGCATACGTGTGTCCCATATCAGTGGTATATATTTTGCCTTAGTTTGGTTTGTCATTATGAATTTTTAAGCTGTTTTTAGTGTCTGTTCTGTATTGACTTGATGGCGCTGTATTCTATGTCCTGGGAGTGATGGTAGAACTGCTGTATGAGCTGTGATTAATGTTTTTATTTTAATGTGACTTTGGAACCACAGTAACTTATTTGCTTATCCAGTATTTGTTGAAGTCTGCTAAAAAGTCCTGGGCTTTCATAATGAAATATTTTCTGCTCCCCATTCAAGGATATATTTTTTTTTATTTTGGATTTTAATATTACATGTTGTCAGTGTGTCAGATGTCCAGGTTATTGCTTATCAGAAAATGCATTCCACGCATTGAGGACAGCAGCTCTCATAGGTTGTCAAATAAATACTCATGTTATATAAGGAGAAATTAGTAAAGAAAAAAATATTGGAATTATATCTTTTAATTTCAGGCACTATTTCTGTACATTCAAATGTATAGCCTATTGCTGTTGCCCCGTTATCTTAAATGGGTCTTGGGAATAATACCTCTATTCAAATTCTTATTAATTTAGAGTTATTTCTTTCCAGCTCTTTCAGGTCTAAATGTCATTTATTTCTGGCTATCTCAGATTTACTGAAAATGTGAAATTTACAATGCTATTCGGGTTTTAGCATGTCCCATAAACTCTTGGTTGTGAATGCCATTTGCTTGGTGTCAGGAGCTGGTTTTTGCATGCTGTTATTTTTGATACTGTAGCTCTTATCTGCATGCTGAAAAGTTCAGTATTGTGATTTTTCATGTGAAATATTACCCTAATATTTATTGTCCTTATTGTAGGCAGGCAGTGTGACACCTAAATCACCCTCCACTGACATCTTTGATATGGTTCCCTTTTCTCCCATATCCCCTCAGTCATCAACACCTACTCGCAATGGCACACAGCCTCCTCCAGTACCCAGTAGATCTGCAGAGATCAGTAAGTTTTGTAACAACTGACCTAATTTTTTCATATATTGTTTTTTTAATAAAGCATCTAAAATGGTTTACTGACATTTTCGTGACAAGCCATTTACTGTTTTTGTTAGTCACATGTCTGATAATGCCATTTCATTTTTATACCATCTGACCCAAATTCTTTGCAGTTCCTGCCAAGTTAAATAATGAATAAATTCATTGAATTGATTAAACTATCATATTCACAATTTGACGGTTGGGAATTAAAACTTCCTTACTTTTTATAGTATGTTTTTTTTTTAAGTTAACCCAGGAAGTATTTTGACTTCCAGTTACATTTTCTTTATTGCTGCTTGCAACATTAATATTTTTTTAAAACCTCCATTTGGTGGGGAGGGGGAGGGGGGAAGAGTGGTGATGGTATAGATGGGAGAATTGGATTCACAACTGAATATTCAGAGTCTATTGGGGTAATAGTGTTCATGTAACTTTTCATGTCATCCATGAGAAACAAGGATAAAAGCTCAGAATCTCAGTATGAAAGCAGTGTATTCTGCTTCCTGCATTTCACCGTGATGGAGGAATATTGCATTTTATTGCCTGGCATGGTCTAGAGCAGGGGTGGCCAACCTGTGGCTCTGGAGCCACATGCGGCTTTTCAGAGGTTAATATGTGGCTCCTTACATAATGGGCGGGAGGCGCAGAAATGGAGGGTTAGGTGCTGATTGGCGGTGCTGCTGGCGGATGGAAGACACTGGGGCGGGGAGGGAGTTGACGGGAGGCTGCTGACGTGTTACTGTGGCTCTTTGCAATGCACATTGGTAAATTCTGGCTCCTTCTCAGGCACAGGTTGGCTACCCCTGGTCTAGAAGCCCTATCCTGAGAGTTGCTGAGCTCTCCGAATTTGACCCCAGCATGTACTAGAGAAAGTAGAGTACCCAATTCAGCCCAACTACAAGTCCGCTAAAGTCATTAGTGTTTTGCCTGCTCAAATCAAGGTTCAATTTGATCTGCAGACTTTACAGAATGTGTCACTGCACATCTTCCATCTAGTGTACACATGAAGATCCATTTCTTGGTCTCATCTAGGTCAGTGGCAAAAGCCCACTGATTTCAGTGGAAGTAGAATCAGGCCCAAAGGTACCAGGTACCAGAAATGGTACCTAATTCTGATCACAGTTGTAAATTAGGAGTGTAAATTAGGTGTGACTCCAATTAAGCTATGCGTTAACTCAGTGTAGAAAAGTGGTGTAAATGAAACTAACATCAGTCCTGCTTTTAATTTCTTTAACCTAACAGAAAAACACTGCAAGAGAATTTGCCATTTAATGGTGAACTAAAAGGCTGTTTATAGTTGATGAAAGTATTTGCATTTCTTTTGAACAGCAATGTTGCAATTGTGTTGCAATTGTGCAAGGGAGCTTTATAATGTTTGGTGTTTTTCTTAAAGCCCCATCTTTTGAGTTCTCTGGTTACAACATAATCTCAATTTTCATTTTTTTTAAAGTATATTTCTAGCCCTCGTGGTTGCAAAGAAAATCTTGAAAACGTAAACCTCAAAGGCTCAAAAAACAGAAAGTAGATAATGAGAACAAACATTAATTTTGTTTTAAAATTTCATGATTTTGAAGTCAATCTCAATTTTTGGGGGCTCACTCATGAGTTTTGAACATGAGATGATACTACTGCAACAGTTGATGTCATTAACACAACATGGAGGTCAGGTGTTGCATGTGTTAATGAATTAATTTTGAAAAAGAAAGGAATTTTAAATTGAACTGATAATCTGGATACCCAGTTTCAATCCAGAGGGTGACATATGTTCTGAAAAGTGAGTAAGAAGCGTGCATATACCAGAAATTTCAAGAGACACTGAATGATTGAGGTATTGCTGAGTGTCTTTACAATTGCTCATAGCCCTAATTTTGCCACCCTTGTTCACACTGAGTAGTACTTTACTCCACTGACTTCAGTGGGACAGCTGGTACAGTTTGATAGCACCAAAGACTGGCAGAATCAGATCCTAAGCATCACATCATATTAGTGTAGTCTGGCAGTAGAAATCTTTTCAAACATAGCCTAGAACTCTCTTTGTGCTGCCTGGTATGCTTCAGTTATAAGGGATATTCTTGCAATATTCTTTATGTTCTCAAAATCTCATTGATCTCATTGCAATTTGGGATGCACAGAAAGGACAGGTTTGGGTCTTTTATCTGTATAAACTTGTGTTATAGATTAATCTATATTCAAGTTGGGATTTTATAGCTCAAGAAAGGATACAAAGGAGGCTCTAAGCCACCTTTCTGCCTCCTCTGCTCATGGGGCTGGCTCCTGGTGAAAGTTATAGCATGTGCCATCCACACCCCCATTCCACCCAAGAATGGCTCCCTTTAGAGCTGGTCAGTAAAATCCCAAGAAGGCATTTTGTTCTCAGAATTTACTGATTTGTTGAAATTTAATGTTTCGCAGAGACAGTTCGGTTTTGATGATGCTCCCCCAGAAATTAGGCAGGATTTCAGCAGAACCCCGCCTAACAGATAGCTTTCAAAACCTGGCTCGTTTTCTGCCAGCTGAGCTCCTCAACATCCCAGGCTTCCAGGCTCATGGTGCCTCAATCGCTGGCTCTACCCATCCCCATTATTGATGGGAGAGAGCTATGTGGAGAATGACAATTCTGTTTCACAGGGGATTTCAATGCTTTGAAATTTATTTTTGTTTCAATTAGGAAAGCAAACAAAAAAATTAGAAATTTTCTATGAAAGGGAATTCTCAGGATGCAAGATGGGGTTCTTCAAGGTGAATGGCAAAGCTAGTTAAATCCAGATTGTTTACTGAGTGCTTCCACCAGCCAATGATTTTTTTTCCACTTTGTGAAATAATCCAGAATCTTTGTCTGTGGTATGGCCGATAACATAATACTGTTAGAATGAGATTTGTGGTATCAGCGTTGTCACAAACTGAGAAATTATGAGAGATCTTCAGCAAACCAGGAAGAGCGAGGCCGGAAAAGAATATTTAAAAAGTTAAAATGTATTTGAATGCAGAATGGTCTCACCAGCCTGGTTAGTGGGATTAATGAGCACAGAAATCTCAGTTTAACTCAATTTTAAATTCAGTTTTGAAGTTCACCTCCACAATATATAGACATTGCAAATACAAGCGTTGAAAAATCAGTTCTTCAGTTCTTCTTTTAGTTACCCATGAAGAACTGAGTTCAGGTACTTCCTTTGTGAAAATTCCAATAGACAATATAGAATCCTTTAAATAATCATCATAGTGTGTCTCTGATATATCTATAAAAACAGCCATACTTGGTCAGAGTATCCTGTCTCTGACAGACACCTGTACCAGATGCTTCTGAGGGAGTGAACAGAACAGAGAAATGTATCAAGTGATCCACACCATCATCCAGTCCCCACTTCTGGCTGGGGGACAGAGGCTAGGGACACCCAGAGCATAGGGTCGCAGCCCTGACCATCTTGGCTACTAGTCATTGATGGAGCTGTCCTCCATGAATTTATCTAATTTTTTTAGAACCCAGTTATACTTTTGGCCTTCAGAACACTGCTGGCAATGAGTTCCACAGATTGTGCATTGTGTGAAGTACTTCCTTTTGCTTGTTTTAAACCTGAAGCCTGTTAATTTCATTGGGTGACCCCTGGTTTTTGTGTTATGTTAAGGGGTAAATAACACTTTTTCTTCACACCATTCATGATTTTATAGACCTTGATCATATCTACACTCAGTTGTCTCTTCCCCAGGCTGAGCAGTCCCTGTCTTTTTAATTCTCTCCTCATATGAAAGCTGTTACATATCCCTAATCATTTATGTTCCTCTTCTCTGTACTTTTTTCCCAATTCTAATGTATCCATTTTGAGATAGGGTGACCAGAACTGCACACAGTATTCGAGGTGTAGGCATATAATGGATTTATATGGTGGCAAAAAGGAATTGCCAGGTGAGAAATTCTCATGTTTTAAGTTATCTTACAACAAATTTGAATATCACCTGCTTTGTCATGTCATAGATAGTCAAAAAGGATCTGTGTTACCTCTATCCTAATCTACATAATCAGGATGGGAAATACTATATTATTACAATGGGAACTCTCATTGAGGGACTGTTCTCAGTCATGGAGATAACACAATTGACAGGTGCAGTATTTCTAAATCCTGTTTTGAAAATTGCTTTTATACTTTTCTCTCTCTACGCGTAATGCATATCTGTAATATAGTCGTTTTTGTAACAAAAAAATAGTTTCATTGTTAAGTATCTGCTGATTTTTAACCTGCTGTTAGGCTATATTTCATACAGGGCAAGTACTGCACATTCAAACTGGAATGTTGTCTTCCACTTCTATAGACCAGAGGTGCTTCTCACAGAGTGGGATGGCCACACAGGGAAGCTGCATCCCTTAAAGGCGTGTAGTGGTTCACTCCTTATGCAGGGTGAAGGGCTCTGAGAGACAAGCCTGCGGTGATCCCCTGGTGAGGGTGCAGCTGCGTCCATCACACAGCTGTGCCTAAATGTTGTTACCTAGCCCAAAGTTACCACACAGCTGACAGCCTCTGTTCAGGAGAACAGCGACAATAATGTGGCTGCTCAGGACAAGGCTGTATGAAGAAAAATGTGTGTGGAAGCTTTCACAACACCTGCCTGGCACCGTGTCTGGCTCAAGGCAGTGTTGTCCATTTCTCTCATAACTCAGAGTATTACATCCACTCACAAACATGTCATGAAAAATAAATGTTATTTTTAAGTACAGCAAAGAGAGTGTGGAAGTACAAGGGCAATTTTCAGTCCTCTCCAAAGAATAGTATTTGATCAAACCCAAACCTAAAATAGGTATTTAGACGCTGAACGTGTTCAGGCATAATTTGCATTGGAAAGTTTACTCGATATGGCACTGGATAGGTATCTATAAAGTTAATTTTGAACATTAATTAAACTGATGAATGGCATGGTTTAGCTCATCTAGAATAAGTCTTTCTATGCTTAGTTTTGAAGGATAAAGTTACATAAAATAAATAACAGTAGAAACAAACCATTCCCTCACCTGAAGGGAGAAATTACTGATCAAACCCTGTAACCTGCAACCCTTACACATGTGAGTAGTTCCATTGACTTGAGCAGAACTGCTTCTTGCAGGTTTGGGCCCAAATGAGAAATATTCCAGAATAACTGAAAATATTCCATATCAGTTGAATGTTCAGAAACTTCCTTTTAATAATAATATGAAGTTATATTTCAGCCCTAAAAAATGCAAAAGCCATGTTTTTTTTATTTCACTGCCCGTTTGGTAAGGCATGATATCAAAAACTGACTGCCTTCAGCTATCTGCCAAGGGCAATAGTCACACTGAAAAGTATCATCTTCTTGATATTATGAAATGGAAGTACTAAATAAAAATGAGAATAACTCATATCTATCGTAATTAATATACATATATCTCCTGAACACTACAGAAGAATGATGATTCTGTGCTCATTGTCAGTTAGAGTATCCCTCAGCTGCCCAACGTATGCTGGCTACCAGCTGGGGATCGCCTGAACTGAAGAGTACTCCAGCCATATCTCTTCAGTGCACCCCAGATAAATCCTCTTTGTTGTACAGAAAGCCACAGGTGCAGAGGCCAGTTACATCAGTTCTATGCTAGCCAAGGATTCTCCTACACCAGGGGTCTCAAACACGCGGCCCGTGGGCCGCATGCGGCCCGCAGGGCTATCGCATGCGGCCCGCGAGCTCCTCCCGGCCCCCCCTCCTTCCTCCCCCCAACGTTTACCTGGCCGACCAGCACCGGGGGCAGGGCAGGCTCCCTGCTTGCCTGCCCTGCCGCCGCGTCGCACCAGGAAGCAGCTGGAACCTGGGGGAGGAGGGGCGCAGGGGTGTGTGTGGCTGTTGCTTCAGGCACCGCCCCCAGCAGCTCCCATTGGCCACAGTTCCCCATTCCCGGCCAATGGGAACTGCTGGGGGCGGTGCCTGAAGCAACAGCCACACACACCCCTGCGCCCCTCCTCCCCCAGGTTCCAGCTNAGTGGGGGTGGGGCCGAGGGCGGCGGGGGGGGAGGTGTCAGTAAATGCGGCCCTCGGCCCAATGTACTAGTCCTCATGTGGCCCTCGAGGTCATTTGAGTTTGAGACCCCTGTCCTACACCATGGTGGTCTGTATCTGCCTACAATGGACAGCTTTCTGCTGGCATAAAGGAGCTGCACCGTGGGCCAGGATATGGTCCTAAGGTTCGAGGCCACATCATATAACCACATGGACTGTAATGTAACCACAGCTTCTGAGGTTCTGGTTAACCAATCAAATTCCATCTTGCTTTAATACTTTAATGTTAAGTATGACAGAAACATTAAAATAGCCTCTTAATATTTGTTGTTTCAAATGGATTTTGACATACTTACGGTTAGTTGTTAATCATGGCAAAAAAAGGGAAAAGTCATGATCCTGTCATGGAAAAGACGCAAACGTAGTCATTGTAGTTAAATATGTTGTGGCACATGATAATTTAAGTTGTTTGCAATGAGACATTATGATAACTCTAATATCCTTTTTTTAAAATCAGAATATCTTAAAACCATGTAATAATAGTAAATTGTTAGTTTAAAACCCATGCTCCATTGCAATGGACATAAAACTTCAAGGAACAGTCTTGTTCAGTAGTGGGCTGGCATGGGAACCACGTCAGTGGGTGAAATCCTGGCCCTGCTGAAGTCAAGAGAGTTTTGCCATTGACTTAAGTGGGGCCAAGACTTGAACCTGTGATTTTCTATGAATCATACACACATGCACACACCCACACAGAATTGCCATCGAAATCATGGCTCTCTAGACATACTGTTCTATAAACAGATTTCAAAATTAATATATTAATATTCTATATTCTGTATCTATCCTGTGCAATTTATTTCAACATTGATTGAATGAACAGTAATATTGTAACATGCAGTCTCTTGATTTAGAAAATACTTTCTAGTTTGTTGTTCAGTGTAACGTAATTGACTGCTGACTCCCAACTCTTGACTCTAATGTTACAGATCATATTTTGGGCTAGAACATAAAACTAGTAGTATCACAGGTATCAATAGCCCTCTTTACTTTTAAATTAACACACTTTATAATTGGATAGCATGGTTAGCAGATCAGGTGGATAAAAGATAGGTTATAGTTTTAACTTTCCTTCTGGCAACTATGCAGATGTAGTTACCTAGTTTTGCAAGTGATGCAACCAATATGTTTAAACTGTGTTAGCAAAATGGTTATCAAAACCAGTTTAGCTGGCTTCCAGTCTGGATAGGAATAGCATATTTACATGGCACTCATTTTATGGAGAAAAAAACATCTGTACCTGATGAGAGAGAAAAAATAAATGAACTTGGGCTACAAATCAGATGAAATAAGATTAGTATAGTACTGAGCTAATATAGTAGAGTGATCCTGAAGATATTGGATCTTGACTGGACCTTAAAAATAGGCAGTGACACAATTAAGAAAAACAAAGACTAGTTAGGAAGAAAAAATGAATAGTGAGAAGTTGCTGTAAGGCACTGACAGAAAGAGATGTACAGATGTATTGCTCCATTTCAGTTCCCGGTTCTTTGGACATGTATGATAACTGATCTTTCATGGTCCACTACTTTTTGTTTTTTGATTTGTTTTTTGTTTTCTTATCTAAGAGTAAACTAAAATGCCTGTGGGCTAATAGTTGTTTCCATTAATACCAGCTGTGTCTAAAAGAACTATGTCACAAGTCAAGGCCTTACCTGGTATGTACAGAGAGGCCATTTGTCTTTATGCAAACCCTCTGACCTGACTGCAAGAAGCAACAAACAGGTGACCTGAAGACTGGATAGTTTTCAAGAATCTATTTCTGCCATAGATTAAATTAAAAAAAAAAAAAAAAAAAGACGAATGCTTGGTGCCCACTTCTGCACCTTTTTCATAGTCCTAATTGCAGGACTATGCCATTAGGACTTACCTCACAGAGACAAGGGGTAAGGCCTGAACTTCCTTCAGCTAGGCTATGATATGATAATTACTGAACATTCCTAAAAAAAATGCAAGAGAGATAACTGAAAACAAATGAAGAAGTGAAAACATCAGCTTGGTAGCATTCTTAGAAAGGGAGGAAAATAAACTAACTCAGACTAGCTTCCAAGTTTATATTTAAACATTGCTGTTCATAAAATGGATGACTGGAAATGTTGTTCGGGTTATTTTGTAGGGAGACATGCTTACCACGCACCATGCTACTCCTTCCATATGTCACTAACCTTTGACTTAATGTTTCTTTTCATTCTAGAGAGAGACCTTTTTGGAGCAGAACCATTTGACCCTTTTAGCTGTGGAGCAGGAGATTTCCCTCCAGACATTCAGTCCAAACTAGATGAGATGCAGGTAATTACTTATTTATCATTTCAACAAATGGTTTCCATTAGCACATGAACACTTACCTAATAAGGGTAAAGTATACATCATAGAGCTGTCTTTGTGTTATAGCATGTTAAGAATTTGTTCTTTACTATGCAAAGAAGAATGAACTTTGATCTTTGTGGATGGATCCCACTGACCTTCAATCAGAGTTGAACATTTGACTCCCTGAGGCAATCTTGAATATTCTCAGTGTCTTTAGAAAGAATGCATTTGGCACTTAAGTGTATTAGTTATTGCTGGTTGGAAATTTTCTGACATCATTTGACATTTCCTGTCAGAAAATGATGTTTAGTTGAAATAAAAATGCTCTGCAGGACCATCCTGATTTTGAGAAAATTCCAAGCAAAACCAGACAAGTTTTCAATAGAACCCTGCCTAGTTTTCTGCCAGCTTACCTGCCTGGCTCCTTGGCAGCCCAGGTTCCTCGGCAGCTGGGGGCTCCCGAGTAATGGGCAGCTCGGGGAGACTTGGAAATGTTTAGAAAAGGTCACAATGAAACTCTGGAATTCTGATTCATTTATCATTCCATTTTGGAACAACTTTTTCATTTTGAAATTTACTGTGGACTGGGAATTCAAGTCTCTGACCAGCACTAGTACTAATATTTGCATAGAGTAAGGTCAAAGCTAAAGTTAATAGGGCATGAGAAATATCACTCAGAGATTTGGCATCAGGAAAACCTAGGTAGAGCAGAATTTCCACAGCATTGTTTAAATAATTTCTTCAATAAAGGGGTTTGAATTTGATTGCATAATGCATGTGATATCATCCTATAAAGAATGTTAGCATAAATCAATGGTTTGGATAAAAAACAACAACCCTAAAACATGTTTATATTTCTTTATACTATTTCTAATATCTCTTTTATCTTCTTGTGCTTTCCTGGGTGTTTAGCGTCAGCGATGGTTGGTATATTGTATTTTAATATTAATATTAAATCAACTTGTTATAATTAAAATCCTAAAAAATGAGCATGCTGTATAATTGACATCTTTTGTGAGGCTTATATTTTATGTCTGTAATTCAGGACCATTTTTATGCAAATGTTTTTGGGGGGCTTTGTTATTTTTAAGAGGGGGTTGGTGGGTTGGTTTGGGGTAGGGGAGTTGTCTTTCAAGTAATAATTTATAGACTTTTTTCCCAATTGTTCATTTCCTTATTTAAATATGGTTGCTTTTTCCTTACCACTTACACTGGTATTGTATAAGTTAACTTTCGCATTTTCATCCTCAGACCATTGCTAGTGAAAGTGTCTCTTCAGGCAAATATTATTTATCAATCTATTCTACCCAAATGTATCTGGAACCCGGAGTGGGGAGGGGGAGGGTAGAGGGGGAGAATGTTTCTGTCTTGGTTGTTGGTGTTAATTTCTCTTGCATGATCTTTTGACACAATATGAGGCATCTTCCATGCTGGCATATGAAAATATAGGGGTGTTGAAAAACCTGTGGCATTTTTTTGCTTCCATTTCACACTTGAACTTCAGAGGCAAAATTGTTGACATTAAGCTTTTGTATTATAAGATCTATATAATAAATTAGTTCTTGATTAAGATCAGTCAGTTGCTCGCCTATTTTGAAATGGAAAGAAATATGAAACAGTGCATGATAGGCAAGTTTGGCATCTTAGAAAAGTCATGGGTGGTTTCTTGGGCCCACAAGCCCATCTAAGGAGTCAGTGAAGACGTGAAAAGAATTAGGAAGAAAAACATAAGCAGTTCCAAGAAACCTAGTGAGGCCAAATACCACATGTTCTGAGGAATATGACAGTAATGGGGAATATGAGACAAAACTGAAGGCCTTGTTTATATTCTATAGTAGACATGTATGTGGAGCCAGCGTGTTCGTACTCATTCACTTTGTAAAAATATAGATTTTCTGAGTTTCAATAAGTGTATATTTGATCAAATAATATAGAATGCTGTTATTTATTGGTTGTCTGTCCAGGGAGACAATTTACATAGAGTTCAGCAGTGAGGGTAAGATGACAACTTAGAACAGCTGATCATTCAAGGGAACATAAAGCTACTGATATAAGTGGGGAATTTCTAAGTAATTTCCAGTGTACAGAGTTAGTATATCTTTATAGCAGGTACTGTTTGAGACAGACAAAGAGTGAAGGCATAACAGGAATGTCAGTAAAAAAAACAGGTGATAAGAAAGCATTAAGTAGCTGCTGCTTGTTATTACTGTCAGCACTGCCAAAAAAGATGGGCTCAAATTAAATTCTCTGAACTTTTGGGTATCTTTCCAAATTCAACTTTAATTTTGGTCCATATTTCACAGTTATGATCTTTCTACTGTCACCGTGAATCTGACCTTTTAGGAATGGTCAAAATCCAGACATGTACCCAGATCTGAATTTTGCAGCTCAGACACATCTCTGGTAAACATGCTGTGACAGGATCCTCCCGGGGTGCAGCCTGGGACTGTGGGACCGCTGTGCCCCCTGAACTCTCTCCAGCCTGGGCTGTCTCTCACAATGCCTTGCTAGTGACCAACAGCAAACCCCTCCAGGCATTGTGATCACTCAGCACAACAGCGTATGGAGCCCCACACGCAGCTATATTGCATTAATGCTCCCAGAGCCACTCATGAATCACCCAGAGAAAGGCACCAGAGCCAAATACCACCAGCTCCCAGCACCGTACCTGAGGAATATACCATCTTGCACTGCTCAAGATGGGCAGTGCAGATTTATTAATTGGTTCACTACTTCAACAATGGAAAGTGGTTATACACCAGCCTTTGTCAAACCTAAGCAGATTTGCTGGACACTTCATACAAATTCACTGGCAAAGATAAACAGTTAAACAAATGTATTGACTATAAATGATAGATTTTAAGTGATATTAAGTGATAGGAAAAAGTCAGAGTTGGTTACCAAAAGAAATAAAATATAAGCATGCAGTCTAAACTCTCAACCCTATTAGACTGGGCAGCAACTAGATTAAGCAGTTTTTCTCACCCCACTGGATATTGCAGTCCTCAATATATAGGTTTGTTCCTTAATCTCCTCTGTTGGAGTCTTGTCGTCTTCTCAGTGTCTTAGGTGCTTACAGCATAGGTTGGGGCAGGAGAAGGGCCCAGCATATGGCCACTCTCTCTGTTTCATACCTTCAGTCCATGTGCTTGGAAAACACAAGTCCAGGCATGTCTGGGAGCATTGCTGAGTCTCCAGGCAATGTTGAGCAATTCCCCTGGTGTGGCCCCATGCAGGTGAGTCATTGCACTGTAGCTCCCTTCCTGGACAATGGTTGTTGATGGTTGATTGATACCCCACCTGGGTGTTGGTTACTTTCCTTGCTGTTGCCTCTGAGGAGCTAATATCTGGCTGATTCCCCAATTTACAGCATGTTTTAGTGACCACCATATAACACAATTCTCATAACTTCATATGCATTAATGATACACATCTATGGATAGAGAAATGACTTTCAGCAGATCAAACCTTTGCCCTGATAACTTACAAGACATGCTTTTATATGTAAGATCACGTTTATATGAAAATGAGGAATATGGGGGTTCCAGGACGCTCCCCCGAGGTATAGAATGTCACACATTCCTTCTGTTTTGCTGAAACATTTTCATCCCTCTGTGTTTTTACCGTACTTCACACATAAATCAAATTAGTCTTTCCATATTCTCTAATCTCCTGACTTTGAAGTTTCTTAGAGGATGTTACATGGACGGAAACTTTACCATTTCACAGATTAAACCAGCAGCAGCTGTTATATGTTCTAAAGTCTCACTTTAGTTAATCTTGTACAGCTTGCAGAAGCTGTGGCCATTCTTCTTTCTCTTCCTAATGCAATAAGAGGCTTGCCTTTATTTTCCCTGAAAACAATCACATTTAGATAGAGATCATTATCTGCTCAAATACATGTAAATTTGCCATTGGATCATTGGGTCTGTGCTGCTTTAAGCCCAGTGGGTGCAGTCAGACTAACAATGAAAAGCAAGTCAACCAGGTTTAAAAGCAGAAAGTTCTACCATTTACCTGAGCTCAGGACTGTGCTACATCTCAGCAGTGCTGGCCATTGAATGACTGAAAAACTATTGGAATCACTAGTGTGTATCCTCGCTAGAGCTGGTCAAGTATCTAGATTCCTCAGATTTCCAAAGGGATACAGGCCTGAGTATGTCACCAACACTGCCCTAGTTGGTTTGGTAACCTATCCTCTGCTCTCAATGTTGTAGATCAGGTGTCTGTACTCATATTGGTAAATCTGGCCACTGTGTGCAATACCAGTTGTCGTGAGATGATATTGATCTGCTCTGAAAGGGAACAGCCTTTCAGTGGCTTAAGCTATGTCTATACTTAAAATGCTACAGCAGCACAGCTGCAGCACTCTAGCTACACGATTGTAGCATTTCAGTGTAGACACTTATTACAGCGACAGGAGAACCCCTACCATCACTGTAGTAAATCCACCTCCTGAAAGAATTCTTCCATCAATCTAGCATTAGCTTCTTTGGGACTTAGGTCAGCTGAACTGCATCGCTCAGGGGTGTCAATTTTTCATACCCTTGAGCGACACAGCTGGATCTAACTTTCTAGTGTAGACCAGCCCTGGGTTTTTACCTCTTAGAGACATCCCAGAAGGTAGTTTGGGGCAATTACTTTTCTGCATCAAGGATCTATCACATAGAGTTCTGTAAGACGCCCTCTCTCCCTGCCTTTTGTATGTATAATTGGCCCTTAAGAGGCATAATCAAGAGGCCATGAGCAACAGTGTTTTCATTATGCTTTTTGCTCTCATCTCTGTTTCTGTTTCATCTGACTGTGGCAGGGCTCCTGAATGACTTATCCAATGTGTACTAGCTATTGGGGAATGGATGATGGTTAGCTGATTGAAACTGAGTCTAAACAAGATTGAAATGGATGAAGGAAGTGGTTGGATGAAGGAAGTGACTGGAAAATATGCTGTCCTTTAACTGAGTGTGTTTATCCATCATTTGTTACTAAAGTTCACAATCTGGTGGTCCTATTTGATCCTCTTCTGCTGTTTAACAGTCATGTGGCCACCCTAGCCAGGACAGTCTCTAGAAATTGCAACCATTTCTTTGGATACGGACATTGCTATTGTGATTCATTCTTTCATCACTTCAAATTGCGCCACTAAAATGTGCTGTACCTGGGGCCTCTCATTAAATCAACTTGGAAATCTAAGGTAGTGCAAAATATGCAGTTTGCTTAATAAGGGGAGTTTCTTACCATGATCACAGCCACAGATCCCAGCCTTCAATGTACCCATCCTTCCCCAAAGACTGGAGATGGGCATGGTTGGGTGCCCTGCAGATCAACAGGTTTGAGCTATTTCAGACCCAATGTGGAGTGATTTCCAGGGTTATTGGTAAAATTACTGCTTGCACTTAGTAATTTCTTCTTGAATTTTGAAAGTCATGGTGAACATGCTGTTTTATTAGGACAGCAGCGTCTTCAGTAAAAAATCCTGCCTCTCTGCAGAAGCTAAAGTACATATATATAATGATACAAATAATACATTTCAATGTGTTGTGCTTGTACGTGGTTCCCTTTCAATGAAAAATTGTTGTGTATTACAGATATTAAATGCTATTTTATGTACAACAAATATTATGAAAAATATATTATTGACTGCCCATAACATATTTAATATCATTATTTTTAAAAGAATATTCTAACTTCTAAAATAATCCTGCTTTTCAAAAATAATGAAACAAAGCATAAATGCTCATCTATTTTTCTCCAGCTCTGGCATTTCAACTGACATCATTATTATGACAGCTGAAAGTGTTGGTCTTTGGGAGTGAAAGGTGAAGGGAGATATACACACTGCAATCTGGGTTTCATAATAAATATACAACACCTTAACCCATATAATTTCTGAAAACCTGTGCATATAAATTGTGTGCCTGAAAGCCTGCACAAAGCCTTGATTGTTCTCAGTTAACTGTGAGAGCTACAGATAAGAGAATATTAAATAAAAAGTAAAAGTAGCCCATGGCTTTATAAATCATCTCACTTCCATAGATGCACACAAAGGGCACTCTCGTCACCAAGATCATCCCCTTTCCTTGCAAAAGGGAGTTCATCTGACTTCACAGCACTGTTACCACCCCTTCTCCTGTTACCTAGACTCTACAGAGGATAACGGGAGTTAGCAAACTAGGGGGGTACCTGTTGTTTTCCCCTCTTCCCCCATGAAGCTTAGAGAGAAGAAATATAGCCAGGCCGGTTTAAACTATAGAACTTTAAAAAGCTGCGGGCCAAATTTATAAGCAGGTTTAAAAAAGAAAAACGAATGTATGTATCTAAGACCACATTCAAGAGCATGATATGCCCATGGAAACCTCCAAAGGCTAGTGCTGTGCTTGACAGATTGGATTTGCAGATTATAAAAATAAACCCAACAAAAAATATGTTTAAACACCAAACAAAGAGTTGTCAGATTAAATTCAGCCCACTTTTGAGACGAGAACTCTTGAAAGAAGCTGAAAAATGCCAGTCTAAATTTTTGATACACTTCTGAGGGCTCCTCTTCTTCAAAAGTAAAATGGTGGAGATTTCAAGCAATCCATGGGCTGTTTGACATTTATGTGACAGTGAATCAAATCCTGTTCACGTTAATCAGTTAGTTTCATTGACGCCAATGGGATTACTCATGTGAATAAGGCAGGTGGGATGTGATTTAAGGAGGAAGGAATATACTTTCTTTACAAATCTGCTGTAAACTTTAAAAAAATGTAAAATAGTTATAAAATCTGTTAATAATACGTAAAGCTAATAATCAATATTTGTGTGGGGAAGATGCTTTAAACTAGACAGACATAAGCACGTTTTTAGTTCATGCAAATAATAGTTTTTGCATTTTAAATAAAGGGGGGAAAGGTTAGATTTTCCTTTGTTCATTGATATCAAGATCTTCTTACTCTAGGAAAACATTGACTCTACCCACATATTTTTGCCCAAATATATCAAAATGAACAATTTGAAAACAATCTGAAAAAGGTGATAATATGTGAAATATAGTCGTCATTCCAAACTTGTAGTTCATCTAAGTCAGGAAATAAGTGGATTGAAGTTTTATGCCATTCAACTACTTTTCTTTTGCCATTGTCAGCCAGATTTTAGATCAAGTCCTAATGTCCTTACTCAGTTTTACTCCATGCTTTCAATGGGAGTTTGGCCATAGTAAGGAGAGCAGGATTTGACCCTGTGTTGATAGAATGCTTTTGATAAGGGTTAACAGTCCTATCTAAACATATCTTCCAAATGGTGCATTCTTGATAAAGACTACTGTTTACAGAAGCCTATTTAAGAATCATAGAAATGTAGGACTGGAAGGGACCTTGAGAGGTCGTTTAGTCCAACCCCCTGGGCAGAGTCAGGACCAAGTAAACCTTACCATCCCTGACAAGTGTTGTTTCAACCTGTTCTTAAAAATCTCCACTGGTGGAGATTCCACAACCTCCTTTGGAAGCCTATTTCAGAGTTTAACTGACACTTCTAATTAGAAAGATTTTCCAAATATATCTCCCTTGCTGAAATTAAACCCATTACTTCTTATCCTACCTTCAGTGGACATGGAGAGCAATTGATCACCATCTTCTTTATAACAGCCCTTAACAAACTTGAAGAGTGTTATCAGATGCCCCCTCAGTTTTCTTTTTTCAAGACTAAACATGCCCAGTCTTTTTAACCTTTGCTTATAGGTCAGGTTTTCTAACCCTGTTGCATTTTTTGCTGCTTTCCTCTGAGTTCCTTCCGATTTGTCCACATCTTTCCTAAAGTGTGGTGCCCAGAATTGGACACAGTACTCTGACACCCCCTTCCCCCCCCCCCCATGCTGAATGGAGCAGGACAATTACTTCCTGTGTCTTTCATGGATTCCAAAGCCAGAAAGGGACATTATGATAATCTAGTGAGTCTGATGATTTTTAAGTCAACTCATGTTAACACTGTAGTTCCTGGCATTATAATATTATTTTATCTTGCCTTTTTTGGAAATCCTTCTTATTCGAGAAAGCTGGTTTTTATGTATGGTATTAGTTAAGTATCTGGCAGCTAAACCAGCAGTTTCTTTTAGTCCTGAAGTTTGCTAATTACAATCATAAAGGACAAAAGGCATATTAATAAAACTCTGATACAATATGGTACATGAATTCTTTAAATGGATCAAACGTTGACTGTAATTTATTCCATTCTCTTTGCCATTCATATTACAGACACATGAACATTGAGTTATTTTTGTTTGCTTTGTAAATTTAGGATATTGGAGAAAGTTTAGAAAGGACTGGAGGCCTAAACTTTGTGATGGAAAGGGTAGAGCAGGTCACAGAAGGACAGACAAAGGATACAGTCGGAAACAAAACAAAAAAAAAATCAATGTGTCAGGCAGGAAATAGGCTAGAAATATGTAAAAGGCAAAACATACTGCACACAACAGGTGATAAGTAACAAAACAGCAGTTTGTTTGGACTAAAAAGACAAGAATACGTGAAAACAGCTGCTCTGTTTCTGAATACCTATAAGAGTTGGGAGATTGGAGCCCAAAAGCTTGAAAGGTGGAGGCTCCTGCAATGTCAGCAGATTCTCCAAAATCTCCCCAAAGTGCTTTTCAAAAATGGAGGGCCTGGCTCATTCTTTCCCCACTGCAGCCTCCAGTGGTGGAATGCCACCTAGAGCAGGGATCGCACTGGCATGAGGCACCTGCAAGCACTACTCCCCTGTGCTGTGCTCCGTTGCTCACAGTGTGAAGTGACAAGGACAGGACACCCTGCAAATACACAGGTTTCAGTGTATCTCCTCAGGTACCATTTCTGTCATGGCCCTAGCTGGAGTTTAAAGCTGTCCTCCATGGCGGATGAATCCCTGTAGTCCCTCTGCTGGTGCTCCTGCACCAATGAGCACTGGAGGGCATGCAGATTTTCCCCTTTGCAACATCAGGAATGAATCAGTTCTTTGTATGTTTTAAGAGCTCAGTAAAGATTTCATACATATTTAACTGAGGGTTTTAAAAGTTAGCAGAACAAATTTAGGCCTTGATTCTGTAAGCTTTACTTATGTAAGTAGTCCTTACTCATCAGAGTGCTCCCCTTGAAGTCATGAGGAGTATATGTTGTACCGACACTAGTAATGTGTGCAAGGTCAGGGCATTAGACAAGAACACTTTCTCCATCATAAAAACAAAATGCTTTGGATCAGATTCCTGCCCTTACTTACATTGAGTAGTATCTTACTTCACAAGTAGTCCCGCTAGAGTAAATGGGATTGCTGACGGTGTAAAGTACTTCTCAATGAAAAGGTGGCAAAATCTAGCCTTTAATTTGTTTTTAAACACTTCTACCATGAAAACAGAAGGAGAAAGCTGAATTTGACATGAAAATAGATAATAGTCTTGAGAATCATCTTTGAGTGTTCTAATAGCAATCAGTTTTGATTTGACCAAATTATGTGCCTTTAAAATGTATACCTTGAACATGCACAGTGGATCTGGTATGATTTTTTGCACTTTTTAGCAATGCTTTGAGTGAAGGTAGGTTGTGCAGCACTTGCACAGTTGACTTAGCTGCATAGTGTTTGTTAAAGGTACCAGGTGAAAGATAATGTTAGAGTTCCATGTTTCCGCACTGCGAAGTGAGGGAACAATAAAGTTAAGGTTGCTTTTGTAACTTTAATGCTGACTGCTTGTGTGTATGCATTTTGCTACAACCTAGTGCAGGGGTCGGCAACCTTTCAGAAGTGATGTGCCGAGTCTTCATTTATTCACTCTAATTTAAGGTTTCGCGTGCCAGTCATACATTTTAACATTTTTAGAAGGTCTCTTTATATAAATCTATAATATATAACTAAACTATTGTTGTATATAAAGTAAATAAGGTTTTAAAAATGTTTAAGAAGCTTCATTTAAAATTAAATTAAAATTCAGATCCCCCGGACCGGTGGCCAGGACCTGGGCAGTGTGAGTGCCACTGAAAATCAGCTCGCGTGCCGCCTTCGGCACGCGTGCCATAGGTTGCCTACCCCTGACCTAGTGGTATGATCATATGCTGTTTCTCAAAAACAATGTGATAACGATATAGTTGTTGCTACAAACTCAGATACACGGGTGTAACATCTTGAATATTTTATTCATTCTCGTACACTGACACTGTTTTAATTGTTATAATAGTCCAGTATATAATAGCTTAGACTTTTTATATGTTAAGGTTTCCTCTGTATAAGCTATGTAATATAAGAATGTATGGCCAAATTGTGCCTGGATTTTATATGAGTGAACTGGCATAAGAAGCCTTCTTTACCATTGTGTGATCCATATGTGATCTAGGACGATTTGCAGCGTCTCTGTTAAATGGAGAAAAGGGGCTGTTATATCCCTATTTCTTTTGAGTTGGGGAGGTCTCCACCTCCCCATACATCTCCAGCCTGTAGTGTTGGTGAACCATGTGGAGGTAGGTAGTTCCCTTGAGTAAGTTCCTTGAAACAGAATGTTTTCAGTGCTTCACCAGTGTCCTGAAGTGTTCAGGGTAGTTTTGTTTTGTTTTGTTTTGCAACAAGGAGGTTGACATTTCTTAGATTCAATTCAGGATATGAGGCAGCTAACTTAGCTACACACTTCTGGAAGTTGCAGTAACTGAAAGTGGTAATCTCCCAGCGATATCCCTATTTAAAATTGTAATAAGGAGTTTAATATATTGTGGGATTTACCATCCCTGGAGAAACATAGCAGTATTAGTAAGGATTCACATGGTGAATTTTTTGAAAAATTGTATCAGTTTAGTAAACACATGCAAAATACCAAAAATGCCATTACAGGTCTCTCGCATCTAACGCGGGGGTTACGTTCCGCGGTCAGCGCGTAAAGCGAAAACCGCATATAGCCAAAATCCCATTGACTTTAACGGCGGGCAGAATCACCCGCACTACAGCCACAGTACATATATTGCTTTTTTTCTCTTTTTTTTGTTGTTGTGTTTTTGCTGACCGCGCAAAGCCGAAATCACGCATGTTAAATGCGCGTAAGATGCGACAGACCTGTATATGCCATTAAATCTTCAGACGTTTTTCACATTAGTATAGCTACAAACCATTCTTTCATTCTTTTACCACTTGATATTATTCGTTTTGTCTTTTAGGTGCATATTGTGTATTTGCACTCTGTTTCATGTAGTATTTTCAGACATTTGTGTAATTGTGCTACATTTTTTTCTTCTGCACCTATCCTGATTAAAAGGAACTTATTAAAACTCAGCCTTGGAATATGACCAATTTTTTTAAATGTGCAAGATTCACTATGTGATACTCATTTTAAATTCAAGTTGCATTTTTGCACAAAGCCAAAAGACTATGACTTTCTGGCACTGAAATCTTGCATCCTTGAGACCTGTTCCTGCAAAATTGCTTAACTTGACTCACATGAATGGTGCCACTGGAGCCTACGAGGACTACTTATATGCCTAAAGATAAGCGTGCATTCAGGAGTTTGCAGGATTGGGGTTTATATCTGTGGGAAAGGACTACCTTTTTATTAACTATGTCTGATTTTTTTTTTTACAGGAGGGGTTCAAAATGGGACTAACTCTTGAAGGCACAGTATTTTGTCTGGACCCGCTAGACAGCAGGTGCTGATGCCAAGACCAGAAATTTGAAATTCTTATACGATCCTTTATTTTTAATTCAGAACAAGTATTATAGATGTTATTCATGTGCCAAAAATTATATTTTTAAACATGTTAATTCTTGTGAAGTTTGCTTCTGTAAAACTCCAACTTAGGTTCCCTGTACAAATGTAAAAAGTCACACTTGTATATGAAATATGAATTAAATTACACTGTTGTATTTCTCGCTCTCATACTTGGACAGACATTTGCAATACCTAATGAGTATTCACTTTAAGCTGGGAAAGTTCTTTAATGAACTCATAGATACCTCTTTCTGTTAGAAGACAATATAATTTTTGCATAATATTTGAGTGGTGACCTTTTAAAATTAATCGTCTCAAGCCACTATTTAATTTCAGGTCAATAGGATGATTATTGTACAGTAAACATTTTAAATACCAATTAAGGAAGTAAAACATACTGAAAATTAGTATGTACATAACAGATAAATCTGGACGCCATGTAATTAATTCCACTTAACTGTACACAATCCCTATACTATATGAATAATGTTATTGTTAGCCCATTACATATGTAATATTTTAGGCCTTTAATTCACATTTTAAAAAGTAAATATATCAGATTAATTGTCAATATGCTAGCTAATGTTTGATAATGCATTAGAGAGGGCTAGTATACATGTTACAGTTATTTTGTAAAATGGACAAACGTAATGCTATGCATTTCTGGTTTGATGTTTTACAGCTAAGCTAGTTGCACATATTGTATGATGTTTGTAATTTGGAATTCATTACATGACAGCTATATTTAATGTTCTGAAAACTAAGACCTTCATGCTAAAGAACATGTAGTAACCCCACTGCATTCACTGGGACTACTCGTGTGTAAAAGTACTCGCATGCTAACGTGTTTGCGGGGGCGGGGCTTTCAAATGTTGAGAAACATTGTAGTGTTACTGTTAAATGTCACACTGCAGCTCTACAACTTACAGCAACAACTCAGTGCAAGCTAATAATGAAACCTTAAATACCCATAAATAGGTCACATAACAGAGCTAGATATTAAAAATATTTAAAGAAAGTAAGATTCTTGCATTGTGATGAATAATCACACACACAAAATATTGCTGCTGGGTGTTAGTATATTGTTGACTTGTCTATGCATACTTTTCACTAACCTTTAACATAAACAGTAAGTGAACATATGATTTGTGAATGTTTGCATTCAGCCATGAACTTGTTCCTTAATGTTTATACTTTGCCATGATTTTGTTCAGTGTGTACCATGTCCAAATTTTATGTTAAGGATATTCCCTTCCATCCATAAAACCCTCATTAACTCTCCCCCTCTCCCCCCATTAACAACACACATAAGTAGAAAAAGAACTTTCAGGGGATTTTTAGTAGGGTTGGTTGGGGTCATTTTTTCCCCCAAAAGACTTACTTTTTTTGGTACATTATGGCTCATGAAATGTTGCTTTTGAGCTTATTGTCCTAAGGTTTAAACAGAAAAAAATGCATTTATGCAATATTACATTTAAGCATATATGCTTAGGCCCTGATTCAGCAAAATACTTAAGCACATATGTAATGTTAAGGATAAGGGTAGTCCCATTAGCATCAGTGGAGGCTACTCATTTGCTTGAAGTTAGGCATGTGCTTAAGTAACTTGCTGAACTGGGATCTTCATGTTCAACTTTATGTAAGTCTTCCTCTCTTATTCTTTGCTCAACATTCATATACATATACACACACACACACGCACACACACACACACACACATATATATATATAATCACTAACAAATAGAGTAGTATATGTTTCATAAGCAAAAGTCTTTATAATTTTGTTTGTCTTATAGTATTTTGGAATTTGTATAATGAGGATGTTTAGTAGCCATATCCATGGCTTTTTTTAACAAATAGAATTTGTATTTTTATTGTACTTTAAAAAGCTTTACGTAATAAGCATATATTTAGTGGCCATTTACTATCAATGGTAACACAATACTAAGATATTTGCACATTTTAAGAAACCTTTTTCTTTACTGATTTTTATGGCAATTGACTCTGCAAATGGCATGATTAAATATTATATAAACTGATTGATCAGTACAAAAATACTTAAATCAATGCAACAGAGCATTTTTAATGAAAATGTTTAGTGATCTGGTTCAAAATTGTATTTCTATGTAATCTCAATTGTCTGTTTAATTTTGCCTAAAATAAATGTTTTTAAATAAATTGCATTGTAGAACATACTGTTCATTCAGTAAATTACACAGAACTCAGTGGTGGGAAAGTCACAGAAACACCATCTCAATAAGCCAAGAATTGCATGGCAGGGGACCCAGTACTTCAAAGCCTTACACGTGTGCTTAGCTTTACACATTGTGGCAGATCCTCGGCAGGTGTAAAGTGTTGTAAGGTTACTCTTACTTATTGGAATGTGACCTCCTCTTCATGGGTTAGAGAAAGTTTCCAATAATAAGAGATGTCTCATGTCCCATACATCCTGATATTTCATACAGGTAAGTAGAAATATGCTCTGCTCCCCCAAATCACAAGTCTTGTTTTCATTCTTTGCCTGTCACCCAATAATACTAATAAACCTAGGGGGACCAATCCTTATCTTGTTTAAATTGTCATAGTGCCATGGACTTCATTGTAGCTATGACCCATGAAGTCAATGAAGTAGGCTTGCCACTGCAGGTGGTAAAGCTGGTCACGAAGAGAGGTCACTCAGGCTGTCATTCTGATGAGTACTGTCATTTCATAAATACTGACCAATCAAAAATAATCTAACCTCTCTTTTTTTAATCTTCATAAAACATTACTGGGCACTTTGATTCTTTACTGGAATTATAACTTATTCATGCTTTTTTAAATCTGGAAACATTGAAACTAATTGCAAGCCTTCCACTGGCAGAAGTTGACTTCTGATGGAACTCTGCACATGGAGGGTTTACGGCTGTGGCCCCTTCAAGTGCCAACAAGGAATGGGTATGTTTAATAATCTCCGGCAAGTTTGAAAATGGGAACACACCTGTTTTTCTTTCCCACAAGCCAGGTGCATTTGCTCCTATCTATCAATGTTCTAAAAGTGTTTATTCTTAATTTCAATCTGTTAAAACAACATGTAAGTGCACATTTCAGATATTGTAGATTCACATTGTGCAGCACGGTTGCTCGGTGGTTGATCCTGTCCTATTGAAGTCAATGGGAAATTTACCACTGACTTCAATGGGAACAGGATCATGCCTTTGGAATTTCTTGTTTATCAACTGCCAAAAGTACTTCCAGTTTGTCATTTTTTTTTCTTTAAAAGCATGCTCCATTTTCCAATGCTTCAGGATCTCTGCTGGTCTTTTTAGAAGAGCTGGCATGTTGTCGAGAACTCAGAGCAGGTGACTGTGAGAATGGGAGGTTTTGTCTCCTAATTTCAGGCTCTGCTACTATCTCGCTGAATGACCTTGGGGAATTCACCTAGCCTTAGCCTGCTGAGATCTAAAATGGGATTAACCACATTTACTCACCTCATACTTGGATAGTGAGGCTCGCTTAATAGTTTGTGTTTTGGATCCAGAAGTCTGTGCTGTATCAAGCATAAAAGGACATACTGCAACAGCTAGGAGCCGCCGGATTGGTCTGCTCTTTTCCTTCTTTCTCTTGAATGTCTTTTTTTTTTCCTGCTGGATCTCTGGAGTGCTGGTATTGACTGATAATACTACACAGCTGTGACTAACCCTTTTCCTCCATGTGCATTACAGTAACGACTCACTTAAAGTCGTCCCGGTTAACATTGCTGATCTATTAGAGAACATACTCGTTTAAAGTCGCGCAATGTTCCATTATAAGGTTGTTTGGCTTGCCCGTTCCAGCCGAGAGCGGGGTCAGGGAGTGGGAGCTTGCCCCATTCCGCCAACCTGGCGTTCCAGCTAGGGAGCAGGGTCAGGGCACGGGGGCTTATCCCACTCTGCCCGCCCAGCATTCCAGCCGGGCAGTGAGCAAGCCCTCGACCCTCCTCCCCAGTAGGAGCGCCGGACAGGCAGAGTGGGGCAAGCCCCCCATGCCCCGACCCCACTATGCCCCGCCTGAACCAAGCTTCACAATCATCATTGGTGAGTACAGTATTAAATAGTTGGTTTAAAATTATTTCAAACTTATACTGTATATGTATATAATATCTTTTGTCTGGTGAAAATAAATTCCCTGGAACCTAACCCCCACCCATTTACATTAATTCTTATGGAGAAAATATATTCGCTTAACATCATTTTGCTTAAAGTAGCATTTTTCAGGAACATAACTACAACATTAAGTGAGGAGTTACTGTATTATATGCTAATTCCATCTGTCAGCTGATTGAATGCCAGGCTAATGCACCTTCCTGAGTTATGCCAACACCTGGAAATAAGATTCTGAACTTGTATTTCTGCAGCATGGACATTTTCTCTCTGATGACCAGGTTGATCTCACTGAACTTGCCTAACCCATGTTCTGAGGTTCCCATACGTCTTAGCAGAGGTAAACTTCACTAGCTAACTGATCTGCCCTTTTCCTCTTTCTCTTGTTCAGGATCTTTCTATTTTCTGATGGATTATCAGAGTGATGTTATAGGCTATTCTCAGTTGTAACCCACTCTCTCCGCTGCAGTTCTTGCTAGTCTGTTTGGTCTGCAAGTTTTCTTGTTTTATACTTCCAGGGCCCGGAGAAAATTTGCCACAGCCAAAATAACTGACTCGATCACCTGAACTACTTCCAAAGACTGGTTCTTTCCTGCAGTGAAGCCTTTTTGGCTTCATTTCTCGGGGGAAAAGTGCCTGGAGTTTTCTCACGCTTGCAGAAGTAAGCATGATTCTGTAATCCCTATGGTGATTGTAATTGCCAAGAAATGGAGTTTGCTCTCAAAAGTTTATTATAATTATTTTTCACTTCGTTGTCTCAACTCTGCAGTGTCTAGTTCCCACAGAGTGGATTCTATTTCACAAAAGGAGTCTCTGCTGCACATGAAAAGAGTATTCTGCCTAAGACATCTCTAACCAAACAATAAAGGGTCCCATCTTCAGAGGTTCATCCGCAGAGTTCACCTCCCACCCTGTGTGGAAAGTAGGGGGTGGTGGGTAAGGAGGCACCTCACACGCTGCACTGCTCGGGCACTCGCTTTGTCATCCCAACGGCTGATTGCCACGCCTCTGCAGGGTTATGCTCTGGCCCTCTCCACCAGCTTCTCTGCTAGCCGCTTGCCATGCCTCTCCACCAGCTGCCCGCTCGCTAAGATGGCTTCAGGGCCCCCCACACACACTTAACACAGCTCTCCGTGATTTCAGCTGTTAGTGGGGGAGCCTCACTGCTGGTGCACCCTGGCCAGTCTCTTGGAATAGAAACACTGTCCCAAAGTAGGTCTAATACTTAGACCTAAGTATCAGTGATTTCAGCTCTGCAGCATGTAACAACACTCTCAATTGAGTCAAAATTAGCTCTTTTATTATACCATGGAGAGAGAAAGGATCAAATGGTGTCTAGGACCCTTAAACCAGTCCCACACCACCAGGTACAAGTACCTGTCCCCACCCTCTCTCAACTCACTGGGCTTTGGAACCCATGTCCCCTGTCTAGCGAGTGCTGTTCAGTTGAGGGTGAGTCCCTCCATCAGGGTATGCCAGGTACAGTTCTGCTGCCCTTGGTTCACACAAGAAGGATAGCAATGCTTTATTACTCCTGCCCCAACAACAAGGAGACTGGGGATCCAACACCACCCACAAATGATCATTTGGGCAAGCAGTCCCATTATGCTGAACACCTAGGCAGGATGGGTGTGTCCATGCAAACGAGATCAGCTTCTGAAGTCTTTTTCCACAGCTCACAACTAGATGTCAGGGGAGAGCTCATCCAGACTCTGCTTACATATAGTTCAGCCAAATAAAGCACACAGACAGTTCTGAATAATTGTCCTCCTTCATAATTCCCTGTTAAGAGAAATATACCCATTCCTTTTGATGAGAGGTAAAGACTTTTATGATACATTATGTTAATACATTAATGTTACACAGTATTTCTAATCAATTAAATATGAATCAGATTAGCCATTATTTAATTTTGTCCTATTCTTTTGGAGGTATTCGACAACTTTTGTCAAATGTTAGTGCCATTGCAACTGTGATCTGTAATTCACAAGAAAAATTATTTAGTCTGTACACCAGCAGACTTATTTTATGTCACCTCTTACTAAAAATACTTGTATATCCAAATATTTTCATTGGACTCAAAATGCTCTCTGGACCTAGAAACACACTTCTTTGCCAACTCATAACAGCAAACTTAATGGCAATCACAAAATTTGTGTGTGATGGGTTGAAGGTTTATGAACATGTGGAGTTGTAATTTACCTTTTGTTGTTTATAACACAACCACAACTTCATGAAGAAGTTTCTTGACAAAAAATTCTTGGTTTTGTCTTGACACTGCAGGTTTTTATGTAGTTGTTGTCGACAACATAATGAGAGGACAAGTTCAGTCTCCAACAAGATGGATGTTGACATTTATCTCATATGAACAGACAGGACCAGTCTGTGGAATAGTGAGATTTCGAAGTTGTTTTGAAGATTTTGTCAGTTTTCTCAATCACTTTCTGCCTCACACAGTAGCCAGAATGATGGTTTGGCTCTCATGCTAATTTTCTTTAGTCTGGATTTCTCCCCTTAATTTAGTAAAGCCTGCCTCTGCACATGTAGAAGGTGGCTCAAAAACATAAGGAAGTTAAGAGCAAAATAATTAAGTGGTCATCTACTGGCAAGATCATGCAACCTGGGGAAAAATTAGTGGGTGCTCTGTACCTACTGGCAGCCAAGCTCCCCTTACCCCCGACCCACCGAAGGAAGTAGCTGGACAGTTGACTGCAGTTCCCCTGGAAGGGGATAGAGGGCTGTGTCACTGAAGAGGACACCGTGGTCCTGGGAGTGACGTGGGTACCAGAGCAGAAGTCATGCTGGCGAGGCACCACCAGAAGAGGGCGCAGAGCTAATTCCCGAGAAAGCCAGCAGGAGGCGCCGCGATGGTGAGTCGCACTCCATCACAGTTAGGATGAAACTTTCTATTAGGATGGGTTGTGCCATAAAATGCTTGCTGCAGGGTTTCTCACAGTTTCCTCTAAGGCATCTTCTACTGGTTGCTGTCAGGAACAGAGTAATGGACTTGATGGTCTGATCTGCTGTGGCAACTCCTATGTTTCTAGAAGTAGAACACAGAATTCAATTAACATCAATTGTTGGTCCAATACAATACTTCTTAGAAGACCAATTGGGAATACTGAACATAGCCAGAGCAGCCTTACACTGTTTCCCAACTACCACCACCAAAAGGATGATCATGGACTGAGAGCCTGGAGGTTTTCCCACTTATAAAAATTGTGGTTTGAAACAAATCACTTTATTTTCTGCTTCAGTTTTCTCAGCTCTAAAACGGGGATAATACTTGGGTGTTTACCTGATGGGGTGTTATGAGGATTAATTTAATATTATTTATTATTTATATTGTAGGATTTACAGGCCCAAATCAGGGGTGGGGCCTCTTTATGATGCTAGACAGTGAACATGCACAGAGAGATAATATGGGGCTTGCAATCTGATTCATTGTTGTGTTATCCCAGTTTGACACTGATGTAACACTTTGATGGATTGAACCAGTGTAAAACTAGAGTAATGTAGTGGTGAATCAGGTTCAATGATTTATAAGCCCTTTGAACATGTAAAGTACCATTTAACTGCTAAAATATTATTATTGAAAAGTCAGGAATATGTGGGCAGGAACCTGAATAAATTGCTCCTGGGCAGTACAAAAAACAAGTCAACGGGACCACTACAACCACATGAGTCATATAAAATATGAATGTGCTTAAACTTAAGAAAACAAGATTTCACTAGAACCACAGATCCAGTATCCCCCAGACCTCTGCAATGTAGAATGCCAAAGAAAATGAAAAATCCCATTAGACACACTGGGCAAATCTCAGACCCAGTGAAACTTAATTGATGTGAATGGGTTGATATCAGGGATAAATTGGAACCACGGTGCATTGCAAAATGTATAAGAGAAGATAAATCCCATAGTTCAACATTGGTGGCATAATAAGCACAGCTTTTTTAGGAGGAGCTCTCCCATGAATAGGTATAAAAGAATATTAACTGCATTACAACTCTAGCAATCCTATTCTGAAAGACAAATAGTGAGATCATTTTATATATGCTCTTAGTGCAGTGGTTTGGGCTCTTGGCCTGCTCCTAGAACAAGGAGCTATACAATATATTTTTTATTTTGTGATAGATCAGGATGACAGCAGGATGAGAGCAATCATTTGGGAGAGACAGAAAACAAGACAGCACAAGCTAACATGAATATGGTTTCAGCAAGGATCATGTTCATGCAAGTGGCAGAAGTCTCAAGGAACCACAGAACGGCTTAGATAGCAGCATTGGACAACACATCACCTATAGATTTTTCTATTATTAACACAGAGGGAAGATGTGCCTGTCAGCTTCTATGAAGCTTTAGGAAAAATACCAAACAACGTATCACAGAGCTGCTGATAGGCTCCTGTTTCAGAAAGTCTTCACTGGACGAAGTGAATACATGCATACATCCAAGATGATATTCACCCAGCAACCAATCTGTTAAGACTAGAATTTTGAAGAGGAAGGCCATGTTTTGTAGCTATCCACATTGCAGTACCCAGACTAATCCACTAAACTGCTACAACATAAAGATTCAGCTCTCCTAAAGTGCCGAGAACCTCCTGCATAGTCAGGGGGAATTGAGGGTGTTCGAAATGGGAGATGCTTCATCAGATTGCTCCAAAAAGAAACAAATAACCACCCAGTAAACTTGTAAGAATGCCAGGTCCATGATGGATCTTGTAGGCTGATGCAAACAACTTCAAACCATATGTGATCCATGCAGAAAGTGACCCCACCCCACCTGCAAGTTATTACAAATGTGTTAAGTCATCATTCCTCAATTTACATCTAGATCAAACTCACACAAAAAAAGGAGTCTGAGCCTGATTTATAGACAAGGAATCTTGGCTAATAAAAAAACAAAACCTATTTCCCCTCTCACTTTCCTCTTGTATGAGAGATTTTCAGTCAATGACTTCAGATGTCAAGCATCTGATGCCATTTTTTATGGATAAACACTGGCAGGTAGGTGGCTGGTTTTCTTATGTGCATTCATCTCTAATTACCAAATATCCAGAACAATTATGTGACATTAGCCCTTGATCATAACAATAGACCCAGAGAGAGCAACATGATGCTTGGCTATCAAAACTAAGCCCAAACTTTCAAAACCGCAAAGGAATCTTTCAATCAATGCAGTCAGTCTGCAAAACAACTTGTCCACATATAGTAGGTCATTAATTAAAAGTAAGGAAGAGTTTTAAATAAGGTTACACAAAATACATCCCATAGTCTATGGACTTGAACAACTCTGTGCTTTTTCATAATATTTATTTAAATTTTAAATAGTGATTGCAAATGTACTCTCTTATTACATCAAAAAGGTATTTTAAACATTTTGTGTGGATTTCTGAATGCCTAAAGATAAAAGCATGGTAACTTAAAAAAAAGCTGAAATCCAATCCTTTATTGGGATCACAATTCCCACATTTGTGTCTAAGGTTAAACAAATCTGCCAAAGAAATTATGTCAAAAACATTGTGGTTTCCCTTACAAAAAAGATGTGTGCAGGCTGCCAGCTATGATATTGCCCGTTAGCAATCCATCATCACACTTACAATTTACACCGTCTAGCACATATAATTATCTGAGTCCTGATTAGAATATTAGCCGTCTTGTAAAGTGAGTGGGTACAGTGGAAATTAAAAGTTGTGTTCTGAAGTACGTAGATTTCATCTAATATTCAGAATGTTAGCATGTTGCATTTGCTTTGCACTACTGTAAGGAAGTGCAAAGGCAATGGAAAATCAGGCTCCAAATGTTCTTAAGGCTAACTAGGGATGAATCATGGCATTTGAGGTTTTGCAAATTTCAGAAACTGTATTCCACGTTAGAGATATGCGGCGAGATACTAGAGGTAAGTAAATTCAACACCCACCTTTGTCCTCTGTCTTCAATGCCTGCAGCTTGCCTCTTCAGCATATTTCAGGGATTTGGCTGTGTGATGCTGTTGCTACCTGTGTTAACTGATTATTACCTGTTGTTTCCAGATGTGAGGCAGGGAGACAGATCAGGCAGCAGGTGAAAGATGCAGAGGACTAGACTGCCCCATTGAAATCAGTGGAGTTAACTTCCTGTAAAAATGACATCAAGTGAGACCAGAATCAAGCCTACATCTTAATCCATTTCGGTCAATATGTAACCAAAAGAACATTCAAAGTAACTTAATCTCTTCAAAGTGCCATGGTTTGTTTTATTTTTTAGAAACAAAGAGATCATTTTATAAAAGAAAAGGTCCATTTTTTTCAGAATAGATTCATGAGCCAAAATATCTTCATATATAATAATAAAAATAATGCCTAATTATTATTGTGTTTTCAGAAATACCCAAACACCTGTTTAATCAGAAGATGTTCTAGCTATTAGCATAATTTCATTTGTAAAATTATGGTGACTATAGAAAAGTATTAACCAAATATAATATGAAAAATGATATTCAACATGTTATGTTTTGTCAGATAATGAGGCTGTCTGTAGTTAATGGTTCTCATTACCAATATTCTGCTGCAGTAAATTATCATATATAATACATGTGAATGTAAAATCTATTCCTCTATCTACTATTTGATTTCTTATTGAGTTTTAACCATTCACTATTTTCAGTTGTTCAGTATTGGATCAAATATTTCAATTGGCTCTTTGCATCAATTGTTTGGGTTCCTTTTTCACTCCTGATTCATGACAGTCCTACTATTTACCGAGTTGCCTTTGCAATGCCAGCTATCAGCAACTGAGATTATGAGAAATCAGCTATAACACTTTGTTCCATGCTATCAGGCCTCTCTCTTGATAAAATAACAGAAATTTGGGGCTAAAACAGAGCCATTAACATAATTTTGAGGATGGCAGTTTTTGAAACAATGTAAACCATTGTCATCTCTGAACTTAAATTGCATTTTTCATATCAATGATTGTTTCGCTGCAAGCATTCGTCTATATGGGCCTGATCAATATGCATATTCAAGTCAATAGAAAGACTCCCATTAACTTCAATGGGTGTTGAATAAGGCCCTAAGGCCAGATTTTTTTCTTTTTTGTTTAACGCTATATTGTATTCCACTTTCAGGAAGAGGAAACGTTTCCTGCACTCTAATGCCTGATCCAGCAAAGCACTTGAGCAAGTACTCAACATTAAGCATATGACTAGTTCCATTGAAGCTAATAAGACTATTCATGTGATTAATGTTAAACATTTGATTATGTGCATGCTGGATCAGGGCCTAAGAATATACAGCTGCTTCAGGATTACTATCCTGATTATAGATAATATGTGTGATATTGTAATTCTAGGTCATTGCATTATGCTGGATTTGATAATTAATTATGGCCAAGCCAGAGTGGTCATTTTGCTTCTGTACACACAAGAGCGTAGCAACATGTCAATATTATTTCAACCTGATTCATGCACTTTTAAAAATGCTAATCTGTGACCATTTTTAGCATGAACATCACTTTATTATGAAATACTGTATTGTTCTGCAAGCTTGAAACTTTTTCGCTAATGGAACATGGAATTTCTTGCTATACATATTCTGGCAACACATTAAATGATAAGATGTTTTAATGGTTAATTAAGAACAAAAAATAGCACATGTTATAGTTCAATTGGCTTTGCTTAGAGAGTGCCAAGATTGATTTAAACGTGACACTAATTTTTTCCCCTAAGACCATCCTGTATACAGGTATGAATGTATAAAAACATGGTGTGCTGCTCTGATAGTGGTTAGCAGAACAGATTTCTAATTCCCTTCCCCACATATGGATATCTCTATCATCATACCTTGACAGCAGGTTCTTAGTTAAATTCAGCTCCTATGTTCCCCTGTGCAATGAGGATCTGAAAAGGATTTGGGTAATATTCACAATAATAAAGTAACAACATGTGCATTGGTATATATTAAAGATATGTACAGTTTAGAGAACTCACTATTCAAATAGTTGATATGAAGATTTTCCTAGGGTGAGTATCATAGGAAAGGATATATCAGTAAATAGTCATTAAAACATCTTATTAAATTCCAGCTCTTGGTCCAGATCCTGGAAACACTTATATACTTATCTGTAAGCATGAGTAGTCCCATAGATGTCAATCTAATCAGGTACATAAATGTTTTCAGGATCAGGGGTTAACATCCCAATGACTCCTATGGCTTGAAATGCTACTGTTCATCCATAGTTTGACTGCAATCTATACATTTACCATGGCAATTTCATTCTTAGCTTATAGAACAGCCCAGACTATAAACTTTGCTTTGGGGATATTAAGAAGGCAGTAACAATATCTCATAACACTTGGATTATATATCTTTGATTTCTCATTAAAATGACTTCCTGTATAATTCAGGGGAGAAATTTAAGGAAATGATTACAATTTGAGATTCTCCATAAATTAAATGTCACTTTTGGTCAGTTTCCAGTTTTCTCAGCATATTGTATCAGTGCAATTACTTTAGCGTGAACAGAAAGTGGTGTCTAAAATGGTACATTAAAAAAGAAAGAAAGATGCACGGTCTATTGTCTTACATTCACAAGGAGAAAAGGATGATGAAAGACCTAACATGACACAATAGTCATCCCTGTGACATAGTAGATATGGCAAAATAAGAACCAACCACTGAAGAGTGTTGTCATGGGATATAACCAACCCATTTTACAGCTGGGATGGAAATGGTTATAGGTGCATACAGATTGCTCGCTTGCTCTTCATCCCTCCTGTTTGTGTAAGTTTGCAAAATATATTAATCTCAGTAGTGGGATTGTTATTAAACAAAGTTATTATACTGTAAGGGGAGTTATTTAATAAAGTCCTCTCCTGTAATAGTTCTGTGACCAAGCCTTTAGATTGGATGTTCTGATTATACTACATTGTGACACAGTGATGGGATGCAACATAAAGAAGCAATCCCTTACCGAAGAAGCCCATTCCTTTGGGACTACCTGATTCCTGCTCTCTCTCCCTGATACAAGGTTGCCCTTTTGGAGGGACCTTTTTTCCCAGCACATGTTTCAGTGTCTGGCCTTTAAAATTGGTAGACCCAATCAGCTCTACTTCTAAAGTGAAGCCATTTGCCAGTGGCAGCTGCCTGCATCATCTTCCTCTCTTCCAGTTGGTGAGTTGTTCTTAACTCCTGCTGTGTTTTCCCTTTCTTATTCCTAATGGGATGGCACATTCTCAAAGACATGAAATGGCTGGGTTAAAAAGCAAACTTGTTTGGGGGTGGAGGTGGGGTCTTTCCGCTTCAAATAGGGTTTTAAATCTTCTTTGATTGCTTCATCAGTTTATCAGCCATCTAAACACCATAAACAAAACCACCATACAAAACTTAAAACAAAATCACAAAAGTCAGTCAGGCCAAATGCACGGACAGACATCTTCAAAGCAACCTGGTCCAAAGGGAAATCCAAAAGTTATCAGTTACCCACCAACAAAATGGGTTCAGTCTCCACTGACATTGTACAAAGTATGGTAAAAAGATGGTGGCAGATGAAAATAGCATGGAAGAAGGGAGGTAAATAAGAAAAACCTGTCAAGAATAAGCTATCCAAAAGAATTATGTTCTGGGAGGGAGGGTGATAACTGTGAATGCTTGACCAAGTAACGGCTGCTGTCAATCAACTTCAGGTCAACTTGGGGAGAGAGAGCTCATCTTCTCCAACTGACCAAAACATTTGGGGACCTGCCATTATTTTATTTTTTACTGGTTATTTGTATTGGGCTAGCTATTGGGAACTCTAGTTATGATGGGCCCTTCTCCAGCGAGTTAAAATCTAAGTATAAAACAAGAGATGACAGGCTGATACAGGATGACACTGTCAGACAATGGGGAAGCACAAGGAAATGTGATAGGCAGGGGTCTCAGTGTACAAGCACCCTAACAGCTGTCAAGTTTTTGTAAGTATCATGGCAAAGGAGAAATAGGCAAAGGAGCAACAGGCTCTGTCTAAACTAGAACAAATAGGTGGTGTTTTAAAACATGTTGGCACATTTCTAAGCCCAGCTGAACATCTAGTGCAGGCAGGATTTAATACTCTCTTAAAATTGTGTTACCTGGTTGTACTTAGCCCTAGGGATTCAATTAAAGAGGAACTACAAGCAGTTCATCTTCAATTATTACTGCTTTTCTGTGTTACCGTAGTGCCAAGGGACTCCAAGGCAGAGATCGGGACCCCATTCTGTTAGGCACTGTGCAAACACATAAGAGGCAGTCCTGGTCCCAAAGAGCTTACATTCTAAACAGACAAACCAGACAAAGGGTAGGAAGGGAAACAGGTGAAATGACTTTCCTATGCTCACACACCAGGTCAGGGGGTAGAACTGGTCTCCTTAGTCCTTATCTGTCGCACCAGGCTGCCTCCAAAATTTAAATTTTGCCCCCTCTTTGAGGTACTCTCTTGTCCTATGTTATGACTGGGAAAGTAACTGCAAGGAAATCACCTTGGATTGGACAGATATAAGGAGGCACCTGGCATTCAACAAAGCCAATAGTCTCAAACATGTGTGCTTTATTCTCTTAAATCCATAATTAAGCACCTGTATATGTGAGTTGATTATTTCAGAGGTACTGAGCACCTGAATATGGAGTTAGGTGCACAATTTTAGGCATCCACATTAGAAAATGTTTTCCTAAATGCATAAGTACAAATCCATATACAAGCAGAGGTAAAGGTGAAACACTGCTTGTATTTGCCATTAAGGTGGATATGGAAGTCCCACTCACAGCAGAGCAGAGATGTTGCACGGGCTATTCTTTTCAGAGGTCAGAATTTAGCTTTTTATTGGTTCCAACATTATTGATGGCTCAAGAAGCCTTACCTTACCTATTAATTGTTCTTGGCTAGTGGAATTACTTCACAGGAGGCCATTAGCATCATTTTGATTTCATTGTTTTTGTATGTAGCCAGGGCCAGATATAGGGGATCAAGTCGACCATCTGGGATCAAGGTGCTGTAGAAAAAATAAGGTATTCAAAAGTTTAACAAATAGAGTGGGGGGAGGAGGAGCACCGAAGATGCTCCTCGCCTGGGGCTCCATTTGGTCTAGGGCTGGCCCTGTAAGTAGCAATACGTCCAACAAACCTTTGAAAACTCCAACCTAGTTTTTCTCCTAACAAACACACGAAGCACAGAATAAAAAGTACCTTGATGGCACAAAGTGCTCAATGTTTATAGGGAAGGTTTGCACAAGGCTAGGGTTGTCCCGTCTGTACTAGATAAACCTGTCACTAGTTAATAAACTATGGTCCTAAAATGACAGTGTGGTTAAGATTTCCTCACAGAACCCCTATTCAATTTTTCAAGGGTCTGACTAGAGGATTTTGAACTAATGCTGTGTATCTTGGGCTTCTGAGCATAGATATGGTATAATCCTCACATAAGCCTCCAGCCAGCTTCTCTCCCTTCAGTTTATTATCAAAATGAAGAGATAAGGATAAGAATAATTGTGTGTTTAACAACTGCTGTGGCAGCATATATTTAAATGAAAACTGGAAAATCTGTTTATTTCATATGCAAGGGAAATAAGCCAAAATATACACTTAATGTTTCATACACTTGAAGTGTGGATCGTTATAATTATAGCCTTAAACAAACGTGGTCAAGCAATACAAAATCATGGAGATGGAAGAAATATTTGGCTGTTCCAGCACCCTTCATTCCTGCATGTTTAAATTATCCATTTATGCAGACCATTCCCTCAGTTCTTTCCCCCTCTTTATAAATCATTCCTCTTCCCTTGGTCTCCTTGCACTTTTAAGAAAGTGTCCTATTTTTAGATGTCTTGTGCATATCTTCCTTTAACCAAGCTTGTTTTCAGAACCGTATATATACTGATTAGGAAGTATATGGTGAACTAGTTAATATACAAGTTTGGTAAATATTTAGGGTGACCAGACATCCCATTTTTAAAGGGACAGTCCCATTTTTTGGGACTTTTTCTTATATAGGCGCCTATTACTCCCCACCCCCCCATCCCATTTTTTCACAGTTGCTATCTGGTAACCCTATAAATATTTAACCTCTACAGTTCTTTGTATGCAGGTCTATGAAAATACATAGGGACTTCAATATTGCATTTGAAAAATTATATCCGGGTGGGGGAGTTTGTCTGGCTCCTTTGCTCCTATATAGGTTGGAGGGAGGATCCTTTACCCTTTAAACCCACTGCCACATGTGTGGCTGTTATAGGCGGTTAGGGTACAGTTACTACTTTCCTGGTTTGGACAGTCTTTTATTCCTTACTCTCATGAGAGGGAAGACCCTGGCCATGACTAATCTCTTGCTGCAGGCTGATTCTGGGTTATGTTCCATATCTGTACTACTTGACTGCCGCCTTCGACACCATTGACCAGCAGCCTCTTGGAATGTTTAGAGCAGATGGTGAGGCTGTCTGGAAGTACTTTTAATCACATCTTACAGATCAGTGCCAATTCATTATTTACATAACTTTAAAAATAGCTACAGCATGCCATGCTCTGACACGGGGAAACTCACCAAAGCATTTAAAGGAAGTCATATTTCGTTTCATTACTATGTAAAGTTGTGTCAGGACCTCAGATGTTTCAACATACCATTAGTCTTATTGATGAATATTCACTTAGGATATGTTCTAAAGTAACTTCTTTATGGCCCAACTTTTAAACTCCCTTTTTCCTCTCCCCATGATACTTTTAAAATGGTTCTTTATTTGTTGACTGAAGAGTGTCTTCGGAGACTTTTGTTGTGTGACTCAGAGTCGCTCTGTTTTTTTGAAGGGAGGCTGTGCACTTAACAGCTATCACAGTGCCTGGATGCATTATGGCATTGGGTGACGTGATGGCTAAATACTTAAATGCACCTGAGCTCCATGCAGTGCCCCTGAGGAGGGTAGAGATCTAAGTAGCTTTCAGCCACCTACGTACACACACACCCACACAAACTTACGTGGGCAGCTGCTGGAAGCTGGTTCAACCCCTGGTGCAAGTTAGAGAAGCACACCCGTTGGAATAGCTTCTCCTTTTCCTAGCACACCCCAGCACAACCAGCTGGGGGAAGGGAGGAGCAGGAGCCATAGAGCCACCTTGCTGGCACATAAATGCTACCTTGCAGCCTTTGCCCTGCCAGTAGCACTCAAGATCCCCGATTGGTCTCCTCAGCACCTGAAGCTATGTCATTATTGCCCCATGGGAAGCAGAGGTGAAAAGATCTCTACTAGGTCCTCTACTATCCTGAGCAGTCACCCAGAAGCAGCCATGATGTATCACTAAATCTGCTGTCTTATATCTTGTAATCCTTTCTTTAACAGTGATTATAAAATTGATACGATCTGTGGTTAAAATGGCATAATGAAGGTAATGGAATGTTGAGGGACATCAGAGGAAAGGACAGTCTTTCACAACCTGATGCAGTACCATGATTTCACCCAGGAATGTCACAATTTTTCAAATGTCACTTAAAAATTACATAAGATAAAACACTTCAAATTCAGTTGCTCCAATTAGTGGCTAGCCCATCACCTAACCAGAACTAGGAAAATGGTGTTATGTATTAATAGCTTAACATGGGAAAACTTAACCTGGGATAATACGTGTACTGGTATTGTGACTGGGGAAATGGCTTGAACAACCAGCTGGGCCACTTGGATAGAGAGCCCTATGCAAGTTTACTGTGATTTTATCATCAACTTCCTAGACCTTGACAGCCCATCATTATCTTTGTCTATAGCAGTAATTCTAAAACCAAGGGCAAGTTCTGCCCTTGGATACACAGGCACATCTCCTATTAAAATGACCTCCGTGCATTGGGTGCAGCCACAGATGTTAAAAGTTAATAGCAAACATTTTTGTATTAGTGGCCCAAAGAAATGTGATCACAAATTGGAAGGATTCTTCTATTTTACACTAGGGGTTTTGTAAAACCAGTTTAATATATAACTAGTAAAAACCAGCAGCTGAAACAACAGGGCTACATATAATCTTTTAATCTTTTCTTTTCTTTGGCTTGAACTTGGAAAACCCCTATCAAACTTAATAGAAATATCCAAAGAATACAATCCCTTTAACAATGGTTCCTTCGATATTGCCCATGTTTGTCAAATATATCCTCCCTTTCCCTTAATAACTTATTTTCTGTCTCGTGAAAATGTGTGTGCATGTTCTTTGGTGCGTGTGTGTCAATTGTTCTTGCAACTGCTATATGAAGGGCCAGTAAAATACCATAATTAAAAGGTGTGCTTTGTGAACTTAGCTATTTGCCAATGGGAATGATATTAAGATGTTTTCTGTTTAAAGACATTAGATAGTCTACATGCTGCCAACTGTTCTAAAACATAAACCCTAATTAAAACAACAGAGAATTTTGCTTAAAAATGGATGTCATTATATGCCCTAGGGTATTTACTCTGATTTGAATCATTTGTTTTGTTTTATTGTTTCTTTGACTAGATTGACTAGATTGATTATTTATCTATCAGTAATGACACATTCCCCAACAAAGCAGACCTTACATACAGTTCATGTTATTAATACCATCATGCCATGAACTTTTCAGATATTAATGAGCATTGGAAAAACAGAAAGAATTCTGCTTAGGTCAGTAACTATTTATTTATGTATAAGGAGGAAAAGCTTTGTGTCACTGGTAACCTGAATTTTTTATTTATTTTATTTTATTTTATTTTATTTTGAATGATCTGATCACAGGCTGAACTCTCCACTGCAAAGTGCTGTTTCCCCTTTTATTTGTTCCCTGATGTGAAGTGATATCATATTTCCATTGTTTCTGGAGAAGCTCAAGTCCAAGCTAAATTCCAACATGTCCTGTGACTTTGATCTAAGTCCAGAAGTATGGTTTTCAAGTCTCACACTGCTTTACTGTAAAATCAGCTGTCTGTTTCATAGTAGATACCAAAATACTAGATTTTACCACAATGAATTTTGGAGTCACTGGGACAAATTCATCCCTATTGCAACTCCACTGACTTAAAATGGAGTCAAAACAGGGATGAATTTCTCTGTCATGTCATTGTCAACTTTCACTCTTTCAGCTGCTTGGCAGAAAGAGACCTGATTTCATCCATGGTCATGAATGGTCATGAAAGGTGTTCTGTCACTATTACTTATTAGTATTGTTCTCTTATTTGTTAGTTCCATACCACCATAGGTGTGCATAGTGCTTTATAGAGAACTATAAATACACAAGGGTCTCAAGTTACATCAGTTTAACACCTATGTAATTTCATTGACTCCACAGTCACAAATCAGAATTAGGCACAAGACCTGTGCCCTAAAGAGATGCAACCTAAAGTCAACTTAGAGACGAAAGAATCTGACAACAGGCATGGAGGGTTACAGGTAGGATAGTGGGCACAGCCCTCTTGGCATCTGAGGGAAAGAGAGATGCAGTGTGTAACTCGAATTTCACGTTTAATAGAATGTCTGTTGGGATGAGCTATGTAACAAAGGAGCATTAGAGATGATAGGCTGACTGAAAAGTGAGTTTTGAGGAGAGTGTGGTCATGTGGCTCATAATGACAGGGGAGAATGTTCAAAGCATATGAAGGCGGTATGAAAATGAGGGCTGGAGAAGGAAGATATATGACACAATTAAGGAAACCCAGCAGTGCCACCTCTCAGCAGTACTCTAAGAGAGATGTACCTTGAAATCACCCTGACATGTAATTTAATAAATAGCTCTAAATGCCATTGTGATGGAGCTGCAAAATAGAGGACTACAACTCCTATCAGTGCCCTCCCCACTGCACTTCCCTTTGCCCTGGTCAGGTAAGAGAAAAGATCTTGAACCAGGAAGTGGCCAGGCTCTGTTTGGGGGTGAGAGCCACATGGCAGCAGGGAGACGGAGAGAAGCCTTAAGAACCGTGGACAGAGCTGCATGTGGAATGGGCTGTGACTGCTGGACATCACAACTGAATTCAGGTCTATAGTGGACTTACAGATGAGCAGCAGCAGCTGGGCAGGGAACCAGTGCAAAGGAGACCCCATGAACAATGCTAACTGAGACTGGCCTGGAAACCTGCAAGCTCCTATTTGCTTGAATGGAGAGAGACTGGAGAGGGCACCCAGGCACTAGGCCTGAAGAGCCCTGACTCTCAAGTGGACTGCCCCTCAGGACCCAAACAGGAACTGCTATTGCTCACTTTGAATTGTAACTGTTTATTCTCTGTACTTACGGCATTGGCAACCCTTCCCTCTCCTGCCAGCCGTAATAAAAACCTTTCCCTTGGCCTTGGCCATGTGTCTGAGTGGTTATTGGACCTGCAAGGGCTAGTGCCTACACGGCTTAGCTGCTAAAGCACTGACAGTGCTTGCCTCTGAGACACAGTATGCCAGGCACAGTACTGGCACCCTAGGAGTTTGCAGTAATTATTACACCATAATGAAACCAAAAGCTCAGTAGGATTATATATGAATAATAAGTATGCTCTCAATTTTATTGATACACTGCTTTCCAGAGGGAGGGGGCAGATGGTGGCTTTAAGCCACTTTTATGGGTTTCTGTTCCTAGGCTGGTGTAATTTAAATAGCCCTGAGGGCCTAAGTTATGGCAGCTACCCTGGGCTGCCCTCTGGGCACTGCGGGAGCCCAGAATCTCCACAACACTGCGTTCTGTGTGGACCTAACCCCAATACACTGTCCCAGTTGGAACCAGGGTTTTGAGGGCCTCTTTATGTGACTTCTGATCTTTTACAGAGCACAAAGTGGCCAGAGTGTGAGAATCTCACCTCATGTTCCTAGTCAATGTTTAACTAGTAAGGGCTGGTCCACACTAGGGGCGGGGATCGAAATAAGATACGCGACTTCAGCTACGAGAATAGCGTAGCTGAAGTCGAAGTATCCTATTTCGAATTACCCGCGCTTACCTCGCGTCCTCGCAGCGCGGGATCGACGGCCGTGGCTCCCCCGTCGACTCCGCTAACTCCGCTCGCCCTGCTGGAGTTCCGGAGTCGATGGGAGCGCTTTCGGGGATTGATGTATCGCGTCCAGACGAGACGCGATACATCGATCCCCACTATATCGATTTTTACCCGCCGATCCAGGCGGGTAGTCTGGACGTAGCCTAAGAGTAAACTAGTTGTTTCTACATAAAGTTGTAACTGTGGCTAAGTTAACCTAAAGGGTTGAGTTCCCTTACTGAATATGAAGTTTGAACTTGAGCCACAACTTCTTTCCATAATTTGGTGATACATAATGAATATCTATAGTAAAAAGGCACATGGCAAAATTCTATAGGTTTTCAAAACAAATTCTGTAGCATTCTATAACAATTCTATAGGTTTCTATTGGTTTATTTCCTAATAAATCCTATAGGATTTTTCCATAATGGTAATGAGCTTCTACAGAAGTTGTATAGCATTCTATAGAATTTACTTTCAAAGCCTAGCGCATTTTACAGAGAATACAGAACCTATAGAAAGGTTATCAACCATCATCTAGAATTATATTGCAGGGATATTTATCAATTAAACTCCATAAGATACTTCAAGATATCTACAGGAAAGATATTTTCTGTTAAATCCTATGGACGTTTCCATTGGGGGGCTCCACTGGCCAGTTAAAGAACTGAGGCCTGTATCCCCCCCAATCTTCCTCTGTCAGATGGATGCTGTTCGCAACAACGGGCCTCAACAGGGACATGGGGAGAGAAGGAGAGAGAGTGTGAAGCAGAGAAAAATAAAGGCTTTTGGGGTGCTGACATGACCTTGGGGAATTTCCTTAAGAAAAAAATGTATTACAGAATATGTATATGTATGGTACTTCTGGATGTCTCTACTTCCAGGCTTCTCTTTCTTATATGCCAGACATGTTTCTCTGTTTCTAGACCGACTTTCTTCATAAGAATATAATGTCCTACCTCACTTTCTTCTCCTTCCTCCAGGACTCATTTCTGTCACTCCTTAAGGCCCTTTTATCCTCACCTCCAGGTCTCCACATCCCTTCACTTCACCAGGCCATCCTCTTTTCCTCAAAATCTATACCCTACTGAAATATTGTGGTAAAGGCATAGCAAGTCCACTCCAAATGTAAGCAACAGTCCTATACTTTCTCTTCTCTTCACAAGGCTACCTTCTTATGCAGAGGAGAATAAGGTGATCTTCAAGCAAATACAGTCCTTGGTGGGTATGAGAAAAGTAGGACACTTATTCACAGTGGTGAATAAACTTGATGGCCAAATGTGAAAAAATCTGCAACAGCTTAAAGAATTCAATGGCCAGACAAACATCCTGGGTCATTACTTTGAATGGAACCAGTTGATATATTGCAGACCCCTATCTGTGCCAAGTGAAAAATAATGCAACCATAGGTCATATTCTTTGCTGATGTAAATTGGCATTCCTTCATATAAGAAACAACATTTGTACCCACAGTACAAATGCTTTGTTTGTGCAAAATGTTTCATAAATCATTCCAGTTTTCAGTATTTTATTTTGGAAAAAGATTTGTCCGTCAGGGAAAAAACCCCTTTTTAACTTTATCATATTGAAATAAAGCCTACTAATGTACAGTTTGTGCCAAAATCCAGTTCTGCTTTATTACACAGAGATGTAGAAGAGGGGAGTGTCCTTAACATATTTGTCAGCTGAAACATCTAGAATTCTGTAAAAGCAGCAAAGAATCCTGTGGCACCTTATAGACTAACAGAGGTTTTGCAGCATGAGCTTTCGTGGGTGAATACCCACTTCTTCGGATGCAAGTCTTGCATCCGAAGAAGTGGGTATTCACCCACGAAAGCTCATGCTGCAAAACCTCTGTTAGTCTATAAGGTGCCACAGGATTCTTTGCTGCTTTTACAGATCCAGACTAACACGGCTACCCCTCTGATCTAGAATTCTGATAGTCCCAGGCCCAGTTCAGACCATATAAATGTCCAAAATATCATGCAAGTTTCTTATTCTCCTCCTCCTCACAGAGGTGCTGATGCCTCAAGGTAAAGTTGAAAAAAGATTCTATTGAGAGACAATTTTATCCTGGAGCCTATAATTTTTGCATTATCTCTCATCCTTCTTTACTACTTAGTACTAAGGACATTTGCATGAAAATAGGATCTTCTTTGTGTAGAAGCTTCCATTTCTTATTTACCATTTAACCCTACCTGTGAAATGTCACAATCATCTCCATGTTGCAACCAGCTGTGACATGACAAACCAATTATCATGATATTAGCTGGTAAGTAAGAAGTGGGAGCAGGTGAACTATAAATCAAGGGTCTGAGCCAAAGCCCATTGAAGTCAATGGAAAGACTTCCACTGATTTAAATAGACTTTGAATCAGGCCCTACATCAGTGGTGGGCAAACTACAGCCCACATCCGGCCCTCCAGATGTTTTAATCTGGCCCTCAAGCTCCCACCAGGAAGTGGGGTCTGGGGCTTGCCCCGCTCTGGCACTCCAGCCGGGGAGCGGGGTTGGGGTCTTGCCCCACTCCGTATGGCTCCTGGAAGCAGGGGCATGTCCCCCCTCTGGCTCCTACGCATAGGGGCAGCCAGGGGGCTCCGCACGCTGCCTCTGCCACAAGTGCTGCCCCCGCAGCTCCCATTGGCTGGGAACCACAGCCAATGGGAGCTGCAGGGGTGGCGCCTGCAGACAGGGCTGTGCGCAGAGCACCCTGGCTGCACCTCCTCATAGAAGCCGGAGGGGGGACATGCCACTGTTTCTGGGAGCTGCTTGAGGTAAGCACCACCCAGAGCCTGCCCCCCTGAGCCCCTCCTGAGCCCCAGCCCTGATCCTCCTCCCTTGCACCGAACCCCTCGGTCCCAGTCCGGAGCACCCTCCTGTACCCCCAGCCCCTCATCCCCAGCCCCACCCGAGAGCCAGCACCCCCAGCTGGAGCCCTCCCGCCCTCCAACCCCCAATTTCGTGAGCATTCATGGCCCACCATACAATTTCCATACCCAGATGTGGCCCTCAGGCCAAAAAGTTTGCCCACTTCTGCCCTATATCCTGTTTTCCTGCAAATGAGTGGAAGAACTAAAATTCATTTTTAAATTATAAAGGCAGAGCACTCTCTAAATATGTTTTCAAAATTTCTCTAAATGTGGATGGCTCTTTAAGCAGAGAAAATGCATTCTATGAACATTAGAAGAGAACCAGAAATCTTGACATGATCTCCACTGTTATTTACTTGTTGTGGCACTGTTACACATTATTATGATAAGATATATTTCTTCCATGAAATGTGAGCATGTTTCATGGCAACAGAAGTTAAGGATCCACCAGAGAGGAGAAAAGGTGCCATTGTTTTTGTGGTTTGCAGCTTGATTTTCTTTTCCCACAAAATATACACACACAAAATCAGACTAACATTTATCTTTTCATATGAATAAAAGGATCTGAGTGCTTACTGTTTGCCACAAGAAATACAATAGGACCCTAAATTTCACCAGCAGAAATTGCCTTCCTTCCCTCTTCCTCACAATAATGTAGTCATAATTAACAAGCTCTTTTTGTTCCTTTCTGTATATGGATTCAAACAGCCAGGGCCGGCTCCAGGCACCAGCCAAGCAAGCTCGTGCTTGGGGCGGCAGATTCTAAGGAGCGGCATGCCGGTCCAATCATAGGGCGGCACGGCTGCCCTACTTTTTTTTTTTTGCTTTGCCTCCGGGTCCGGCTGCCCTGCGCCCTGGGGTTTTTGGGGTTTTTTTTGCTTTGCCTCCGGGTACAGCCACCCTGCGCCCCGGGGGGTTTTTTTTGCTTTGCCTCCGGGTCCGGCCGCCCTGCGCCCTGTTTTTTTTTTTTTTTACTTGGGGCAGCAAAAAAGTCAGAGCTGGCCCTACAATCTTCCTTTCTTGTCTAGAAATATTGTCCATTAAAGCAGTATTATACTATTTGGATCCCTTTAAAAATTTTAGAACCGGTAAATTAGTTATGACTGAAGCCCAGTAAAGAAGCCCCATGGCTTTTATTTGTATCTCAGTACCTTGTTTGAGGCTCAGTATGTAAGCTGGCAGAAATATTGTGGCTTTCCAGTCTGAGGGAACTGTGGTTACCATCTGTAAGATATGAGTTTTGCAGCTGTTTTCAATAAGATAGTTTTGGATTAAATCTTGGGAAAAATGACTCATGCCAAAAAGTCTATTACCATGTATTTGGCTATGCCCTAAACTTGCAAATATAAATTCCCCGAACAGTTGGGAAAAAATAATAAAGCCAAATGTCTCATTAAGCAATACATGTTTCATCTTAATGAACATATCACATGCAAGATAAAGAACCATGCATAATTAATTATACACTTGATACCATGAAGAGAGCTCAAATACAGCCTGTATGATACTAAACTGCTCAAGACAGTTAAGACCAAAGCAGACTGTGAAGAACTTCAAAAAGATCTCACAAAACTAAGTGATTGGGCAACAAAAAGGCAAATGAAATTTAATGTGGATAAATGTAAAGTAATGCACTTTGGAAAAAATAACCCCAACTATACATACAATATGATGGGGGATAATTTAGCTACAACGAATCAGAAAAAAGATCTTGGAGTCATCGTGGATAGTTCTCTGAAGATGTCCACGCAGTGTGCAGAGGCGGTCAAAAAAGCAAACAGGATGTTAGGAATCATTAAAAAGGGGATAGAGAATAAGACAGAGAATATATTATTGCCCTTATATAAATCCATGGTACGCCCACATCTCGAATACTGTGTACAGATGTGGTCTCCTCACCTCAAAAAGGATATTCTAGCACTAGAAAAGGTTCAGAAAAGGGCAACTAAAATGATTAGGGGTTTAGAGAGGGTCCCATACGAGGAGAGATTAGAGAGGCTGGGACTCTTCGGCTTGGAAAAGAGAAGACTAAGGGGGGACATGATAGAGGTATATAAAATCATGAGTGATGTTGAGAAAGTGGATAAGGAAAAGTTATTTACTTATTCCCATAATACAAGAACTAGGGGTCACCAAATGAAATTAATAGGCAGCAGGTTTAAAACAAATAAAAGGAAGTTCTTCTTCACGCAGTGCACAATCAACTTGTGGAACTCCTTACTTGAGGAGGTTGTGAAGGCTAGGACTATAACAATGTTTAAAAGAGAACTGGATAAATTCATGGTGGTTAAGTCCATTAATGGCTATTAGCCAGGATGGGTAAGGAATGGTGTCCCTAGCCTCTGTTTGTCAGAGGGTGGAGATGGATGGCAGGAGAGAGATCACTTGATCATTGCCTGATAGGTTCACTCCCTCTGGGGCACCTGGCATTGGCCACTGTCGGTAGACAGAATACTGGGCTAGATGGACCTTTGGTCTGACCCGGTACGGCCGTTCTTATGTTCTGTATGACATTGGCCTATTTCCTAACCTTAACCCTTACACAAAAGACGTTGCTGTAAATTGGAAGGGCCAGTTCATCTGGGGCTTGTCCAAAGTAACTTTGCCAAATGAGCTGAATTAGAAAAAACAGTATCATGTAGTAGCAAACCCACTGTAAACTGACCTTTACTAAGTTCAATAGGCATGAGAAAATTTGCATTTCCTTTTGTGAGACTGATTTCATAAACTGTCGTCAAAACCAGATGGAGCACATAACAATCTGACAGTCAGGCTTAAATTAGGTCCTGACTCTGCAAACTCTTAAACATAATTTTAACCCTAAAAGTAGTCCCATTGAACTCAATGAGTGTTAAGTGCTTAAATGTTTACAGGATTGGGGGGAATGGGGCTGATCCTAAATCCTTTAAAGTCAATGGCGGTCTTTCCTTTGACCTCTCCAGTGTTAAATTTTATCTTCCACTATTTGAGATGAGACGAGATCTACTGTTTTGTTTTAAGTTAAAAAACAAACAAACATGTGGGGGATAATATTCTCTAGGCACATTTTAGTTTCTACAATTAGTAAGACAGCCCAAAGAAGGAGACAAGTTAATATTAGCAAAAACAACGAGGAGTACTTGTGGCACCTTAGAGACTAACAAATTTGTTTGGGCATGAGCTTTCTTGAGCTGATGAAGTGGGTTTATCGGGTGCTTTCGAATACGGGTTTATTTAAACAATCAGAGTAAGGTGCCATAAGTACTACTGTTTTTGCTGATCTGATACAGACTAACACAGCTACCCCTCTGAAGTTAATATTAGTAATTGAAATAATAAAAGCAACTATTTTAAAAGCTGTTATATAGCTGCATTTTTAAAGGCAGTTATTGATTTTTCAGAATATTTCTTGCACTATATTTCATGTCATAGAGAAAGTGATTACAAACTGAAACTAAGTTAGCAAACTTAGCAGAGAGAAATGCTGAACATATGATGATTGCAGTCCAATTCACAGTATATATTTTTCATCATTATATTTCATGCAATTAGTGAGGCATTCTTGTCTCATATAAAATGCTACTGCACAATGCTTCATTTACAATTTTCTGAGTCCTAAACACAAAGATTTAATTTTTCAAAAAGAGCATGTAAGTTTCTCAAAACCAATATAATTTCATACTAAGCTGTATTTTAGTTCTGTTCAGATTATTTGAAAAACTATGCACAAAGTTTTATATGTAAAGCAAAACTAACTTTGGCTCGTTTTCCAGTTTAGGTACAAGGTAAAAATAAAATCACTATATGTTCAGATCCCAAATACATTTCCTCATGTAATAAAAGACAATTTCAACAACGGAAACTGCTTTTCACTTTGTAAGAACTGAACATGGCGCAAAAGACTCCAAATTTTGGAACGCAGTAGTAAAAATCTCTGGGATATTCTATACATTTTACTCCAACCAAATACATCATTTTTTTCCTCCAGTTTGCTCATGGCAATCTTTGTATCTCTTTTCATTGAGGCTTTAACCCCACCCTAGCATCCATGCTTTCCCTTTCCCAACCAATCTGTCATCCCCTCTCTTTTACATACAAAGTTTTGCAAACCATAAGCTTGAAGAAACACTTTACTTGGCTTGCACTACTTCTTTTAAGGCATTTTTCCCCCTTCCAAGGTTCTATTGGCCAATAGTGAGCTTCAAAGCAGCCTTCCCAGCAATGACTGAGGAAGTGGCTGAAAAACAGAAACCGTCTGTCCTGAACATCTGTCTGGGAACCTTTGTAAACAAATATTGTGTGTTCATTCCTGATGGTCATTGATTGAGATCATCTGGTGGAGATTTGAGTGTGTGAGTCATTGCACCTCACTGGGCTTAGATAGCAAGAAGCAAGCTGGGGCTAGGGTTATTATGCTATCAGGTCTGCTCAGGAGATTAAAAGTGAACAAAATGGGGAAGTATAGAAATGCAAACAATTTCTCAAAATGCAGTAAACATATTGCACATAGTATTCCAGCCATGGACACGCCCACGTTTTATAACAAGAAATTAGCCTCTGTGCATGGATGATGCCCATAACAAAAAAAAATGAGACCATACAAACTTTTACACAACCTGAAAGTATGTAGAGTGGGAGAGAACAGTATAAACTGTGTCACAATTTTGTTCACTTTGTAGAAACTGAGGCCAGAGATGCTTTAGAAACCTAACATAGATGGATAGAGAGAAATACACACACACACATATATCAGTGCCACCATTTTTTCAGTCCCATCCACCCCTATCATCCATACTTTTTTTTATGGATAGGGAAACCTGAATAAAGCCCTAAACTATTGCAGGAAGAGCCATCTGGACAGTGCCTTGTTGACTAATAAGGTTTCCCACTGGTTTCTATCCACACAGAGTCAATTGGAAGGGCAGGACCTAAGTTATAAACTGCCTGCCTTATAAATGAACCAGGTGGTTTAAAATACTAACAGTGCTATACTTATTCAATATCATCATACCACCATATCTGCATAAACTGGTTAAATCAAGAAATATGAGGAAAAAAGAAACCTTTAAAAACAAATCCTCCATTTAGGCACACTCTTTTGTAACACAACTTTAAAATTCACCAGCGACAGGACTAGACCTCACCTCTGCGATGCAATACTCTGTGCACACATGTTAGTCCTATTACAGTAACATAGACAGTGATAAATGAAAGACACATAAACATACTAGGTAGTATGGTTCACCTATTACTAGCCCCAGAGTCTATTTCTTTCAAGTCCATACTGAAGCAACATCATCCACTTGGGTGTACAGGACATGGTACTTGTCAAGTTTCTCTGAGCTGCTCCATACTAGCAAGACGATGAATCTAACAGCATGAAGTAATAGTTTGTGGTTTGCCCCAACGATGGATGTATCACTTTGGTAATGCTCCAACAGTGTGTTAAAAAGTTAGCATTTACCAATGCTTTACACACCACATCTGAGATACCACTGTCACTTCCTGTTCCCAATGGAGGGGGAATTGTGGTACCTCAGATTTCACAGTGTGATAACAGTTGGCAGATGCATCTGTTTGTAATGATAATCTCTATAGTGTGTCTGGCATTTGAACTAAAGTCTTCCATGCTTCAGCACAAAGATGTACCTATGGCCACCAAGCAACAGCTTTTTAAATTAACACTTTCTCTGCTCTATATCACAAGTATGAGCTATGGAATTTGGGGAGAGACCCCCATCAGCTAGATGAAAGCTGAAACTGGAGAGGGTCCATGTTTAGAAATGGGAAGCAAGTGGGAACAGCTTTGAGGTCAAGATGCTAGAGGAAAAAAGAAACCTGGAAGAATCCCAAGGCATGATGCTGGTAGAAGGAAGTTTCTTTTTCCAAGATGTTGTATAAAACAATAGGGAGCAAGGCTGACCATATAGAAGCTGGGCTATAGCCCAAGGAAGGGTCCCAAATGTTCAAAGGGGCCTAAAATAAAAAGCCAGACTTTGGACTCTAGGGATACTCTAATATCCAGAGTTCAGAAAGCACTAAAAGGTGACAATGAAGAAGTATTCAATAATGAAAGCAAAATGCAGCCTGAACTGCACTAACAGTTCACTCACAGATCCTTCAGGGAACAGGCTCTTCCCTCTAAATATCCAGCAAACGCTACTGGCTGGTTCATGGGATGGGACAGATGGTACCATGATCCCTCCCCCTCCTCCTCCCCCCCCCCATTTGCCCATGGTGTGCATGGAAGGAGATGCCCCTGCGCTTATCAGAACTAGAGGAATTGCCTTTGTGCCTGCCTGCTGAGAAGGGGCACAAGGAATAAGACTCCCTGCGCCCTCCCGCTGGTACTTTTGTGGATAAGTGAGGCAATAGCAGGTCTTCACACTTTAATATAAACCAAAACCAAGATACAGCTAAAATCAAACTCACAAAGTTTTCTCTATCTGCCGTATAGATTAGTTGAACGGATATTATATAGGATCTTACAGGAGTGCCACTGCTGCAGTACCTCCTAGTTTTGCAAAAAACAGAATGACAAAAACATACATTTAAAAATCAAAATGTTCAAATAATCCAAATACTTATAATGTGTGTTGATCACTCATTGCAATATCTCATTTTCTGCACATGGGAAGTCTGAATAACAAATATTCTCATTTGAAGATTTCAGCATGATTTTGGACACAGTTGCCGTCTGTCCAAAGATATATACCAATTTTCAGTATGATAAAGGGATCACTTACAGTAAGTGTTCTAAAAATGATTTCAGTAGACAATTAGTAAATTGGGTCCTAGCGTAAATGGATGGCTACATGGTATGAAACTACCAATCGTTTTGTAGCCTTATAAAAATGCAGTCTGATTTAATTTGCAATAGATAATCAACAAATATTCTTAATTATCATCTTGTCCCTTTCCATCACAATCTGTTTCCTTTTTTCCCAACAAATAACTTTGTCCTGAAACATATCTAAACATTGAGATGTATTCACAAGCTTGGACGATGTTTTTAATGGCTCCGTTGACTGCCATATCCCTTTTTACAATGCCCAAAGTCTTGCAAGTTTATGGAGCTGTTTTGAAATATATACACACGTGGTGAAGCAGGGGAGCCACCCACCAGCATGGAAGGGGTTAAGGAGAGCCTTTGGGCCCAGCTAGCCCTGCCCTGTTATGCCTGCAGCCAATGCCAGGCCTGGAAGGGGGAGAAAAGAAGAGAGCCTGACTCAGTTCAGAGCTGACTGGTGAAGAGGCAGGAACAAGCTGTTTCATTGCCTGATGGGATGAAGCCCTGGCCTGCATGCTAGGGCAGCCACCTGGAACCAAGCGTGGGCTCCTCAGCCAATGAAGACTGCAAGGAACCCTCAGCACCAGAGGTAACTGACTGGATGGACCCCAGAGACATTGTAGGGCTCGCCCTCACCAGCCTGCGGCTGCCCTGCCCAAAGGACTCTGGGACTGCACCAAGGTGCTTCACTGGACCCAAGATTGAACCCTACAGGAAGCCCAGTAGATTGGACTAGAGGGGCCATGCCCCAAACTGAACAGACTGGTAGTAAGTAGCCCAGGGCAGTTGATTCTGACTCCCTGCTGGGAGGGACATAAATGCCTGCTCCCCCTCCCCCCAATTCAGGGGTTGACATACACAGGGCTCTGGGCTGGGACCCAGTGGAGAGGAAGTGCCCATGTCCTCCTATGCCCCCTAACTGCCTGACCTTAAAGACGGAGGTTACTCAACCCAGCAGAGGACTGAGAGCCATGTGCTCTAACCACTAGGCACTAGGCTGCCCAAGCCTCTGTTACAACATAATTTTCAGTCCTTAATTTGACAAACTCTGTGGCCTCATAGTGTCTTCGCCACAGACTGACTTGATGTCTCTTTATTTTTGATTGGTTTCTTTGCAGACTTATTTTCTTTCCCATGGATTTCTTATCCCATCGCAGAAGACATACCCCTTCTTGAGATCAGCTGGCTTCCAGATTTCCCATTAGTAGAGAGGAATATTTTGAAAACATGCTTCTAATTTTTTGTATATGTTTAATGTTTATTGTCTTGAATTATTTTGTATTACAGATTTGTTTTCTCCTTAGTACATGGTCCAAAACTTCTTCCCACTGAAGTCACTGGCACAACTCTTGTTGATGTCATCTGGCATATTGAGGCTCACATCTTGGACATGTGGATCAGTTTGGACTCTCTGTTTCAGTCTTGGCCTGATCCTATAAATCCTTATTCGTAGAATAGTCAGGGGACTGTTCATATGAGTGAGTACTGCTCATATGAGTTAAATTTTAAGCTCACTAGCTCTATCTCTTTTGAAATTCAGAATTAAGAAAGGAAATTATGGAGTTCATTCTTCTTAGGCTGACCCTGACAAGCCCACAGACTTAATTCTACAGCTTTAATTATATCTAACAAAACCGTATAATGAATTCCCCAGGGTAAAATGCATTGGGGACCAGACCATGCAGAGAAAGCATTTGCTTAGGCTGAGGCAAGTAAATGGAAATGTGTTTACATGAAATGCTGTATATTTGCAATAGTGCTATTACCACCAAACCACAACTCAGTAAAACACAGTGCCTATTCAGTGTGAGACATTATCAGACTAAACCATTATTCTCCAATCCAGCATCCAGTAATGCTTTAATAAACTAATGTTCCATCTTGGATGTAGATCAAATAGCAATTGCCCTACACCTCTGACTTTAGAGAAAACTGGCAAAGGAACTAAACATAAGGATTTCTGCAGGCAACTAAAGAGGTTGTTGTGTATAGAAACCTACAGCTATAACTTTCTTTATCTAACTTTGTTCTTTACTTTTGCAATTGTCCCTCTATCCTATAGAAATAAAAGTAATTCCACTGAGCCAGATCTCCTCTTTCAGTCATGTAATCCACAGGAAGGACTAATGGGGAACAAACCTGCATGAAATTCCCCTAGACAAAGCTCCTCCTGAATCATTCCATTGGTGGAAGATGTTTGGCTCCAATTCAAAATGCACAAGAATTCCACTGACTAACCCCATAGTTTCTCAAGGATTCCCAGGAGGCCAGGCCTGTCCATATGAAAGCCCTGTTGCTCTGCACCAGCTCTGAGGTCACAATGCCCTCTCAGTCCCACCACAACCTGATCCTTGCCACACAGCCAGGACCATACCCAGGCTGCAATGGCTACACGATTACACTAGATAAAAACAAGTAGATTCATAGTTTTCTTTATTTCCCAAACTTGAATGACTTGCTGAGGGGAAAAATTGCTCTAATGAAAACACTAGAGGTTAGCATATAAAGTGTAGATGCTTTACTTTGACAGAACGGGCAAGAAAAATATTGGCCCAGCCAAAGCATAGAAGCAACTTGATGTAACCTCTCTTCAAAACTCTTCACTTTTACATACTATCTTCAGAGGCTTTATGTAAACTCCCCCTCAGCAGTGACTAATCTGGGAAAAGCATAGGATAGAAAAAGGAGGTGTTGATCATCCAAATACACTGTGGTAGATGCCAACAGATTTGGCAACAGGAAACAAAGGAAGTCAGCAGTGGCTTTGTCCTATCTCTTCAATATTTCAGGAGAATACTTGCAGCTCCCATCTGAAAAAAGCCAGTGTGATTTATATCAAAATGCAACACTGCTTTATTAATATAGTTAGAAAACCTAGGTTTTAATTTGAATTCACATGCCAAGTTCAATGGAATATCAAGGGCAGAAGACACTAAGACACCATACACTGTAGAGACCACTGAAAGGTTATTCCCATAAAAGTCCTATAGACCATAATATAGCTACCCTTCTGGTGCCTGTATTTTCAGTAGAGGAGCCCATCATGAAATACAAAGTCCCTAAGAACACCAGGGCATGGGCATGAGATTACTGTAACACAAGTAGCTAGTTGCAGTGACAACAGAGACCAGAGAAAAGGGACAGCGATGAAACATGGGATAGCTTTTGTCTTTAGTTTTTTGGGACTATGCTATCCAGGCAATGATGGTCTGCAATAGAATTATGGATACTTTCTGAGTGATAAATGGCATCTCAGCTTTTTCCTGTACAAAAATTAAAAAAAAAGACTTCAGGCTTGATCCTGCAAAGCACTGATAAGTAGAGCTGCACTTAAGAACAAAGTAAGACTAATTACACAATGGAGTGCAAGGGAATCCAGGCATGCATTAGTGCAAGTACTTATGTACTGCTGCTGCCATGTTAGTTCAGCCTACTAGCTGGAGTAAGGTCTCAAATGGCAACTAGTACTAAATGCTTCAGTCCCAATCCAGTAACACACTTGTGTTTTGCTTGACTGGAGCCTTCACTAGCATCATGAGTCTTATGCTTAAGTCCACCTCTCCTCAAACACACTGTTCTCCAGTGATACCATTTGATGCCTCTTTGTACCTTGCCCACTTGCAGTAATGGGAGTGGGCATTCATTGGGATTGAGACTGCAGGTACATCTATGTGATCTGGGAATTACACTGTCCAGCTCAACTGTAGAAGCAGCCATGCTGCTAGTGACTAAATTGTAGTCCCCATGGCAGCAGCTTAGGCTTGCTCTCTGAGTAAGCGCTCAGGGGGATCAGGTGGAACTGTACTAGGGGTGGCTAGCCCAAGCAACCACCGGTGCTGCTGTGGACACACTGCTGTGTTTAGGTGCACAAGCAGAGCTAGTGCAGGTACTCTTATGCAAGCTGGGAATCACACCCGCCAGCTCACATGCAGATGTACCATTAGTGCTGCTGAATCAAAATGGCAGGTGCAGATGGGACAGTACCATGGCCTAGTATTCCCTTGTGTTGGCATGTAACAGCCTTGNTCAAGCTTTATAACTATTAAAACTGAAAATTGTCAACATCACATGTCAAAACATACAAAATATCCTTAAACTCTAAGTTCTCAAGTAGCATTTTTCTGTCTAGCTGTAAATTTCAATTAATGGAAATATTTCATTGGTTTGCCTGTGTGTACAGTTTTATATTTAACGTTATTATAAATGCTGGCGGTGAAGCGGGGTTTGGGGATGGAGATTGACAGCTCGTGACTCCCCCCCATGTAATAACCTTGAGACCCCCAGTTTGAGAACCCCTGCAATAGAGTAAGAGACAGCTGGGTATAGAGGGGAAGGCCTCCATGGATCGATTGCGGAGCACAACCTGGCCCCATTGTTTCCTTGCCCTACTTTCAGCCTTTTTACACAGTTATTCATTTTATACTGCTCTGCTTTGTGATTTACTATTAATGTGTCTTGAAGTAAATGTGGTTCAACCTGATAGATGTTATAAGAACATATTTTAATTTTATAAATGTTGCTAATAACTTGGATAGTTCAGCATTAGCTTTCAATTCATTCAGAAAAAGGCATTGTCATCTGTGCCATAATTATTATTATTAAAATCCCAAAGGTTCAGTGCAATAGTGGCTAATTAGGCCCTTCTCTGTTCAATCTTCTGTCATAGAAAGGAGAGAATCTCTTGTGTGCACATTAAAGTCTATGGATCAAATTCTCCTTTTTGTTAGCTGCCCTGATTTAAATGGGGTTGCACCAGTAATGAATCTGGCTTTTAAAATATCATTTTGTTAACAGTGAAAGAAAAGGAAGGTTAATAAAAAAACAATAGGAAGTAAAACTGATATTTCAGTGGATGTAACTTCCACATGGGAAAGCCAGCATCTGCTGACTATGGGACATGGAAAATATCAGTGTTATGCTAATCGTGTGCCTCATCGGAATCAAACCACATAGCCCACCATTCATACACAAAAACACATTTTAAAAAATCCACACACAGCTGTCCCCCGGAGGAGAGTAAGGGAGAAAGAAGGAAAGAACCACATGAGACAGATGTTAGTCACTTCCTTAATGCAGTGGTGGAAGATGCTCAGATACCATGATGATGGCTACAGTATAAGAACCTGAATAGAATGAAATAGAATTGAATAGAGAGCACAAACCAAGCTCCTCATCACTGGGGGGAAAGGCAGATGCATCCATTATTGCTGTCTTAATTTAGG